>JAJPUD010000059.1:505349-572434 GCA_023553655.1 Myrmecobius fasciatus
AACACAACTGGAAACTTGGGGTCAGCTCCAGTGAACCACAGGCTGCTTTCTGCTCTCAGTTCATCTATTTTTTTCACCAAACTTTTGATCAGAGGAACAAGGAAGTGACACAAGTGTCCCCCTCTCTTTTCTTTCAAATCCCCAGTATTTCTACCAAATGAATAGACAGTCTCTTTCCTAATTCCCACGAACCCAGAGTAGGAAATCATTCTTAAACTAGAGAGCATGGGTGAATGAGTGGGTGGGAAATGCAGTAAAAAAAATTAAGAGTTACAAATGACCTTCTATATTTTTCCACCTATCAGAATTTTTCATCTCGTTGTATTGACTACAGAATCCTTTAAAGATACAGCAGGATCATTATCACAAGGTTAAAGTTTCTCGCATACTTTTTAAAGGTTATAAATCCCCAATTCTGTGGGTTCTGTATCTCAATCATATCCAAAATAAAAAGAAATGTACAAAGGCCAAATTTTGGTAAACTCTTAAGTAGGACAATTTATCTGTGAATATTCAAGTTCCTTTAAGCAATTTTTGAGATATCAAACATTAAAACTTGAGACTCTCTTTTAAAAGAACTTCCAACCTGAAGTGATTTTGGACAGGATGATGTTTGACTCAAATCTACTGGTGGTCTGTAGCAATGAGAGAAGATGTTACAGTTATTATTTATGGAAAAAAACTGGAAAAATGTTTTACATTATTAACTATAAAGTGCATGTTTCCCATTAGTACAAAATCTTGGTAGCATTTTCAAGCTTGTGGGCATTCTAAAATGCAGGATAATTCCACAAGATCTAAGTATGTGCATTTTTGTATTTCCTTTTCAGTCATTTTAAACTAGAATCTCTTGATTGCTTATGACTGATGGTTAATTTGAGTAACTTCTAAAATCTGTTTCTCAAACATTTAAACTTAGTACTCTGTACCCAGTAACAATACAAACTAACTGATGAAAATTATCCAGTGCAGAGACTTGCATGAACTGATGCTGAGTGAAATGAGCAGAACCAGGAGATCATTATACACGGCAACAACAAGACTATATGATGATCATTCTGATGGACATGGCTCTCTTCAACAATGAAATGTTTCAAACCAGTTCCAATTGTTCAGTGAAGAAAGCCATATACACCCAGGGAGAGGGATATGAAATGTGGACCACAACATAACATTTTCATGCTCTCTATTGATGTTTGCTTGCATTGTGTTTCCTTTCTCAGATTTTTTTTCTTGTAGAGATGATTTTTCTTGCACAGCAAGAAAAGTGTGGAAATATGTATACATATATTCAATTTGTCAAGTATTTTAACATAATTAACATGTAGTGGACTTCCTGCCATGTAGGGGAGGGGTGGGGACTAGAGGGGAAAAATTTATAACGGAAAGCTTTGTAAGGATCAATATGCTTTGCAAATAAAAAGCTTTAATAAAAAAAAAGAAAGAAAATTATCCAGTGCTAATTATCCATTTACATTTGATCACTGAGATATAACAGACTAATTTGAACACCAAGGCAGATAACTCTTCCCATTCTTTAATCATTCACATTTTCAAGAGCAGCAGAGTTGAGAATGATGTAAAAACGGGCATAAATAGGAAAAGAACACTGATCTTGAACCTACTTTAAGGTACCAAAAAGAGTCTTCAGCTGACATTAAAAAAAAAAAAGTACATAGAATATTTCTATTTTCTATTCTAGTACAAAGTACAATGAAAATGTCATAGGAAGTTGGAAAGTCAACAGCTGACCGAATAAAGAACTACTGCTTCAATTATTTGAAAGGATTCAGAGGTGTTTCCATGAAACACTTCTCTCTGGCTAAAAGCTCAGGAGCACGGCACTCATCTGACCACCTCCAAAGCTCCTGGCTGATGCAGCACATAATGGACGATATCATAACTTCTACACAACAACGTTCAAGTGTGCAGATAGTCCACACAATCTGAAGTGTGTTGAGAGCCCCTCCTGCCAACTTAATGGAGGCTCTGAATACTGAATTATCTATTGATTACATGAGAAATATACATATTACAATGGAACACAAAGCTTAATTGCTATTTTCCTTTACCTTTCTTTACCCAAATACCCTTCTCTGAAATGCACTGTGTAAATCAAATTCAGTGGGCAGGGAAAGCTACAAAATTAATTATCACTCTAATTCACCTGGCTTGTGAATTCTTTTCATAGATGTATATGAGGTTTTTGAAAAAAAGAGACCAAACCTGTAAAGCTAGACTAAATCCCTTGGAATCCTATTCAAATCCAGGACTATGCAATAGGAAAACTTGTGTGTGAGAGAGTGTATATGTGTGAGTGTGTGTCTGTGTATCTGAGTACTTCTCTTGTATCTATCTCATATATCTCCCAGTAGTCCCATTTTCCAATGTATTCTCTCTGCATCCTACTGACACCTTCGATATGCCCTTACAGGAGTTAATTCCTGATTGTCAGGGTCAAAATGTATAGGAATTTGGAAGCTAGAAGGAAACCAGCCATCATATCATAAGATGTAGATCTTAGAATTCACCTAGAACATTCTCATTCTAAATATGTAGAAACTGCAGTAGAGTAAGGCTAAAGTCTATTGTCATGAAATTGGCTACTGGCAAAACTGGGACAAGAATCCAGTTTCCTGATTCCACGTCAGTGCTTCCACTATACCATCTTCTCAAGAAAGCACTAAATAAAATCCCCCAAACTACAAACTCAGCTTTTATTAGAGCTGTAAGTAGTAAAACTGCCCAAATGGTAGTCCCTCTAACTTCCTTTGCCCTTCTATTCTTAACTAAGGAAGTAATGAACAGCCAAAGTACAAGGCTGCAAAAGAGAAAGATGAAAAGGAAAAAAGTTGAGGAAAAAACCTAAAATAATTATTAATATTGGACTTACTAAAGTGAAACCCAAAGTTACATGTGAGTACACCTGGATCATCTCCTTTGGAGGCATTAGAATAATGTTAGTGACCTTAGAAGGCACCACCACTGAACCAGACCTGTGGATGCAGAAGGGGCACAAGGGCAGGTGGCATATGCAGCACACATTCACACCAAATGCTCCAGGATTTCACACAGCCCTGGTATGAACAACAGCCAAGGACAATTAATTTGTCTCTTCCATCTTGAGCAGAAGTCAGGTGAAGGCAATGCCTGGGAGGCAGTGACCTGTTTGGTGGTACAGGTCAGGGAAACATGACTATGTTTACGCCCATGATTGCTCCCAAATTGCTAGGCTCTACCTATCCCCTGACTCAGCAACATCATCAGCAACCTATACCCCCAAAGAGATCAAAGAAAGAGGAAAAGAACCCATATGTTCTTCCCCAGAAAGCCCTCACCTCCAAAGTCCTTGGTACATCAAATGACTCAACATTAGAAACTGATAGGAGGTTATCAATGGAAATGACAGTAAAGAAGAAGGATAATCTGCTTTGCTGATGCTTCCTAGGAACCAGGGAACCTTTCCATTTGACTTGCTGCTGAAACCTCTCAAATATGTTCTCTCTCCCATTAGGATGAGAGTTCCTGGAGAGCACGAACTGTGTGACTTTTCTACTGATATCCTCATCCCTTAGCATAGTATTTTGCACATAGTATTTATGAATAAAATCCTTTTTTTCCTTTCTTCATTCATATACACAAAAAATGTTTATGCCAGCTCTTTTTATGCTGGTGAAAAATTGGTAACTAGAGAGGTGCTCATACATTGGAGAATAGCTAAACAAATTATAATATGGGATGATCATAATAGAATATTATTATACTGTAAGAAATGATAATTTGGATAGTTTCATGGCAAGAGCCATATGAAATGATAAAAGAGAGGAGTGAGAAAAAGCATAACAATTCATACAAACATCATAAAGACAAATATACATATATATTATATATTTATATACACAGAGAAAGAAAGGAGAGACAGAGAGACAGAGACAGAAGGAGAGCAAAGGAGAGAGAGAGCGAACTGATTAAGATTTTTTTTTTTTTTTTTTTTTTTTTTGCTTAACTGCATATTTGTTGTAAGAGTTTTGTTTTCCTTTCCTTTTCAAAAGGAAGGGACGGTAGAAAAAAAGGGAAATGAATTTTTTATTCATTAAAAATTTTTAATTTAATTTAAAAAGCAATCACAGGTTTCTAGGATCAAAGTGCCATACTTTACGTAACAGTGCTCTCTAAGGTCTCTTTTTGCTTGAAAATTCATTATGGAGTCACAATCTTCTACTATTGTAAATAAAAAGTTTTTGTAAACTGAAGATATGACACTTTGAGATTTAGAAGGCACATTCCACAGAGTATCCCATTTGATCCTCACAATAATCCCATGGAGTAGATAATATCACTCTCCCTATTTCAAAAATGAGGGGACAAGTGGAGAGAGGATGTGACTTGGCCAGGATCATAGAGCAAGGCAGCATTCAGCCTCAGGTCTTCCTGATCCCAAGTCCTGCTCTTCTGTTTTTCAGGAAGCAGTGGCTCTGTCCCTAAGCACCCTCCCACAAATGCTTGTGGAGGACAAGAGAACTCAGTCTTCAGCACAGAGAGGGATGAAATTGCTGAGAGAGAACTTTTACCCTCCTGTGAGAATACCTGGAGCGGCTCAGAATCAGGCCATCCTAACTTAAGGCCCTTTTGGGATCCCCACCACAAGGAAGTGCTGTGACAATCATCAGAGCCGGACAGGACCTCAAGCTTGTTCTAACAAGCGGCTGTCCTACTTTTGCTGAAAGATCTCCAAGCCCAAAGCAACTTCGATGTGTGGGGACCACTCTGTTACACTAAGAATAGCCAAGGATCTCCGCTGAAGAGAGAGGCTTGAGTGGGGCCTTGAAGGCTCATAAAAATTCAATCCTTAGGTAGAAGAGGATGAATCACATTCCAGAGAAAGAGAATAATGTAAGGGAAGCAGGAAGGCAGCAACCATGCTCACAGGGACAGTGGCAAGAGTCAGAAAGCTTCAAGGAGAGCAGCAGTGAAAAATATAGTTAAAAACGGTGGCTAAGGTCAGAGTGTAAGGGGCCAGATTAAGGAGACCGTCCTTGATTTCACAGTTCATAGGAAGTCCTTGAAGGGCTCTGAGCTGCTATCAATGTTTGTCTCTTGGTCTTGAAGAGAACCCCAACATCAGGAAGGAATGTCATGAGAAGCAAGAGAACTGGATTGGAAGGAGGGAGGGCAAAGTCAGCAGCCCACTTTCTCCTCTGGACCTTCTGGGCCCGGTGGCCAGACATAGATCAGGACAACTGGAGATGGATGCAAGGGGAGGCCCTGGCCCTTTAAACTAAAGTCTTTCCCAGGTCTCAGTTTGTCTGAGGCAATGCTTCTGAGCAGAAGGTAATAAGAGAGGTGTTTTGGGAATCTGGAAGAAAAAAAGAAGATGTAGTAAAGTCTTCCTTACTATTCACAAAACATACAGAGTCACAAGCACTTCTGATTTAAAAAACAAAAACCTGAATAGGTTAAGTACACAAGACACAACAGTCAATGACTACCATAACCTAATGTTGATAAAACTAAAGACAATAGCTTCTGATATGAGAACTCACTATTTGACAAAAATTGCTGGGAAAATGAA
Organism: Myrmecobius fasciatus; assembly: GCA_023553655.1. Classification (NCBI taxonomy): domain Eukaryota; kingdom Metazoa; phylum Chordata; class Mammalia; order Dasyuromorphia; family Myrmecobiidae; genus Myrmecobius; species Myrmecobius fasciatus. Next base: position 510,922 of record JAJPUD010000059.1, read on the forward strand.
AGAAAGTATGGCAGAAACTAGGCACTGACCAACACAACACCTTATAATCAGATAAGGTCGAAATAAGTTCATGATTTAGACATAAAGGGTGATTCTATAAGCAATAAATAGTCTACCTGTCAGATCTATGAAGAAGAGAAGAATTTATGGCCAAAGAAGAACTAGAGAACATTATGAAATGCAAAATGGATAATTTTGATTACATTAAATTAAAATGGTTTTGTACAAACAAAGCCAATGCAGCCAAGATTAGAAGGGAAGCAGAAAGTTAGGGGAAATTTTTTTACAGCCAGTGTTTCTGATCAAAGTTTCACTTCTAAAATATATAGAGAACTAATTTAAAATGCGTAAGAATGTAAGTTGACAAATGGCAAATAATCAAAGGATATGAACAGTAAATTTTCAGATAAAGAAATTAAAACCATCTATAGTCTTTTGACAAAATGTTCTAAATCACTAATGATTAGAGAAATGCAAATTAAGACAACTCTGAGGTACTACTTCACACCTCTCAGATTGGTTAAATTGACAGGAAAAGATCACGATAAATGTTGGATAGGATGCTAGAAAACTGGAACACTAATACATTGTTGGTGGAGTTGTGAAATGATCAATCATTCTGGACCATGATTTGAAACTATGCCCAAAGGAGTTTGTATTCCAAAGAGATAATAAAAAAAATAAAATAAATAAAAAAAGGAAAAGGACCTGGATAGGCAAAAATATTTGCAGCAGCTTTTTTTGTGTTTGCAGGGAACTGCAAATTGAATGGATGCTCACCAGTTGGGGAATGGCTGGATATATGGAAACTGATTGTGGATTGAGATTGAAGCATAGTATTTTCACTTTTGTGTTTGTTTTTCTTTCTCCTGTTTTTTTTTTTCTTTCTGTCTGATTTTTCTTGAACAACAAGGCAACTATGGAAATATGTTTAAAAGGACTGTGCATGTTTAATCTGTATTAGATTGCTTGCTCTCTTAGGAAGGGGAGAGGGAGAAAAATCATAACAGAAAGTTTTATAAAAATGAATGTTGAAAATTTTACATTTATTTGGAAAATCAAAATATCATTGAATGCCAAAAAAAAAAACAATAAAAACCCACACGTACTTCTTCATAGATATTTGGAAAAGTAAGAGTTTTAAAACAAGTCAGAACAAATATCTTTACCTTTCTTGACAGAAGATGAAGGATAGGTACTGAAATTGTACCACCCTTTCAAATGTCATGTATAAAGTGGCAGACAAGCAGGGGGAGGATATCTCACTAAGTGTGGGCTAACTAGATGGACATATTTACATAATGAGGCAGGAAGCCAGGTATTGTTTTAACCTGTACCAAAGAAGATGGAATTCCTTATAAACATCCCAAACAGATTACATTCATGCAAGTAGGGAAACTTATTTAGTAAAACTATTAGAAACTAAAAAGGGAATTCTATGAAGGGTTCTTCATTTTTCCTAAGTAGTAGTAGTTACAGAAGAAACTCCAATTTCCTATCTATAGTTAAATGATCTTCAATAATTCAACAAGAAAGAAAACTAATTTAGGAACTTCTAAAATGCTTCAGTATAAAAGAAGAGGAAGAAATACCATGATTTTAACTAGAGTCATTGATTTACCTATAGACAAGAGTAGGGAGCTAAAAAAACAATCAATAAAGGTTTTCAAATATTAAAAAGGCAGAGGAGAAACTATAGCCATATATATACATACACACATACACACACACACACACACACACATATATCAAATAAAAGTTACCAGGTGCTTAGAAGAGACTGAACACACATAACAGCATTATGAATATCTAACTAGAAAGTGGCTAGTATATGTGAGGAAGGAAAAAATTAAAGAAGAGATCATCAAGAAAATCTTAACTGTCAAATCATCTATTTTTCAATTCTAGAGTTGATTGTGAATTTCTATGGATTGTTGGATCAACTTTAGAAGACAGAAAAGGGCAAAGAGAAGGATAGCTGAAAAGAAGTGCCCATTTCATTTTCTGAAAACACAGATTAGCAGAGATTATAAACTATTAGAGCTGGAAACAATCCTTAAAATCAATTTAGTCAAACCCTCACTCTTTAACAGAGGGGTCAAACAAGAGGATATGGCCTGTAACACTCCCTGAACTAGATTAAAATGTAACTGGGAAATAGTTAACAAAATAAATAAAAATACAATAAAACAAAATATTAAAATTTAAAATTAAATCAATATGCAATCCACAGAGACCTTTATGTTTAGCAGTTCTGATTTCTGATTGACACCACTGCACTAGAACACTGCTTCTCTGCTTGAGAACTTCAATGATCCAGACAATAAGGAGATGAAAGAAAATGATAAAGAAACCCAGAAAGAAAATGAGAATTATGTTTTCAGAAGAGGAACAAGAGAATCAAGAAACAAAACCAAGAGATACTTCATGTAATAATCAAGAAAAAAAAAATAAACATGAACAAGACAGATAAATAAAGTCACTAAATGACAGTCAAAAAAGGACATTGCAATAGAAAAATAACAGAAAAACATTAGAAAAACAGGCAGGGGGCAGCTAGGTGGTGCAGTGAATAGAGCACCAGCCCTTCAGTCAGGAGGACCTGAGTTCAAATCTGATCTCAGACACTTAATACTTCCTAGTTGTGTGACCCTGGGCAAGTCGCTTAACTCCAATTGCCTCAGCAAAAAAAAAGAAAAAAAGAAGAAAAAGAAAGAAAGAAAAAGAAAAAGAAAAACAGGCAGGTGGATCTAGAACCATGGGTCTGAAATCAAGAAGACCTGAGTTCAAATTCTGCCTCAGACCTTATCTAAGCATTTGGCAAGTCATTTAACTGCTCTCACCCTATTTCCTCACCTGCAAAGCAAAGGGATTGAAAGGCTAGTGAGTTTCCTTTCAACTCTGAATCAAGAGTAGCGTAATTTTACAAAATTCCTTGTAGCCATATCCACAATGTTCAAAATTCTGAGCAAATTATATTTCATATGATAGAGATTGAGAATGCAGCATTGTCTCAATGGATATGCCCTCAGAGAAAAAGACTCCTAAGCACAAGACCTGAACCAATAAACAGATGTCCAATAGTCAACTGGTGATGAGAGACTACTATTTAGGAGACAGAAGAGCATAGACTATATAGATAGCTCTGCTAATCATGAGCATAGCGATGACAACTGAACCCATGGGAAATAAGATCATCGATATTTAGAATCATGAGAGAGACTATTGTCTGGGGACAAATAACCAGATATACCCAGAGTTAGCAGGTGAGACATGGATGATGACACAGCAAAGGAAATTAAAAACTTAGTTTCCACTTCAAATCTCTTATTAGAATAATAAGGGTAATAAATCAGTTACCCAAAATTAGACCTAAAAATCACATATTTGACCCCTTCCTTTTCCTCCATATCTGGTCACCAAGCCTAGTCATTTTGTTCTTTTCTAAAATTTAAATTTTCTTTTTCATTGTGAACTTAGTTATCAGTAAACAAAAAGATTTCAATACACACAGAACAAGGTTATATAAGAAACTGTTAATTGTTATGTAAAAGGTTTTTAAAAGAAACAAAAACATTAAATTAGAGAATAACAAAATTGATGTTAGTATCTCTTTTCTTCACTTTATTTTTCTGTCCATTTGAAATATTTTATTAATACTTTTTTTTTGGCCAGGAATGATATAAACACAATTACAAAACACTTCTCACACAAATAAAATCAGATCTCAACAACTGGAAAAATATCAATTGTTCACTGGCAGGCCGAGTTGAAATAATAATAAAAGGACAATTCTACCTAAATTGGTCTACTTGTTCAGTGCCATACCAATCAAACTGCCAAAAAAATTTATTTTATAGAGCTAGGGGAAAAAAAATAACACAATTCATATGGAAGAACAAAAGAGCAAGAATATCAAGGGAATTAATGAAAAAAAAAATACAAAGGATGGTGCCTTGCAGTACCAGACCTAAAACTCTATAAAGCAGCAGTCATCAAAACCATTGGTACTGGCTAAGAAATGAGTGGTGGATCAGTGGAATAGGTTAAGTACACATGATACAATAATCAATGACTATTGTAATCTAGTATTTGATAAACCCCCCAAACTCTAGCTTCTGGAGTAAGAACTCTATTTCACAAAAACTGCTGGGAAAACTGGAAAATAGTATGTCAGAAACTGAGCATCTACACCCCATGCCAAAATAAGGTCAAAATGGATACATGATTTGGGTGGAAAGGGTGATACTATAAGCAAATTAGGAGAGCAAAGGAAAGTTTATCTATCAAATCTCTGGAGGAATTTATGGCCAAAGAAGAACTAGAGAACATTATGAAATATAAAATAGACAATTGTGATTACATTAAATTAAAAAGGTTCTGCACAAATAAAATGAACACAAACAAGATTTAAAAAGAAGTACAAAGTTGGGAAAAATTTTTACAGGTAATGTTTCTGAGAAAGGCCTCATTTCTAAAATATATAAAGAATTGTGTTAAATTAATAAGAATACAAGCCATTCTCCAATTGATAAATTTTCAAAGGCATAAAGAGTGATATTATAAGCAAATTAGAGGAACATAGGATAGTTTACTTCTCAGAACTGTGGAGAAGGAATGAATCTGTGTCCAAAGAAGAACTAGAACTCTTAACTGAACACCAGATAGATAATCTTGACTATGTTAAATTAAAAAATTTTTGTACAAACAAAACTAATGCAGACAAGATTAGGAGGGAAAGCTATGAATTGGGGAAATAATCTTTACATTTAAGGGTTCTGATAAAGGCCTCATTTATAAAATATATAGAGAATTGACTCATATTTATAAGAATTCAAGCCACTCTCCAATCGATAAATGATCAAAGGATATGAACAGACAATTTTCAGATGATGAAATTAAAACTATTTCTAGTCATATAAAAAGGTGCTCCAAATCACTATTGATCAGAGAAATGAAAATTAAGACAACTCTGAGACACCACTACAACACCTGTCAGATTAGCTAAGATGACAAGAAAAGATAATGATGAATGTTGGAGGGGATGTGGGAAAACTGGAACACTGATACATTGTTGGTGGAACTGTGAACGGATCCAACCATTCTGGAGAGCAATCTGGAACTATGCTAAAAAAAATTATCAAACTGTGCATACCCTTTGACCCAGCAGTGTTTCTATTGGGCCTATATCCCCAAAAGATCTTAAAGGAAGGAAAGGGACCCACTTGTGCAAAAACATTTTTAGCAGCTCTTTTTGTAGTGGAAAGAAACTGGAAACTGAATGGATGCCCATCAATTGGAGAGTGGGTGAATAAACTGTGTTATATGAATGTCATGGAATATTATTGTTCTGTAAGAAACGACCAGCAGGATGATTTCAGAGAGGCTTGGAGAGACTTGCATGAACTGATGCTGAGTGAAATGAACAGAACCAGGAGATCATTATACATGGCAAGTACAAGACTATATGATGATCATAAGACTATATGATGATCAATTCTGAAGGACATGGGTTCTCTTCAACAATGAGATGTTTCTTTCTTTTTTTTTAATTTTTTTTTAACAATGAGATGTTTCAAACCAGTTCCAGTTGTTCAGTGATGAAGAAAGCCATATACACTCAGGGAGAGGCCTGTGGGATCTGAGTCCAGACCACAACATAGCATTTTCACACTCTCTATTGATGTTTGCTTGCATTATGTTTTCCTTCTCAGGTTTTTTTTTTTCCCTATACTGCAAGAGAACTATATAAATATATATACACATATTCAATCTGTCAAATATTTTAACATAATTAACGTGTATTAGACTTCCTGCCATCTAGGGGAAGGGATGGGAAATAGGAGGGAAAAAATTGTAACAGAAAGCTTTGCAAGGGTCAATGTTGAAAAATTACCTATGCTTATGTTTTGCAAATAAAAAGCTTTAATAGGGGGCAGCTAGGTGGCGTAGTGGATAGAGTACCAGCCCTGAAGTCAGGAGAACCTGAGTTCAAATGTGGTCTCGTACACTTAACATTCCCTAACTGTGTGACCCTGGGCAAGTCACATAACCCCAATTGCCTCAGCAAAAAGCAAAATAAAATTAAATTAAAATTAATAAAATTTAAAAAATAAAAAGCTTTAAATAAAAAAAGGATAAATGGTCAAAGGATACAATTTTCAAATGATGAAATTAAAGCCATCTATAATCATATGAAAAAATGCTCTAAATCACTATTGATTAGAGAAATGCAAATTAAAATAACTCTGAGGTATCACCTCACACCTCTCTGATTGGCTAAGATGACAAGAAAAAGATAATGATAAATATTGGAGAGGATGTAGGAAAACTGGGACACTAAAACAATGTTGGTAGAGTTATGAAATGATCCAATCATTCTGGAGAATAATTTGGAACTATGCCCAAAGGGCTACAAAACTCTGCATACCCTTTGACCCAGCAGTAATGAAATATTATTGTTCTATAAAAAGTAATGAACAAGCTGATTTTAGAAAGGCCTGGAAAAAGTTACATGAACTGATGCTGAGCAAAACAAGCAGAACCAGGAATACATTGTACATAGTAACAATAAGATTATGTGATGATTAACTAAGAATTTGGTTCTTCTCAATGGTTCAATGATCCAATAAACTTGGGATTGAAAATGCCATTTGCATCCAGAAAGAAAACTATGGAGATTGAATGTAAATCAACACATTTTATGTTCACTTTTGTTGTTGTTTTTTTTCTCTCATGGTTTTTCCCTCTTGTCCCAACATAATTCATAAAGAAATGTGTATTTTAAAAGTTTACTTACTATACATGCATAATCAGAAAAAAAAACAATTAAAAAAAAGTTTTTGAATATGTCACTACTAAGCACTTTACCCTGTGAAATAGAAGTTTTATTGTTGTTCAGTTAAAACTAAACTTGTGTCCAACTTGTGACTCCATTTCGAGTTTTTTTAAGCAAAGATAACTAGAATGGTTTGCCATTTCCTTCTCTAGCTTATTTTACAGATGAATAACGGAGGTTATTAACCTGAGGTAAACCAGGTTAATTGACTTGCTCAGGTTCACACAGCTGGTAAGCATCCGAGAAGATTTCAACACAGAAAAATGAGTCTTTTTGACATCAGGTCCTACACTATATCCACTGAATCAGCTGGGGTCCTAATAGAAGCTCTGCCTTTTAACAATTACATACATTCAAGTAAAACAAGTCATCTAGCAATTCTTTCATAGTCAACAGCAAACATTTTGTTAGGTGCCTCTTATGCAAAAGATACCATGCTAGATACAATGGAAATAAAAACAAACAAAAATAGGATGGTCCCTGACTTCAAGTAACTCAGAGTATAAGGGAAGAGGCAAGACGTTCACAAATAAGGATGACACAAAGCTGGATGTTATAAGGATAAAAGGAACCCCCCAAAAAAAAACATTTTAATAAAGTTAGGATGAGGGGGCAGAGATTTCACTCAGATAAGAAAATCTAAGGAAAATTCCAGGGAGGAGGCTCCATAAATACATGCAGATCACGTTCAAATCTACACACCCTGCCTTCATTTCTCTTCTGAACTCCAGTTTCACATCACTCACATTCTGGATATCTCTGAATGGATGATCTGGAAGCATTTCAAACTCAACTTTTGCGAAATATTATTCATTATTTTCTTTTTGCCCATCTTTCTTCTTAACTTCCCATTTTCTTTGAGGACATTGGCATCCTTCCAGACATTCAAGTTTGCAACCTCCAATAATCCTTTTAGTGAAAAGTGAAATGCTTTGGAGATCTGCATTTGCCACATGAAGAAGATTGTACTGTTTACTATTGTTTCCACTTCTTCATGAGGTACACTGGGGACTGAGGTATTACAGCTCAATTATGGTAGCCTAGTGTCATCGATAACAATCAACAAGAATCATAAATTGCTTACTATGTGCTAAGCATTAATGATGATGATAAGCAGTAATAATACAAAGAAAGGCAAAAATAGCCCTCACGTCCCTCTAGGAACTTTAACATTCTAATTAGGAAAATAGTTTGTTAACAAAAATGTTGCATTTTTCATCTACTTGGTATCTTCCAATACAATCTTCAAATATTCTTGGAATGATCTGGCATTATTGGGTTGCATTTCACTCTTTCTATAGGTTCATTTTTTTCTTCTCTTTCAACAATCTCCATTGTCTTATAAGGTGATACTTCGCTTACCTTTCAACCTTTCTCCTGGATAAGATTTTGCAACTGCTTTTATACTCTAAACTGATACTGTGACTAGCTGTCATATCTCTCAACCTGGCAAGAAGGCCAAATATTTGCAGGCTGACTTTAGTTCTGAGTTTCTTCAAACTTTTCCCTAAAACAGGTGATTTATTTTGACTAAATTTCTGTAGGAAATAGTGACAATCTATAACAATGTTTATTTCTTATCCCATTTTCCAAAGTTAATAGCTTTTTTGAATAGTCAGGCTGGAGCTATTGTAGTTTCACTATTTTTTTTTCATTTTTTAGCCTTTCTTCTGATTTTATGTTGATTTTTGACTCTGTATTTAATAACTTGATAGCATCACTATATATAATGTACAGCCATGCCTAAGAGATATTCTACCACAATAAAATAAATATTGCCATAAAGCAAGTCATTCAAAATTTTTGTTTCCCGGTACATTTAAAAGTTATGTTTATACTATATCGTAGTCTATTGTGTGTAATAGTTTTATATCTTAAAAAATGTTTATTTTATTGCTAAAAAATGCTAACCATAATCCAAACCTTCAGTGAGTCATAATCTTTTTTTCTGGTGGAGAGCCCTGCCTCAATGTTGACAGCTGCTGATTGATGATGATGGTGGTTGCAGCAATGAAGTTTGCCTCATTGACTGACTCTTCCTTTCACTTGAACATTTAGAGGCCATTGTAAGGTTATTAATTGGCCTGATTTTAGTATGGAGAGGGAAAAGGAGAGGGAGAGAGATAGGGAAAAGCCAATAGGTGGAGCATTTGTTGTTTTGTTTTGTTTTGTTTTTGTCATCTTATATGGGCACAGTAAGTTAAGCCCAAAACAGTTATAATAGTAACATCAAAGACCACTATCAGAAGAGTGATTTAATAGATAATAGTGATTTAATAGATAAAAGAATAATTAAAAGGTTTCAAATATTTTAGTAATTACCAAAATGTAATTTTAGTACAGAGAAACAATGTGAGCACGTGCTGTTGGAAAAATGGCACTTACAGATTTGCTCAACACAGAGTTCCCACAGACCTGCAATTTGGAAAAAAAAAAAAAAATGCAGTATTTGCTATTCAGTGCAGAGCAGTCCTTCTTGCTCCACAGTGTTCAGCTGTGACCTCTGATGCCCCAGAAATCATGTCAAAGGGACCCACATTTGGCACTGATCTTGACAATACTTTTCCTTTGTGGAAGTTTTCCAACATGGGAAAATGGACATCACTGCTAATGTCTGAGAAAACAGGACCATACCAAACTGTGTTGTCTTCACCAATTGAGAACCTTTAACTATTGATTCTGCAAAGAATCAAGTTGCAATGGACCTCATCAACACAGTTTTTAATACCAAACATCTGATTGGTTGCAGATTTGATGATGCAATTATACAGTCAGGGATGAAGCCCACAGTGATAAAGGATACAGGCAGGCCTAAGATCCAAATGTGGTTCAAAGGGAAGATCAAAAGTTTATATCCAGAAAAAGTATGTTTTACAGCCTTGACCAAGATGAAAGAAGTTGCTAATGCTTACCTTGAGCAGACCATCACAAAGGTTGTTTTCATGAACCAGTCTATTTCAACAATTCCCAACATCAAGCAAACAAAGATGCAGAGCCTCTGTGCTGTGCTCACTGTTGTAAGCCTGTGAGACCTGGTCACATGTATACCCACGTCATGCCAGGAAACTGAATTGTTTCCATCTGAATTGTCTTAGGAAGATACCAGACACTGAGGTCCTTTCTCGAACTCTACTGCAGAGAATGCAGCTCCATCAGGCTGGCCACATTGTCCCAATGCCAAATGTACTCTTGCCAAAAAGGCTATTTTATGGAGAATTCACATAGGGTAAACAGAAAAAGCAATATGAGGACATACCCAAGGTCTCTCTTAAAAACTTTATAACTGATGATATAGGAAACACTAGTACAGGATTACCCAGCATGGCATGCCCTCCTCAGAGAAGGTGCTGTGCTCTTTGGGCAAAGCAGATATGAATTATCTCAGAAGAAATGTGAGATGCACAAAGTTAAAGAATCCATTTCAAATGTTCTTAGGGACTATTTGTGTCCTACCAGGACAGAGCATTCTGAGCTGGTACTGGTTTGATCAGCCACAGCTGGACACACTAACTTGATCAAGCAAAGTGATCTCATTTTGGTCCTTTTCAAATACAAAGGACAACAACCAACCAACCAGCTCCAAATCATCAGTGAGCCAAACACTGCTGGTAATGCTCATGGCGTAGACTAAAAGGGTGGTGTTGAGAAGGTGCTATTTTTGATGTTTCCATTCTTAACACTGAAGATGGCCTCCCAGAGGTCAGGTCCACAATGGAGGACCCCACTTAGATGAGGAGCACTTTGACAAATGTGTGGCCAACTATTTCGTTGCCAGGTTCAAGTGAAAGTACAAGAAGACTACCAGTGAGCACAGGAGAGTTGCCTGCCATCTGCCACCTCTTCTGTATGTGCAAAGCACACCCTCTCTTACTACCCAGACTGACTCCCTCTATGAAGAACATCATATGAATCATATGAATTAACATCAATTTCTGTAGCTCTATCACCCAAGCCTGTTTTGAAGAGCTGACCTGACTACTCTAGCCCTAGTGTGGAAAAGCCCTGAGAGATCTAAGCTAGATAAATCACAGATTCATGATACTGTCTTGGTGGGTAGTTCTGCTTGAACCCCAAAAATCCAAAGTTCTGCAAGTCTTCATCATGATGACGAGAAGTTCAACAAGAGTATCAATCCTGGTAAGATTATTGCCTATGGTGTAGTTGTCTGGGCTGCCATCTTTTCCAGAGATAAATCTGAGGACTTGTTGCTGTTAGATATCGCTCCTCTATCCTGGAATTGAGACTGCTGATGGAGTTCAGGCAGTTCTGATTAAATGCAATACCACCATCCCCACCAAGCAGATGCAAATCTTTATGGCCCACCTGGTCAAGTGTTCTAGTGTGTTTATTCTGGTTTATGAAGCTAAGAGTGCAATAACAAAGGCTAACAACCTTGGTTGGCAAGTCTGAGCTCACAGGAATCCTTCTTGACCCCTGGGAAGTTCCTCAGATTGAAGTAACATTTGACATTGATGCAAATGGCATCTCAATATTTCTGCTGTGGATAGGAGCACAGGTAAGGAGAACAAAATCATCATCACCAATGACAAAAGTAGTATGAGAAAGAAAGACATTGACTATATGGTTCAGGAGTTGAGAAATACAAGGCTGAGGATGAGAAGCAGGGAGACCAAGGTGTTTTCCAAGAATTCTCTTTAATCTCTTGCTTTCAACATGAAGGCTACTGTAGAGGATCAAAAACTACAAAGCAAAAACTGGTGATGAAGACAAACAGAAGATCCTTGACAAATAATCAACTGGCCAGATAAGAATCAAAATGTTGAGAAGGAAGAATGTGAGCATTATCAGAAAGAATTGGTGATCGTCTGCAACGCCATCCCTGCCAAGTAGAGAGCAAAGGACATGCCAGAAGGCATGCTTGGTGAGCTCTCTGTGGATGAAGCAGCCCTATCTGGAGGAACTTTTTCTGGACCCACAATTAAAGAGGTTGGCTCAATGCACCAGAAGAAAGAGCAAGCTATAGAGCTTTCCAAAAATTGAAGAACTTAAATTTGCAGCAAAGCAGATACACTTTGAAAAGTAACATTTAAGTTACTGTGAAAATCTGGACATTCTGAATACCTGAATGTGTGCAAAGAGTAAAGAGACTAACATTGTTCTTTAACAGTACTGTAAACAAGTAGAATGGCAATTCTTGTCCTGGAGAATAAAATCTATTTTAAAATTGGCACAAAACAAAACACCCCATGATATCTATGAAGCACAATTAAGAAAGTACAATAAAACAAAGTATGTCATGTAGAGACAATTGATTTAAACTCGTATCAGGTGACTAGTCATTTCCAATAAAGGACTATTTTAGAAGTTTTCTGAATAATACAAATAGGAAACTTTTAATAATTTGTATAAAGAGGTAATAAGCCCCTGAATTAGGATAGCAAAGGTGTAGAAAGGATGTGATGTTGATCTAGAATCAACAATTGACAAGTGAGTGAATGAAGGGAGTGATTAAAGGGGAAATTGTCGAACAGGACTCCAAGATTTCAATTTATGATAATTAGGAATATGGTAGTATCATCAACAGAAAGAGAGAAACTGGTAAATTCCATTTGGGACATGCTGAGTTTGAACTGGTGACAGGATAAAAGTTGCAATACAGAAATGATTGGAAATTTGTCACAGAAGCTCAAGTGAAAGATCAGGAGGGATATGATATTATCTGTACAAAGAGATAATCTGAAGATATAGAAGGAGTGAGTAAATCATATAGAAGAAGAAGAGAGAAATAACATTAAGTCAATGGGAGAAGACTATATAAAGCAGAAAAAGATCATTATGCCAACAAACTGAGAAAAAGTCACTGGCAAGAGCAATGAAGACATCACTAGTCCAAGTTGGATTTATATCAGGAATGCCAGAAAACAAACAGAAAAGACTATATCATTAACAAGAACAACGGAAATTATGTGATATCAATAGAAACAGAAGAAGGTTTTGGCAAAAATATAACAGTCATTTGTTTAAAAAAACACACAGAAAATACATGAAATAGTTTTCCTTACTATAATGAATAATATCTATTTAAAACTAAGAGCCAGAATGATCTGTTAGCTATGGAAATAAGCAAGAAAAAGAAATTGAGATAATGAGCATAGACAAAGATTACTCTAGATGTAATGGGTTAGAAGGCATTAGAGTCAACTAAAAATTAACTGGAATAATAACCTTAAATAATTACTTGTAGTATTAGAAAAGCACAACAATTTAAAATAAATCCACATAAATCATTAGTATTTCTTCTGTTAACAAAGACCATCAGGAAAAGTTAGAAAGAGAAACTTCAATTAAAATAACCCCAGAATGTATCAAATACATTAGTTATCTAGCTATCAAAATACACAAAAAACTACATGAGTACAACTACAAAACATTTCATAGAAATAAAAACAGATCTAAATGCTTGGAGAAATATTAATTGCTCATAGATATGCCAACCCAACATAATGAAAATGACAATACTACTTAAATTAACTTATTTATGTAATGCCATACCAATCAAACTACCAAAAAAATCACTTAAAAACTTAGAAAAAGTTAAAAATTAATCTGGAATTTAAAAGGTCAAGAATCTGAAAGGAAACAAAAAAAAAGTGGGAAATGAACACAAAGCAATAATCATCAAAATAACAAAAGTACTGATCAAAAAAAAAACAGAAAAGTCAATCAGAAGAACAGGATTGGTACATAACTTAGAGAAAAAAAATGTATCTAATAGTCTAGTATTTGATAAATACAAGGGCTCCAGGCTACTTACTGGGTTAAGTATTCACTATTCAATAAAAATCACTGGGAAAACTGGAAAGCAATCTAGCAAAATTGTTTAAATCAGGTCTTTTTAACTCAGGGCCAAGAATGTGAGTGCTTTGGTATTTATTTTGTTATTGTTGTTGTTGTTTTTGGTGGTTATTGTTTGTTTTTATTGTTTTCTTTTTCAGACTTTGCTAAGTGTATCTCACTCACTGGTTATTGATTTCCTTTGTAATCTTATGTACTTTATTTTGTGCATTTAAAAAGTTTATTCTGAGAAGTCCAAAGGTTTTACCAGGCTGCATGATACACACAAAAAGTTAAGAATCCCTGTTTTGGACCAACACATCTCATCATATAACAAAACAAGTTCCAAATGGACTCATGATCTAGAAATAAAAAGTCACATAATCAAGAAATCCAAGGTTCAAGGAAAAAAATTTCTTTCAGATCTATGGATAGAGGAAGAATTGTAGACCAATCAAAGAGTTAGAAAGGACTGTAGGAAATAAAATGGACAATTTGAATTACATAAAATTTTAAAAGTGCACAAACAAAACAAATGCAACTGAGATCAAATGGCGAATAGTTAAAAGGGAAAAAATATTTGTAGCAAGTTTCTCTGATGAAAGTCTCATATCTAAGATAAATAAGGAACCAATTCAAATTCACAAGAATAAGAGCCATTTTCTGATAAATGGTCAAAAGATATGAACAGGCAATTTTAAAAGGAATAAACCCAAGGTTTTAATAGCTACATGAAAAAATGTTCCAAATTACTAATAATTAGAGAAATTCAGATTAAAGCAACACTGAGATTCTGTCTCATACCTTTCAGACTGGCAAAGTTAACAAAAAAAGAAAATGACAAATACTGCAATGACTGTAGGAAAAGAAGCATTAAAACAATTTGTAACTATGCTTCAAAAATCACTAAGTTGTGCAAACCTTTTTAAGACTCAGAAATATCAATACTTCAAGGAGATCAAAAGAAGAGGAAAAGTACTCATATGTATAAAAATATTTATAACAGCTCTTTTGGATAGTAAAGAACTGGAAACTAAGAGAGAGTTCATCAACTAGAATGAGTGAACAAATTATATCGTATGAACTTACAAAATGCTATTGTTAGGCAGTCAGTCAATAAACATTTATTAAGCACCTACTATATGCCACACATTTAAGTGCTGAGGATAAAAAGAAAGGTATACTGCATGGGAAAGCCAACTATGCACATAAAAGTTTATATGTATAATATGTGCATATATATATACACATATGTATATGTATATAGGTATGTAGGCATATGTATGACAAACTAGAGATAATCAACAGGGAGAAGGCCCTAGAATTAAGTGGAAATGGGAAAGGCCTCTTGTGGACGATAAGATTTTTAAGGAAGGCAAGAAAGCCAGCCAGGAGATAGAGATAAGGAGGGAGAAAATTCAAGAAATGAGAGCAGATGAAAGAGAAGGTTTCAGAGAAATCTGGGGATTTTTATATGAGTTAATAAAGGAAGAAGTAAGCAGAAACAAAACAATATATACAGTAATAATAACAATAGAAAAGCTTAAGAACTCTGATCAGTGCAATGAGTACTCATGTCTTTGGACCCTAACTCCTGACAGAGAGGTGAAGGACTTAAGATGAAGAATTAGATACATGTTTCGGGAACACAGTCATTATGAAAAGGGATTTTGCTTGACTATGTATACTGTTGCAAGTGTTCTATTTTTCTTCTCTATCATCTGCATTTTAAAGGTAGAAAAAAGGGAAATTGAGAAGGAGGAAGAAATGCTTGCTAAATTTTTTTTTTTTAAAAGTTAAAAGGTTGAGTACAATCAGAAGCTGGCACTATGGTGGAGACAAACCCCAAAACTGACAGCTGTGATTCAGACATTTCTCCAGCAGATGCAAGACAAGTTTCAGACCATGTCAGACCAGATAAATGGACGAACTGGTGATATGAGCAGTCAAAATGGTAATCTGGAGAAAAACATTGTTGAATTTATAACCCAAGAAAAGGGGAAAACAAAGTACCATCTACACATAACAGTTAAAAGATTTTCTTAATCATTTAGAGTGAATTCTGAAAAATGTTTTTACAAGTCAATAAGTGAATGAAAGCTTTTCTCAACTAACTATTGTTTGCAAACTTATTTTTTTTTCTTTTGCTGAGGCATTTGGGGTCAAGTGGCTTGCCACACAGCTAGGAAATGTTAAGTGTCTGAGATCAAATTTGAACTCAGGTCCTCCTGACTTCAGGGCTGAAAACATTTTTTAATTACAAAGCTTGTATTCCTAGAATATGTAGTTTACTTAGGTTTTGGGGTGATTTATTTTTTGATTTCTTGTATGTGGTAGTTCATAACATATAATATAAGATATGTAAACATTAGTAAACTGAAATTGTGACTATTCTTGGCTAAATTTTTTTAAGTTAGTGCATTTTTGGTCATTTTTTCCTTTTGTAATTGTTTCAGTTTAATAACAAATTGCTGTGAGTTTTTTTTTTAAAGAAATGTATTAATTTTTTCAACTCTTAGTAGATACTCTTTGTGAAAACACCTAAAGTCTGTGGTTTGTAATTCTCAACACAAAATTACTGTTGTACTAATAAATAATGGCATGTTGACCATATTTTTAAAGCAGACAAAAAAATTCAACTATTTTGTATTTAGATGTCTGTCATTGCTATGTTTCTGTGATTAACAACTATAACTAAGAATCTACTGTAAAAAGCAGTTGATTGACAGTAACTACTGCCACTTTTTAATATATTAGAGGATTTGGATAGTAACAATATCTCAATTCTTCACAAATACTAAGGACAGATAATAACCTTCTATAAAGATAAATTGCATTCACTGAGCAGAATTTCATGTGTCATGACACGTTAGTAATTAGTCATAATATCAAAAGTGCTCACTGTAAGAACCTGAAGAGGTTTTAAAACACACTTACTCCATATTTACCTGTGCTACGGATTTTAAAAAGCATTTGTCATTTAAAAGAAAAAGCAAGTGGCCATTGTGAATCCTTATTCACTTATTACTTACTTACTGATGAATGCCCTTATTATAAGCTTGGATTTTTTAAACAAAAATTGTGGGTTTTGTTGTTTACCTTTATTTCTTACCTAAATGCTTGAAGAATAACACTTTTATAATAGGTTATAAGCATAATAGAAAATACCATTTTCATCATGACACATACTCTCTGTGTTTTAATAAAGGGTAAGGGACATGGCTTGGACGCTCAGATGCCCAATTCATCAAATTGTTCCTGTATTTTTTTTAAAAAAATTAAGATCAAGATAAACCTAAAAGATGATATATAGAGGTAGAGAATCATTTTTCCTAAAGAGAAACTTTTAGGTGAATATTTTGTGAGTGCAGGAGAAATTTCTGTACTACCAGTTTATTGTACTGTTATAAATATGGAATAAAGCTATGAAATTAAAAAAAAGTTAAAAGGTTAAAAGAGTTCATTCATTTCCTAGAGAGAACAAATCCAGTAAATCTGAGGGGATGTAAGGCAGACTTGTGAGTAGTAAAGGACATGGAGGTGATAAGTGTTAAACTCCTCTTGCAAAAAGTCCAGCAGAAATCTGAGGAAATAGCTGAGTCCAGAAAAGGCTCTTTTAGGACAAGGAGGGGATAAGCATATCTTAAGGGCAGAGAGAAAGATGCCGTGACAGTCCAGGAGAGATACAGAAGAGCTGTAGTCACTAATGGAGAGAGGAAGCATCAAGTGAATATGCAGAGGGGACAGCTTAGAGAAGAAAGAGTAGAGACAATGAATATACGAAGAGGTTTTTTAGTGGAGTGAGGGCACCAGCAACAGATGAATTCAAAATTTTCTATAACAGACAAGGCGTGGTCACCTATTAAGAAGGAAAGAGACTGAATCCAGGAGCCCAAAGAGGCAAATGGAAAAAGTGATTGGAAGACAGAAACTGGGTATATGTCACATTCCTCTACAGAAAGAAGCTTAAGATAAGGGGCGATTTCAATTGGATCTCTGTATTCTTAGGGCTTGCACATATATATGTACTGAAGAATACTACATATGGATTTCAGGATGTGGGTTCAAATCCCAGCTTTCCTGTTTACTATGGGCTTGGACAAAGCACACAGTCTCTCTGAGAGAGGTTAGCTGACTTCATAGGCAGGCCCCTTCTGCACTGGGCGTAGCAGAGGTTAGCTAATGTCTCTCAATTCTGTCTTCTCTACATTATCACAATGCCCTTCCTACCCAGCCTACTCAAAGGCTTTCACCAGGTTTACACCTGAATCACTGACATAAACCCCTAATGCAAGCCATTCTACTTTCTGCCAGATCAGCTTTCTTAAAATACCTCTTTGCCTACAATACACAGAAATTTCTATTGGCTGCCCAATGCCTATAGAATAAGGTCTAAAATTCAATGTAAAACTATTAAAGGTTTCATGTGTCTCACACATAGTAGATACCTTAATAAATGTGTATTAAAAGGAATGCTTATCAATTGGGGAATGATTGAATAAGTCTTGTATGTGAATGTAATGGAATGCAATTATTCCATAAGAAATGATGAACAGCTGTTTTCAGAAAAAAAGACTGATATGAACTGATGCTGAATGAAGTGAGAAAAACTAGGAGAACATCGTACATGCTAACAGCAACATCATGCAATGATCAGCTTTGAAAGACTTAGCACTTCTCAGCAATAAAATGATGCAAAACAATTTCAGGAGACTCATAATGGAAAATTTTAGCACATCCTAGAGAAAGAACTGAGGGTTTCTTTGTTTTATTCCCCCCCTTTTTTTTTCTTTTTGTTACGTTCCTTCTCTCACAACATGACTAACATGGAAATGTTTAACATGATTGCATATGTACAGCCTATATCAGATTGCCTGCCATCTTGGGGAGGAAAGATAAGGGGGAAGGGAAAAAAATTGGAACTCAAAATCTTATTTTAAAATGAATGCTGAAATCTAACTTTACATATAATTGGAAAAAATAAACTACATTTATCCACAAAAAAAGTGTATCCAATTTTTTTGAATTACAGTGGCTGCTAGGTGACTTTAGATGTAATTCGTGATCCAGGTAAGCAAAGTGATCTAGATTATTCTCTGAGATTCCTACTTTAAGATTCTATTATTCCACATTCATGGCTCTTTACAATGTGTTCTTGTTTACCCCTTAATCTTATCTCTTATAGATCATCTACATGAACTCTTTCTTCCAGCAAGCCAAACTTTTTGCCATTCCCAAACACTCCAAGTACATACCTATCTCTGTCTCTTTGCAACACAGTACTCCTCTGGAAAGTTCAATGCAAATAAGGATTGTCTCATTTATTGTTTCATTGTATCATTCATTGTTTCAATGTATCACCAGCACTTAGCCCAGTGCCGGCCACATAGAAGATGTTTGTTGACTGACTAAAATATCCTACTCTTTTTTTCTCCTTGTTTAAGTCCTATCCTTCTTTCAATCAAGCAATCAACAAGTGCTTGCTATGTGCTAAGTGAAAGTAAAAATGGTTTCTTTAAGGAGCTTACACTCAAATAGGGAAACAACATATGTAAATCAGTACATTAGAAGATAAATGTAGAGTAGATGGAAGGTAGTCTTGGAAGGAGTCAGTAGCTGGGAGAGCAAGGAAAAGCATAACTCAGTTTCCCTCACCAACACTAATAAGTCTTTCTTTATGGTAATAATGATCATGATACTTCAGTGAGAAACCTTTATCCTTTAAGACTATCAGAGAAACCATGAAGTCATCCTCCTATCCCATAAGCAGAAACAGACTCTTACATCAGTAATATGTCCATAATGGGGATTCCTCAATCAACGAAATATAAGAAATATAGAAAAGTCCAGAACAGATGGCTATAGATTTTTTTAACATTATTTGAAACCTAGTGAAGAAAATGTTGAAAGACATCTTACTGACAACACTCAAATACAAGAAAGTTTGTTATACAAAGCCTGGTGACCAGCTGTTTGTTCTCTAAGGAAATAAGAGGAAATCAATTTAAACTGAAAGCATGAGGGATTTGAGTTAGACATATAAGAGAATTTCCTGAAACTAAGGACTATTAAATTTTTTAAAGGATTACTAGAAGATACAAAATCTCCTCTGGAGGTCTTCAAAAACTGGACGATTTAGATATGTTTTACTTGGGGACAAGGGAATGCTTTAAAAACCCTTTCAGATTTATCATTTTTTCTCAGAAGAGCACAAAGGGGGCAGATAAACTAACCCATTGTCTTTCAAACAAGAATCAACAAGAATAGTTTCCCAAGACCTTCTATCCTGTAAAGAACTGAATAGTCAATGCCCATTTCTGCCTTCACACATTTTGTATATGGCCTCAGATCTCTAAACTTAAACCAGGATCCTGACTGCTGCTTTAAGCTACTGTGTCATATTCTATCTATGGTAATCTTTTTAGCTGACTTTGCACAACAGTACAACTCCTGTTCGCAAGCAGTGAATAGAAGCAGAAAATGGAATTTGAAATGTAGAAATAAAATAATTGTGGGCCATGAGCTATAATTTGATTTCATGCTTTACAAGGAAATGAAAGAGGACTTCCTTAAAATGTACTTTTTTGCTTGCTCACTCGCTCTTTCTCCCTCCCCCTCCACATTTTTTTTTTTTTTTTTTACCATGTTAGGATTTCCTCTAGCACAGAAGAGAAAATAGGATTGTGGAAAATATTCAGTTCTCAAGTGTCACTGCTACTCAGGGGCAAAGCTCTGTTTTAATGTGCACTTCCCATTCTGGGGAAGAGGAAATTCTTCAATTAATAAACCGGGTGTACTGAGGCCAGTTTTTAAGGTTTAATCAATTTCATCTGCACTTAGGATAAAAAGACTGACTATTCTACTTTTTTTTCTCCTTTTCCTTCTTTAAAAAAATAATAAAATGAATGTTTTATTTTAAATTCTTTGAGGTTCGTATCTCCTGTTTCAGGAAATATTGTCTATTTCATGCAGTGAGTATGAAAACTTTCCCCCCTTTTTTGTTAAGAACCTTTATTTAAGAATAACTAAGTTATTCTCTGCCCTCATATACTGTAACAGCCTGGGAGATGACACAAATTATAAAAGATTTTGGCAGACACCTTGAAAGATGTGGAGAGAAGAGAGATCATTTGCCAAAAATGGCCTCACTCAGAATCTTTTTTAAAAAATTAAGGGATAGAAGAGGGAATGTGACTCACAAGAGAAAACACTGTATAGATTGCTATTTCCCCAATTACCCACACTTCAGCTAATCAATACTCAACTTCACTATCCACTCAACTTCAACCAAATGAAGAACACACACCTGGCACTCACCCAGCTTTCTCCTTTTCAGTTAATTGACGATTTCAGTTTAAAGGCAGAGGTGGGAGAACTTTCTTTTGGCTAAGGAGACACATATTTCACCTTAAATTTTAATGATATAGCATTTCCAGGCACTGTTATGGAAAACACGAAAACATATTCACATGAAAAATGAAAACTGTGATCCCAGCCCAGCCAAGTAGAACTGAGAGTCACACAAAGTTCAGATCTCTTTCCTCAGATCACATCCCACTCTAAAATAGGCAAGTTAGGGACAGTAGCTTCCAGCTGAGTCCCCTTCTATGCAACAGCATAGCAGAACAAATCTTCATATTGCTGCCACAAAAATGGATTCATCGACTTTCTTTCCAGGTCTGGGACCACTCCTTCTATGAAGTCATCCCTGATCCCCTAAAGTAAAGAGATCGTTCTCATCCCAATTTTCAGCCCTCTCCTGCCTTTCTATATTGGAATCATTTGCATATGCCTTATTTACTCCATTAACCTGTATGCTTCTCAAGGCAAAGAATTGTTTTATGTCATTTTTGCATCTCCAGCACCCACTACAGTAACTTGAAAATATTAGGCATCTATTATATGCCTGTTGAATTAAATTATTTTTCAAAAACATATACAAATATAAGTATATACATTCTACATATGAGCAAAAATTACAGAGAAGGTATTGACCTACACATTGGGGGAGTTTCCTCATCCAAAAATTCCATTCCAAGATTAGTCCAGTCACTATCCACTATCCCCCCCCCCATATATATATATATAAAGATATATGTATATATCCACATATGTGAACTCCAATATTTCAAGTATATCACTGGTATAGATATCCCTCTACCAAGTAAATGGCAATTATTTTATTCATTTAAGATGATACTCTTCAAGAATCACTATGGACAAAAAAAAATCATTATCTTGTAGCCAACTTAATAATGAGCCTCTTCAAACTTGTCAAGGGTGTTTCTTAGGCAAGTGACAAGTACACAATCACTAGATTCAGATATAATGCCTCCCCAAATTCAAAAATTTGTCAGAGCACCAATGAAAAGAACCAAAAATTATCTCCATGTCAAGCTGAAGCACTGGACAGTGGAGCACATTTATACAATTCTTTTTTGGTAATACTGCACATTACTTGGAATGAAATATTAGAAGGCCACATTGGGAGGACAAAAACAGTGCTATATGTTACCAAGTGAAATCTCTGAGTGGACTCCTACGAGTTCTATGATTGTTAAGTTGACATAACAGTTCTGACCATGGGCTAAAACATTTGGTTCCCTTCTTATTAAGGGGCAGGTCAGAATAAGAGTTGTAGGTTTCTTGTTATAATGCCAGTCTGTTTTCAGAATGGGGTCCTAATTTCCTTTCACTCTATTTCAGACACTTGAACAGGTTCTGTGCTGAAGAGTAATGAAAAAAAAAAATATATATATATATATTTATAAAGTAAGGTCAAGGGAAACACAAGGGGAGGAAACAAAATATACTTTCACCTTCATGATAAATGATTCATATTATCAGCAGGATGAGAGAAACATGGAGTTATAAAGACCTGAGCTTGAGTTCCCTTTCTAATCCAGTCAAGTTGTGTGAATAGGGAGGCATCTAACCACTTAAGACTCTCTAAACTTAGACTTCATATAAAGTGAGGATAATAATCCTGATACTATCTATCTCATAGGGTTCAAATTGATTCAAAAATTGTAAAATGCTACTGAAATAAAGGGGATAACTATTAATATCACTTTTCACTTTGCAGAAGTGCTTTCCTTTCAAACCCTATGAAGTAGACAGTACAAGCACTGCTCCCATTTTACATATGAAACAAGAGGTTAACTGGTAACTACAAACCAGGAAAAGGACTTCCCAAGGCCAGCAAGCTTCAGAGTTTAGATATTTGTCTAAAAAAGAATTCCCTCTACAGCCCAGGAGACAAGTGGTGATCAAATCTGTTTGCAGTGGTCAGTGCAGAGGAGCCCCCAAAGATTGCCCACTCTATTTTTGTCACTCTTGGAATGGTTTTCCTTGTGTCCAAATGAAGTTTTACTTTCTGCATTTTCCACCCACTGATGCTCATTCTGCTTTCTGGAGTGAAGTAAAGTACTCTTAGTCCTCTTCCATGAAACAATCTCTCAAATATTAGAAAGCATCACTCACCCCTTCACTCACCCCCAGCCAAGCCTTTCTGTGTCCAGGTTAAACATCCTCCATTCCTTTAATTTACCCTCATATAGAATAAACTGAAGGGTTGCTACCATCATTTCTGTTCTCCAGATCATTAATACTTTTGCCAAAATACAAAGCCCAGAACTAAATACAATACTCTAGAGTACTGTCAAGAGAAGGACAGCAGTAAGGAACCATTCCACTCTTTCCTGGTCAGACCAGACTATGCTGCTCTTCAGTCTAAGACTCCATCCACTTTCTGGGAAGCCATTAGCCAGTACTAAGGCATGCTGAACTTATACCAGAACCCCCCATCTTATTTTTGGATGAAGTGAAATCAAGCAAACCTATCCTCTGCTTTTGCAGTTTTTTTTTTATGCCAAAGATCTTTAAACATTTCTCCTTATTTAATTTCATCTTTTTATTCCTTTTTTATTTTATTCTTATTTAATTTCATCTTTTTATTTAATTTTTATTATTATTTTGTGCCCACCAAAATCTTTCTGAATCTTTGAAGTATAAACTATTCACATTCAGCTTTGTGCTGACTTGAACCCAGGTCTGCTAATTCTAAGTCTAGAACTCTTTCCCCATGCCATGTTTATTTTGAAATTCTTGGAAAATAATCTCCTCAGCATTAGGAACATTTCTGTTAAGAAGCCCACCTGAATCCAGAGTTGCAGTTTACTTTCTAATCCAGACTAGGGAAGGGAAGGGAAGGGAAAGCAATAAGCATTTATTTAATACTTACTATGTACCAGGCACTGCTCTAAATGTTTTGCAAATATTATTTCATTTAATCTTCAAGTAGATGCTGTTATTATCCCCATAATACAATAGAGGAGACTGGGGCAATAGAAGTTAAGTGACTGGCCCAATGTTACAAAGCTAGTAGGCAGCTGAGGCCAGACTGGAACTCAGATCTTTTTGACTCCAGAGCACCATACTACCTTTTATATTCAATTTTGGGGCAAAGCTACCCAATAAAACTTGTCTTGTATGGTATCGGTCACTCTGTCAGTATCAGAGTTGTTAAGAAGATGGTCTAAACAAGAAATGAAAAGATAGCCTCTGAGGTGTCATTCTCTGAGAGAGGGGCTCTACAAGAATAATGAGTGTACTCTACAGCTGCTGTCTTGGAAATAATGTATATGATAGTATAGCCCCCTCTACTAAATCCAAGATTGTATACCTCATTTTATAGAGAACTTAATATCCCAAATGTCTTGGATTCACAGAGAACTTTACAATTTATTTCATTTGAATCTTATGACAGTCCTATGAAGGAGGAAGGTAGATATTATTCTGATTTTAAAAAAATAATTTAATGGGAATCTCATAGGTTAAATGCCAGAGCATTTAATCTAAGGTCATCTAATGTCTATGGCCAATAAGTGTCACAAATGGGAATAAAAGTTTTCTAAATCTTACAACAATGTTATAAGATTTCCGTTTTTGTTTTAAAAATTAGTTCAACCATCTCTGTTACAACCAAGGACGAGCAATACATTCTCCTCTAGAAACCAAGAATCCAGGAACTGAAAGGGCATCTGCCAGACACTAGAGATGCCTTCTAATTTAGTAGATGATTTGCTCAATATCTTGTACACTAAAATTCCTATATAATAATGTAGCAAAGTCAATCATACAAGCAGTCTTTGTATAGCAATAAATCAGACAATCAGAATGAAATGTAGGAGAGAAAGCTCCTACCACCAGTGCCAACAGTGCCAGCTACAACATTTAGATTCTGAAAATAAAGAGCTGACACTGCTGACGAGGATTGTAACATGACCTAGTGGTATTAGATCTGTCACAGAAAGACTTTTCACTGAAAAGAAAGGAACAAGGAGAGCATTTAGGATAAACTCCTGTTCTAAAGTTCTCTGAGGGGCAAGGGGCTGGGGAGGGTGAGGTGAAGGCTCAATAAGCTCACTTTAAGTTCATCAAGTGAAATAGTATTATTAAATGAAAAATTCTGAATTTGCAGGGTCAAATAAAGTAGAATCAAGAAATTGTTCACTGGAGAAGTGGTAAAAGAAAAAAAGAAAAAGAAAAATCCACCATCAAAAAGTAAGTAAAATCAGCAGAATTCCTTCTTGAAAAGGATGGAATTAGCATAAGGAATCAGCTGCCAAGTAAGGCCATTGAAGCAAGTAATGTAAATGAGTTCAAGATACAATTAGACATTTTTCTGGATGGAGACAGAGAAGGATTGAAGAAGGCATTGTAGGTCACATTTCAGCATGGAACAGCAGGAAAGAATTTCACTGTGGAGTGGCCTGGAGAACCACCACATCCTGTGATCACCAAGCATCCTAATGGAGCAACAAGATGCAATCGAGAGAAATGGATGAAGGCCCTCAGGAAAGAGAGGCCAGGGGAAAATTCTTGAACTTATGCTTTCCTCTTTACCTTTGTTACTAAAAACTTTTTATGTCTTTACAGCCAGTACTCAAGGCACTAAATAAATACTTTTCAAGGACAATAACAAGAGAAAAAAGTATGAAAAAGCCACCACTAAAAAAGGATTCAAAAAGAATTTGAAACATATAATTCCCCCAAAATTTCGAGAGAAGTGCACTTGATCCATCTAGCCTGATAGATCCCATCTCTTTCTCTCATCATTAAACTCCTTGAGAAAGCCATCTACTATCAGTGTTTTCACTTTCTTTCCTCTCACTCTCTTCTTGATTACCTGTAGTATGGCTTCTGACCTGACTGCATTTAATTGAAATTACTTTCTCCAAAGTTACCAAGAATTCCATAACCACCAAATCTAGTGGCCTTTTCTCACTCTTCATTCTTCTGGTCTCTCTTTTGACAATGAATTAACCTCTTCTCCCAGACACTCTCTTCTCTCTAGGTTTTCATGATACTGCTCTCTCCTGGTTCCCCTCCAACTCGCTTGACCATTTCTCAATCTCTTTTGCTGGATCTTTATCTAAATCATGACCCTTGTGTATGTCCCTCAAGGCTGAGCCTTCTTCACTTTGACCTCAAAACTATTTTTCTTGGTGATTTCATCAGTTCCCAGGGATTGAATTATATCTCTACTCTGATCATTCTCAGACCTATTTATCCAGCCCTAACCTCTCTCTTGACCTCGTATTGCAATTCTAAGTACCACCAGCAGTTTCTATTTCTTATCATAGCTGAGAGTAGAGATTATCTCCTCTTTCACCTTTGTGTCCCTAATAGCTAGAATAGCATCTTTGCCCACAGTAAGCTAACAGAAGTTAAATAAATTGCTAAAAGTATACTATAAATGAAGCATTTCTAGTCCTCTATGTACAGCACAACTGAATCAGCTTACTCAACAGTATAATCTGTTCATTTATATTTACCAATCTGTGGTTCAGATGTTGTCTATCTTTTGTCCACATTATTTTTGTGGAATTCCATAGCACTTTGTCTTAAATATTATATTATCATAACTGCACACAATAAAACTCCAATTATTCAATTTATTTTAGAGATGAGATGATTTACAAGGACAATAATTCACAGCATCCCAAAAAATCAATTGTACCATAAAAAAAAAAAAATCAGAGGTTACTAGGATAGCTTACACAGTGGTACTTCAGTACTCATCTGCTTAGAAATGGATCAAATTTGGTATTGGATACATTTTGATGAGAAAAAATGCTTCAGCACTTGACATCTACTGAACACTCCTCAAATTTGGTTGTTGTTCTGGTTATACAGAGGGGATGTGAAGCTGATCAGGTATATTGCTTGCCTCTACAGCTGTTGCTCTTGGTTATGGGCAGCTATGGCGCACACTGGTAAGCAGGCTGGAGGGCAGCTCCTGCAGGATGATGTGGCTGCAGCATATAGTCTCCCAGCTTCCAAAAGAGTAGTACTAGAAGAGGCATGGACGGCTGGCATGCTCAGCAGGAGGAAAAGCAGCAAGGGCAGAGGCAGCAGCATGAGCAGCAGTGACAGAGCACAAGTGCAGTCAGGGGCAGCCTGGAGCTCCTGGCAGCGGTCAGAGACCTGAGTGGCCAAGGGCCCAGGACCATAGCCTCCCCACCCAGAAACTTGGATAGCATAAGGTGGGAAGACAATAAGGGTCATGAGTCCTCTCAGAAAGTGAGCTGGGTCAAGAAGGAAGAAGCCCGGCTGGGGTGGCTTGTTTCTCTGCAGCTGAAAGCCTCATTTGCCCCTTTGGGGAACTGAGTAAGGAGGGATGATTAGGCTGTGGACTGGAGATAGTTCCTTATGGGAAAAATTTGTTCTTGTTTTTCCCACTTGTCATGTCATTCAGAACCAATTAAACACAAGTATTAGATTTGTAAAACAGAATAAAACACTTTCCCCAATAGAAATGCATTTCCTGGTTGCAAAATGCAATTAGTACAATAATCATTATGGGCTGGCCCCATAGAACACTTGATGATGATAATTATTTTACTCAATAAAATAGTTGACATATATGATTTTGTTTTAGAAAGTAATATATGGCTCATATATACCCATGTATATGTGCACATACAGAGCTAGCTGAAAGGCACAATCATGGGGACAGCTAATTCTAGTAGTAGCAATGACTTATATGGTCTAAGGATTTCCAGCTGCTCAGGACCTTAAAGACTATCCAGTCCAAGCCTCTCATTTCAGAAATGAGGGAACTATATTCCAAAGTCACAATGGCTAGAGAGTGGCAGATGTACAACTTGGGTGTGGATCCTTCTGGCTCAAAACCTAATGTTTCTTCCCTCAGTTCAAATGTCCCTTTTATTCCAGTGTTCTGTGTGTCTACCTATTAGCTTGTATTTTCATGATATTTTATTCTACTCCTGCGGGGTAAGCAGGTGGTATAGTGGAGGGAGCTCTGAATCTAGAATTTGAATCTGGCCAGAGTCAAAGACAATTACTAGTTACATGACCCAGAGTAAGTCACTCAATCTCTGTCTGCCTCAGTTTCCTCATCTGAGGGTAAAGTGGGGGTGCTAATAGTAGCTCTCTCCCAGGTTATTGTGAGCAAAAAGTGTTTAGTATAGCACCTCTAGTAATAAGTGCTTAATAAAATAAAATAAAATTTCTTTCCCCAATCCTTAACATTAACTGACAGCCTCAACTACATTTTCTTTCTTTCTTCTCAAATATATATTGAAGATACAGATACAAAGTGAAAATAGGAATCAGTAGTTAGGATGGAAACAATCACTGAAACTATTTTCATGATATTAACCTTCCTTAAACTATTTCATTTTCCATGTAAGATTTGTCCAATAAACCACATTCATATACATACACATATTCCTATCAGAATTTTACTAATTTAAACCTCTTTTATTCATAATGCAAAATCCTATATAGTTCATCAAATAAAATCAATAATGAACATTTAATGGATACTCAATCCAGTACAAGTAACATACTATGGGGTAATGCCCAGAAGTATAAAGTCCTAGTCCCAGCCTCCAAGGAGTTTCTATCTGTAATAAGAACTCCTTTATAAACACATTAAAAAAGCTTACCAATTTAAGATTGAAATAACAATGTAAGACAATAATAAAAGAGATGCTGAAAAACAGCCAGAGGTCAAAGGGCATATGAATGGTTGAGATAAATAGTGTCAAAAGTACTGACAAAGGAAGAGGTCCCTTAAGGGTACAGAGATGATAAAAGATTTAGGAAGGAGACAGGAGTTGAAATAAGCACCACTTGCCTAGGTGGGGAAAATGGATGGACAAAAATCAGACATAACAATGGCATGCTGGGAAAGTTATAAAGGCAAAAAAGTGCCAAATGTGTCCAGGGTTCAAGCAAGGCTGGGGAGCAGCCAGATGGGGCAGGACAGGATTAACCTTGGTAGAAAAAGCTCCCTCCATCAACACAGCTCAGCACCTGTTCAGCAATTTCTACTCTTAGAATAGAAGTGTTTGAGGATGAGATCATGTTGTCCAAAGTCCCATGTCTACAACATGTCAGAGGCAGAGTCCAACACAGGACTTTGGGGTACCAAGATCTGCTTTCTTCCACCATGCCATATTACCTTACAATAAAAGATGGTAGTGAGAAATAAAGCTGGAAAACTTGGCTGGGAACAGAGTTAGCTTAGACTGCCAGGCCAAAACATTTTAGGTCACCTTATAAGCAACAGGAAGCCTTTGAAGGTTTCTGACCATGGGAATGTCATACCTGAGGCTGTACTTAGAAATACTGACCTGTCAATGGTAAGAAAGCTATAAGGCAGAGGGAAAAATACGAAGTCAGGTACACTGGCCTGGAAAGCTTCCTATAAGTTTATATGTACCATGGTCACCAAAGATTTCTTTTGTTTATTTACTGAGGTTTTCCCAACATATTTTGAAAAGTTCAGGAGGAAGGTAACAATAATACACCATAAAAACAAGAATAATCTTTTGTATAATAACACTAAGCAAACTAGCAAAAATTCATTTTCTTGAATCTCAAAAATGAGGCTCAGGAAGGAATGAATCAACAAATTCACAGTAATAAATTCAACTAAAGAATTAAGAAAAAGCCTCCCTCCACACCAAAAAGGGGGGAGGAAATAAAAATGGTTCAAAGAGCCTTCTTTTTAGAAAAAAGGCAATGCTTTTGGACCTAGAAATTGGCTTCTTTCATTTGTTAAAAGCAACTAAAACAGAACTGTTTTAAGTTTTTTTTTTTTTCTTACTGTATTCTGTAAGCTGGTGTCTGAGTAAGTTTTATCAAACACTTAAGAGCTACAGAACTGATTTTTTTTTTCCTGGCAACAACAAGGGAAATTAAAAAAAAAAAAAGGAAGAAAGTTTAGTGTACAGTTACAAGTTGTTTCCGGAATAATTCCTGCAATCTATATCTGTGTCAGGGTCAGAGACAACTGAAGATGTATTTATATATATTGATTTTTTGCATTCCAGTTATTTAAATCAAAATAGTCCAATCCCTTTGAGAGTATTCTTTTTTTCTCAACTCCCTCTAGGAAAGTTAGCAAGAATGCTACGTAAGAATAGAAACACTTAACCATTTTCTTTTCTTTTTCTCTCATTCTCTTTATTGCCTGCTTGCCCTGCTAAGTGACTGAAGTGATGTGCTCACCAGGGCTCTCCCAGAGGCCTCAAACACTGGCTGATTGGCTCAGAGGACCTGGATTGAAGTCCTGTTTTGGCTCTCCCCATCTGTGTCATCTTGAGCAAGATTTTTAATCTCTCTGGTCATATTTTCATCCTCTGTAAAACAAAGGGATTGTACAAGATCTTCTCTAAGGTCTTTTCCCCTAAATCTGTGGTTCTTTGATATTAGTTATCAGTAAGGTCATAAATTTATTTGTATTCTAAACTGCATATACTCAAAGATGCTAAAACCAATTGTGTCTACTCAGGCAATTTTTCCAATTTATAAATTCTACTTTGAAAGTTATCATTCCTTGATCTTTCCTTGTTTACTTATTCTCAGTAACTATAAGGAAATCTGAATTCCTTTCAGGCCCTAAAGAAGCATACAGAAGAAGGGAAGACAGAGGCAACAAAGAAATAAAGGGACAACATAGCTACTGACCGTACAAAAAGAATTCTCTAGTCTCAGGTCCACCAGAATTGTATGAATCAAATCATCACCATCAGCACCATTAAAAGTGACCCTTCACTGTCAGGTATGCTCTGGGTGACTAGTGAAGGCAAAGGTGCTCCAATTAGAGGGTTTGTTAAAACAGAGATCATCAAACTGTGATTCCATTGTTGCATAATTCCAGGTAAAGGAATAGAGAGGAAACAGCAGGGTTCCTGGATTCTTCCCTCAAATAAAATTCCCATCAAATATAAAAAGGTAAGATCTCAAATGCCTTCAGTTTAGCACTGAAGTGCTGACAGTACAAATACTTTCAGCTGCCAGACGTACTCAGTAAGTACACATTAATATTTTGAACAAAAGGATTAAGTTTTATCCTCTTTGGTCAATTTGTCAATCAAAAGGTATTCTAAACTACATTCTGAGCATTGTGTTAAGTATTAAAGATACAGAGAAAAATAAACATTTCCTACTTTCAGGAGTTCATATTCTAAATGGGAAGATAATGAACAAACTACTATGTGAACATAAGACAAATTGGAAGTGCTCTCAGAGGGAAAGGAGAAGCAGTGGAAGAAACCGGGAAAGGCCCCCTGCAGAAGGTGGACTCTGAGCTGAGTTTTGAAGAAAAACAGGGAAGCTAGGAGCTAGAGATGAGGAGGAGGAAGACCGCTTATTATTCCAAACTTTTTAGTCTTAAGTTTCCTTTACAATTTAAAAAATTATGGAGGCTGTTTATCTTTCTTTGTATCCTCAATACTTAGCACAATGTACATAGAACCTTGGTTCTCATTCTCCCTGACCTCTCTGTAGCTTGGGACACACCTGGCCATTCCTCCACCTTTTCTGCATTGATGTTATTGAATTGAACCTCGCAGAATACAGTAAGAAAAAAAAAGAATATTATATGTCTATCTTTAATCTCTCTCACTCTCTCTCTCTCTCTCTCTCTCTCTCTCTCTCTCTCTCTCTCTCTCACACACACACACACACACACACACACACACACCCTCCCCCCCACACCCTCCCTTTCCTTTTCCAAAGTCATTAGTCTCTCTAAGAATATATTCAGGTTATTTGTCCTGGTAACCAGAAGACTGGCTAGATGTTTTAGATATGAAGTGAGTTTATATAGAAGGGAATAAGAGGGGGTATGAAGAACAAATATAATTACAATACAAAAGAACTGAACTTTGGAAGAGACAATGGTTATTTACTCCAACTTATTCCTAAATATGAATGCCAACTATGTTATTCCTAACAATGTGGAAATCCCCTTCCACATGACAAAACTTCAAATACTTTAAGACAACTTCAAATTCCCTTGCAAGGCTTCTTACAATCTTCATTTTCACAGTGAATTAGGATGACCAACAAGATGAAGGAATAGATATTTTCTCTGATCATCATGACCTCTCAAACTTCTGCAAAATAGGAAGTAGACAGGAAGGACAAAGTAATTTTAGCTGTCACCACAGTCTAAGACAGAAAGAATGCAAATGAAGTTAGTTAAAACTCAACAACAACAACAAAACAGAAAAGATTACTAATTTCTAACCTCTAACACAATCTCTCAAAGCCCTTCTACCATTGCCCATCTTCTCACAAGCAGGGTTGCACCTGCTGATCCAAAAAGCTGTAAAAGAACACAAGCCTACCAATCCTTTCTCCCAGGGCTGGGGGTATGAGATGGGGAAATGGGGGGGGGGGTAAGAAAAACTTTCTTTGAGACAGCAAATAAAAGACAGCAAGGGCAGGATAAGTGTGTGTGATAGTGGGGCACTCCACTAAGCAAGGGGAAAAGTCTTAGAATCTAATAGAGGTTAATTCTGTCTTCCCAGAAGTTATTTGGGAGAGAGACTGAGGTCAATCAAATGTGAATTACACATGGAAGGAGAAAACTGGGATGGCTTTGAGATCTAGTGACCAGAGAAACTATACTCAATGGGAAAGGAGTCAAAAAGAAAACAATGGTAGAAAATAAAGGGAGAAAGACTGAAATTAACAAAGATCTGAGGAAGAAAAAAAAAACACAACTTAGAGACTTTAAGCACACATACATAAGCAAATGAGAAAGATATTAATAACAGAAGACAAGCCCTCCAAATCAACTTTAAAAAAAAAAAAAAGTCCGGATAACTGTGAATAAATATTGCAAGTCAAAAGAAAATAAATTTAACACTTGATGAAGCAGAGCACCCTGAAGCTTTCCAAGACAGCATGGAAGCACAGCAAGATGTTCTTGAATAGTTTTTAAAAGAGATTCAAGAATTTCAAAAGCATATTTTATTGCCTGCATAAAAGGAATAATTGT
Source organism: Myrmecobius fasciatus (assembly GCA_023553655.1). NCBI lineage: Eukaryota > Metazoa > Chordata > Mammalia > Dasyuromorphia > Myrmecobiidae > Myrmecobius > Myrmecobius fasciatus. The sequence goes on from JAJPUD010000059.1 coordinate 543,885, forward strand.
CAGAACAGAAAAACTGGAATCCATGATGGAAATTTCACCAAAGAAATTTTAAAAAGAAATAAAAAGGATAACTGAGAGGGAGTGTAATTACCAAAGTGAAGGGCAATCTGGAAAAAGAGAAGCAAAAAGCAGGAGCATGAAAAGAAAACATGATTTCCATAGAAACAAAACATACTGATCTTGAAGCAAGATTCAGAGACAATATAAAGATTATAGACCTCCCAGGAGGGCACAAGTCAAAAATGAACACCATAATTAAAGAAATAATATAAGAAAAGCTCCCAGGACTTGTGAATACAGAAAACAAAAGTGCTGATCAAAAGCATCCATAGATCACACCTCCAGAAAAAATCCTATGCTACAAACTCCAAGATATATACTGACTAAATTTAACAATTCTACTGACAAATAAATTCTACAACTGACCAGGAGACTTTCAAATATATATATATATAAATCTGAATAAAGCAAAACTATTTTGCATACACTAGAAATTGCAAAAGGGAATGGAATGTGTTCTGAAAAGGAAAGGAGCTCAAGATGCAACTAAGATGATGTAACTCAAAAACTCAAGCCTTACCATTAATGAAAGAAGATGAGCATTCAATTTTTAATCGGTGTTCAAAATTCCTAGAAAAAAAAACCAGGCCAAGAGAAATTGTTTGTTTTTCAAGCAACCCAGACAAGAAAAGTAAACAAATACAACAACATAACAAGATGGAGTCTGTTAAGCATGTTCTTTCTTTTTTTTTTCTTTTTTTTTTTTTTTAAAGCTTTTTATTTGTATAACATATGTATGGGTAGTTCCCCAACATTGATCTTTACAAAGCTTTCCATTACAAATTTTACCCCCAGTCCCCTCCCCTCCCCTAGATGGCAGGAAGTCCACTACATGTTAATAATGTTGAAATGCTTGAGAAGTTATGCAAGAAAAATCCTATCTACAAGAAAAAAAAAAAAGAATCAGAGAAAGGCAACACAATGCAAGCAAATGTCAATAGAGATCATGAAAATGTTACATTGTGGTCCATATTTCATTTCCCTCTCTCTGGGTGTATATGGTTTTCTTCAGTGAACAATTGGAACTGGTTTGAGACAATTCTTTGTTGCAGAGAGCCATGTCCATCAGAATTGATCATCATGTAATACTGTTGTTGCTGTGTATGATGATCTCCTGATTCTGCTCGTTTCACTCAGCATCAGTTCAAAGCATGTTCTTTCTAAAAGTACACAGGGATTCTACAGGGTGAAAGTAGAAAGCAAATAAAATTGATGGTGAAGAAACAGAAAGGAAACATTATGGACTAAATCTCATAACAAGCTGTCCAATGATGTAACAATGTATCAATGGACTAAACTACAGAATTGGGAGAGGTGGATAAAAAAAGAGAAACACAAAAAGGTAAGAGAATATCTGATATACCCTAATCACATCAAAAGTTAACAATGAAGGGAAATCTGTAAAAAAAAAAAAAAAAAGAGAGAGAGAGAGAGAGAGAGAGAGAGAGAGCCTTCAGAGAATGGGAATAGAGGCAAAGGAAGAAACAGAAACAAGTGGAAATAAAGAAGAAATCTTGTTTCAGTGGTGAGAGGAGGTATCACTGTATCACTGATGAATGTTCTCATGGGGAAAGAGAGATCTAGGAAAGTGGGGACTTTGCAGTGGGTATGATCAGGTTGGATTTGGTATATACAAAGACCTTTCTTCCTATTTCCCTAAGAGAAAGGAAATCAGAATTCCTAGATGCAAGTGATATCTAGAGGAGCAAAGGCAGTATGGTCCTAGGGAAGAGACTGCAAGGCAAAAGGGAAAGAAATGCTCTTGCCGTGGCTATATAAGATGATGAACTTAATCAAGAAATGTGAGTGTTCTGACATCTCCATAGACCCACCATTTCTGTCACTTTTTGGGCCTCCCTATTCTCTGAAACACAATAATTTTGAAATTAGGCCAATTAAATAAGCCTACAATGGCTTCTTAAGTGTTCAAGTGGAAGGATCAATCAATGAAGCAAATTTCATGTCTTATTTTAAGCAATTTTCACAGCAATCCCAACCTTCAGCAACCACCACCTTGACCAGTCAGAAGCCATCAACATCAAGACCCTCCACCAGCAAAAAAAGATTATAACTCGCAGAAGGCTCAGATTATAGTATTTTTTTCATTAAGGCACATACACTGTTCTTTAAAACATAATATTATTGCACATTTAATGGACTACTGAATAATATAAATATAACTTTTATGTGTATTGGGAAACAAAAAATTCCCAACTTGGTTTACTGAGATATTTGCTTTATTGCAGTGGTATGGAACCAAATCCACAATATCTCTGAGGTATGCCTATAATTATATCACCAGTCAACAGACTATCAATCAAGCTTCCATTATTACATAATGACACCATGATGAAGTAGAAGGAATACTGGACTCAGACTCAGAATCCAAACAACATTTGTTAAGTTCACCATCTGGTAAGGGCATAGTCCATGATACCCCAAAATACTTATAATAATAACATCAAAGAAAACTAATCACAGATTACAGTAAAAGATATAATAATTTTAAAAGTTTGAAATATTGCAAGAATTACCAAAGTGTGACAGAGACAATGAGAGAATATGCTGTTAGAAAAATGACACCAACAGATTTGATTGAAGCAGGGTTGCTACAAACCTTCAATTTGTAAGATTAAAAAAATAAAAATTAAAAAAACCATGCAACATCTGAGAAGTACAATATAGCAAAGTGCAATAAAACAAGGCATGCCTGTAAATGGATGTGTTCAAAATGTAATTATTATATATATCCTGCTTAGAAATATAACCAAGAATTTTACGTACAAGTAATTGCCCTTCAAATAGGGTTATCTTCCAATGCATATAGCATCTGGAAAGTGTGCCTCACCACTGAGTACTTAATTATAATCTACCTTTTATTGTCTTCTTTTTACTATATTTAAATCTCAACTAGATTTCAAGATTTTTAGAGTGAGTAATAGTGTGTGATTCACTTTTCACATCTTTTAACCCAGCCAATATAGACTAAAAGCACAGTCTTGGCCCTTGGGATTGATAATTGAATTTCTGATATATGAAAATATAAAAAGAATCTATATAATATTCTAGATATTATCTTAAGAGCATTCTAGGCAGTATCCACAATATGATATGTTCTTTTAGATCAGAGTCCTAAGCAAGACCCAGCAGACCAAACATTCTGCCATAGGAGAAAAATTGTGATGATGTAGTAGAATTTGTAAAGATAGCTGTCCGAAGCTCCCCTTTTAGTAGAAATCTGAACGATGCAATTATGTAGGAAATATGAGCATGCTTACAATTCTGCCAGAAGAACTGGCTCAAAAGTGGAAACTGAGGAACATCTAGTAAAATCAGTTATCTCAGTAGCTAAGGTAATTTCATATAAACTAATGGGATATTCTACAAAGGCCTTATTTACTTGAAATAAAATGCTGAACCTGGAAAATGAATCCAGCATTTTATTTTGTGACAATGGTTATCTAACTTGAAGGAATCTCAGTTTCCTAATTTGTAAAGTAAGAATAACACTTGTCCTAGCTGCCTCATAGGTTAACTGCAAGAAAGCACTCCGTTAACTTTAAAATGTAATAGAAATGTCACATTATTGTCCTCCAAATGATGTTGCAATAATTCTGGCCCAGAATCATTGTGGCAAACCCTTTGATCACATCAAGGAAAGTGTTTTGCAAAATACCTGTAAGTGTAAAAATACTAACTGCAGCATTTGTTCGGTTGTTTTTCAGTCGTGTTTGACTCTTCATGACTCCATTCGGAGTTTTCTTGGCAGAGATCCTGGAGGGGTCTGCCATTTCCTTCACTTCTCAGCTCATTTTATAGATGAGGAAACTGAGGCAAAAGAGATGGGGTGACTTGCTTAGGGTCACACAGCTAGTAAGCGTCTGAGGCAGATTTGAACTCGGGAAGATGAGTGCTCTCGACCCAGGGCCTGGCCCTCTGCACTATGGCACCACCTAATGACCCTTAAAGCACTACCTGTGCCAACAAAGTCCTGGAAGCAAAATATTCGCCCAAGGATTGAGGACATCAGAACCAGAGTTCCTTGCACCTCCATTGTGGGCTCTGTGCAGGGGCCTACAAGATCCAAATCACAAGCATAGATGTTACATCCTCTGGCATTCTTGGAGAAGCCCATGGTCTCCTCACAACCATATTTTTAAAGGCATCGGATAAAATGAAGACCCAGCATTACAAAGGGAACAAATCATGCTGAAATATAGTTAGCAATGTACTTAAAAAAAAAAAAAGTTTAGGAACCACAGGTTAGGAATTCTTAATTTCATCCAACCTTGGTCTACTTTGGATAAGTGCAAACAAACTTAGGCTCAAAGAGAACCTAAGCTGGATAAGGTCACACAGCTGGCACATGGCTGGGGCCAGACACTAATGCCAGTGATACTTTTCTTCCACTCCTATGGGAAACATAAAATGTTCTAAAATTAGACACTAAGTTCATTGAGCAAGTTACCACATTTAAATTCTATCTGCAACTGAGGTGTTAATGATGTCTAAAACATTTTGATTTTTAAATTAAATTAACGAGGATCTCCTATTTAGGATTCCCCAGCAATCCCCATTAACTGTCAGAAAACTCAGCTGGTTAAGTGAGACAGAGCACACGAGGTAGGAAAAATAGGCATCTACCGGGGATCAGATATGCAGGGATTAAAGAGGAAAACTTCAAAATTAATTTTTATAAATACATATGATTAGAATGCCAGAACATTCATCTAATATTGATCAAGTCCACAGATGTTCTGTCCCCAGCAATGGTGGAGATACCAAATTTGCACAGGAAATGGTTTCAGCTCTTAAGAGACTCCCATCCTAAGAGATCAATGAAGCAAGAGCATCAACAATTGTAATACAAAGTACCACATAATAAGGGCACTCAAGAGGTATAAAACAAAAGTATAGTCCATTCTGCTACAATTCAAAATGCATTCCTAAAAATGATGATGCAATGCAAAATAACACAATAAAAAACCATGGGGCTTATGGGAAACATGAGTTTAAGAACATGACACAACATAATCAAAAACAATAGCACAGGTTTATTCATGTCAATTGCTTAAGAAATATGTAAATACATCCTTGGACTACTGCTTGATCTTCACCCAGGATCCCATGCTAAGAGAAAGTATGGTAGTGAAAGGTGGGAGAAAGAAAGTGAATGAGTGCAAATCAATGATTGTCTTGAAGTTTGCTTGTGGAAGTGGGAAAAGAGTTGCAAGCTGGTAAGTTATTTGTAAAGTAATGGAATTCTTGCCAACAAAATCACAAGCAAGCAAATTTGAATTCAAGTTATGTGTAAAGTGTTCTATACTATATCAATCATACTGAAACAAATTCACATTTTCAAAACATGCATTATAATAGCAGAACCAACTGTAATAGCTGCTTCTAACAACTCCTACCCTAGTTTACTGTCTGGATAAATTTTGTACTGCAATCAATTATATTCTTTAAATTTTGCAAATATTGAAGTACTGTGTAAATGTGAGTTGTTTTGTTGTCCTAACCAAATCTTTCTCTGACAAAATTTCTTTTTGGGTAAAACTTAATGGGTATAAAATCTACTGTCCCTGTGTACCAAGGACATATGTAAATTAATTTAGAAACCAGGAGAATGTTGTAAAATAAATTTAAAATAGTGTTCATTACTACTTAGAAGGCATCTCCTTTATACCAGAGCTAGAAGAAAGAGTGTGCATCTTAGGCAGGAAATAGTCCAGACTGAAGAGTTAGAGGGGTCTTTAAGGGTCATCCATTGTAACCCCTTCATTTTACTACAAGGACTAAAATCCTGAGAAGGGAAGTAGCTTTGAAGACTCTACCTCCCCATATCTAAAAATTAATCCCCCTTTTGGTAAGTGTCCACTAAAATATGGAACCTTCAGTAACACATGTGAGTTGATTTGTCATCAGGGAGACCCTTCCAGGATTATGAAATAATTGCTCTTCTCTGTCCCAATGGTACTATTATTTAATCAAAAAGCATTTTTTAAACATCTATTACATGCTAAGAAATAGGAATACAAATATAAAAGTAAGCTAGTGCTTGCCCTCCAGAAACTTAAATTCCACTAAAGGCATGTAAGATGTTCACTTCTAAATCAATATAGCTTATATAGAAAATACATATTTTGTGGCTGGGAGAGCACTTCTTGGGGGAGTTCAGAAAGGACTTCTGAAGGAAATAGGATTTGACATGAACCCTAATGGAAACTAGGGATTCCAAGAGTTGGAGTGAGGAGAGAGAGCATTCCAGGTAGGGGACAGGCCATGTAAAGGCCTGTGGGAAGTAAAGCACCATTTACTAAGAACAAGCAAGGCAGTGAGGCTGAAAAAGAGATTGTATAAGGAAGAATACTGTGTAATCAATTTGAAGAGACAGGTTAGAACCAGTTTGTAAAGGCCAAACTGGCTATTTTATCCTATAGACAAGGGGAAGCCACTGAAGCTTCTGCGTGTTTGACACAGCCAGTCTAGGTCCCTTCATAGTTTATATGATTCTATGCCCCTACATTCTACAGAAGAGCTCTCCTTAATTATATGCTAAATATCTGAGAAGAAAGGAGAAAATTCATAACAAAGATTTTAAAACAATTTGAAAATACAGAACATAAGCAGCTAACAGCTTTTGAAAACTTTTGACCTTTTTTTTTTAACAGAACTTAAAAATAAAGAAACAAAACTTCTGGTTTTAAAAAAGAAAAGTGATAAAAAAAAAGGGGGGGTGGTGAGGGGGAATCTGCATCTTTTTGTAAATACTTCCAAATAGAGAAAACATTTTGCACTTGGAAGGGAGCTATCACACAACTCCTATCTGAACAAGAATACTTACTACAACTCCAATGAGTAGTCTTGTAGCTTGCTTTTAGAGACATAAAGTAAGAGGGAACCCATGACCTTCTGGGACATCCTAACCTACTTCCAGAGAATTCTAAAATGATAGGAAGTATTTTCTTTACAAAAAGGTTAAATCTCTCTATAACTTTCACTCATTACTCCTCGTTCTCTCCTCTGAAACCAGGCAAAACAAATCTAAATTATGAAGTGCTTTGAATGCCAGAGGATGCTAATTTGATCCTGGAAGTGATAGGGAGCCACTATAATTTATGGAATAGGGGAATAACATGGTCAGACCTACACTTGGAAGATCACTTTGGCAGCAGAGTGGGACGGATGGACTGGAATGGGGGGAGACTTGTGGCAGGGAATATAATCAGCAGGCAACAATCCAGGCATGAAGTAATAAGGACATTTATGACAGAGGTAATAGTCTCAGAGGAAAGAAAAGGGAATTCACAAGAGATGTTAGAAAGATATAATCATTAGGAGTTCGGAACTGTTTGAATTTGTGGGGGAGGGCAAGAACAAGAAATGGATGATGGCACCTGGATTGTGAGTCTGGGTGACTGGGAGGATGGTGGTGCCCAATACAGTAATGGAAAAGTTAAGAAGACACAAAAATTACAGGGGGAAGATAAAAAATTCCATTTTGGACATGTTGAGTTTAAGACATCTAAACAACAACCAATTCAAGATGCTCAATAAATATCTGAAAATGCAAAGACTTTTTGTCTTCAAAGTCCAGCAGAGGCTGGTAGGTAGATTTGAAAATCGTCAACCTAGAAGTGATAATAGAATCTGATAAGATCACCAAGTAAGACAGTAATAGAGGGAGAAGAGAAGGAAGGCCAGAACAAGCTTTCAGCAAATTGGGAGTTTCCAACAGATGTCTAAATACCTGAAGACCCCTACCTATCACTTAATATATTATGCTTTCATTCCAGGATTTAATCTGTTCTCAAACTTTTTTCTCATTGAATCTAGTGAACTTAATATTAAAAGACAGATATAAGCAAAGTAAACTGAATGAAGTTCCTGTTAAGTTCCCTCTACTACAAAAGAGATCTATATAGCTAGTAGAAGCATACATAGTAGTGGCCACTGATTGCCAGGTAAATGCTTCAGAATTATCATTACCCAGAACATAGGAGATGAATGTAAAAAGTATAGAATGTTAAAGCAAGATAAGATCTTAAAGATCAACTAGTCAATTCCTTCATTTTATTTTTTTATTATTAAAGCTTTTTATTTTCAAAACATATGCATAGATAATTTTCAATATTAACTTTCTGATGGGCATTCTCTAACTGATGGGTGTCCACTCAGTTTCCAGTTTCTTGCCATTATAAAAAGAGCTGCCACAAACATTTTTGCACACGTGGGTCCCTTTTCCTCCTTTATGATGTCTTTAGCATACAGGCCCAGTAGTGACACTGCTGGATCAAAGGGTATACACAGTTTTATAGCCCTTTGGGCATAGTTCCAGATTGCTCTCCAGAATGTTTGAATCATTCAACTCCACTCTCACACCCTCCATCCAGCCACATCACACAACTCCACCAACAATGTATTAGTGCCCCAGTTTTCCCACATCCCCTCCAACATTTGTCATTATCGTTTCCTGTCATCTTAGTCAATCTGAGAGATATGTAGTACTACCTCAGAGTTGTCTTAATTTGTATTTCTCTGATCAATAGTTATTTAGAGCACCTTTTCATATGACTAGAAATAGTTTCAATTTCTTCATCTGAAAATTGTCTGTTCTTATTCTTTGCCATTTATCAATTGGAGAATGACTTACAAGGTGAAGAAGAAATCTTCAAGATGTAGAGGCAAATGACTTTTCCTGTATCGAAAAACACAAAATTGGCTAATATGACAGAAAAAGGAAAATGATGAATGTTGCAGAGGATTTGAGAAAATTAGGACACTAATGCACTGTTGGTAGAGTTATGAACTGATTCAACCATTCTGGAGAACAATGTGAACTATGCCCAAAGATCTATAAAACTGCATACAAAGCCTTTGATCCAGCAATACCACTGCTAGGTCTGTATCCCAAAGAGATCACAAAAAAAGAGGAAATATTTTTGTACAAAAATATTTATAGCAGGTGGTGTCAAAGAATTGGAAATTGAGGGGATGTTCATCAATTGGTGAATGATTTAATAAGCTGTGGTATATGAGTGGTGGATTACTATTGTGCCTATAAGAAATGATGAGCAAAATACATTTCAGAAAAACCTGGAAAATCTACATGAACTGGCACAAAGTGAAGAAAGCAGAACCAGATCATTGTTCACAGTATCAGCAATACTGTGCAATGATCAACTATGAATGATTTAACTCTTCTCAGCAAGACACAGATCCAAGACAATCCCAAAGGATTTATGATGGAGGATGCTATCCACTTCCAGAGCAGGAGAAAATGATGGAATCTGAATGCAGATTAAAGCATACTATTTTCACTTTCTTTTTTTTCCCCATAATTCTTTTTTTTTTTTGGTCTGTTTCTTCTTTCACAACATGACTAATATGGAAATGTTTTAGTACATACAAAACTTATATCAAATTTCTTATAGTTTTACTGGAGGGTGGTGAGGGAAGGAGGGAAAAAATTTGGAATTCAACTTTTTTTAAATGAATGTTAGAATGTCTTACTAGTAACTGGGTGGGGGAGGGAGAGAAAATACCATTAAAAAGAAAGAAAGAGGGGCAGCTAGGTGGCGCAGTGGATAGAGCACCAGCCCTGAAGTCAGGAGGACCTGAGTTCAAATCTGGTCTCAGACACTTCCTAGCTGTGTGATCCTGGGCAAGTCACTTAACCCCAATTGCCTTAGCAAAAAAAAAAAAAAAAGAAAGAAAGAAAGAAAATCACTCAGAACAACCAAAAAAACCCCACAAAGTTAGTTAATACAAAGCCAGAACTAGAACCCATACTTCTTATCTCTGTCCAATGCTTTTTTCTACTATACCATTTGTTCCAAATTCCAAGTCTGTTTCAAATGATGCATAAAAACAGAACTTTCCTCATGCCACAATTCACTTTATTTGCTTAGCTATACCTATCCACTTAATTCTTCATTTCCAAACAGATTTAACCTACCTAATCCCACATCCATGTAATCAAACATCCATTAAAAACTCAATTCATACCTAACACTATTTCATGTAACTTTTACATTTCATACGTTATTTCTAAGACAATTTCTAACTTATATTTTGGTTTTTTAATCACTAAGTTTTGTTTAGTGTAAGAACAAGTCTGCTTCAGAGAAAATGGTTCTAATGCAGATGTAATATCTCTTGACACTCTTTACTCTTAACAATTCAATTTCATATATCTTGATGGAGTTGCTTTTTTCAAAGATCAATGGTTATTCAGATGTCTCTGCAACACAAATTACTAGAGTATCTTCTGCCTCCTTCTGGAGACTTATGAGAATATTAATTTTTGCAAATTTTAGAGGTAGATAATAAATGTGACTAAGGTTAATCATTCACCTATTAAGTTTTCAATAAAGAACATAATTAACCCTTCAGAAAAAGATATTATTTATTGCCACAAATAAACAAAAAATAAGCTTAATTATGTAGAGTAAAATTTGAAATTATCAATACTAAATACAAAGTGATTTTTGTTCTTTATTTTCAAAATTTCATATACAATCCCTGAAATCAGCACTATAGTAAAAATTTGCAGATTATCATGATAACAGAGAAAAGTATAAAGATGATAAAAACAAGTTAATGTCCTTTACCTTCCTGTCACTCTGAGCCCACATGTTAGATTTTCAATAACTTTGCAAGGAAAGAATTTTAAGGGGTAGGGATAGGGAGTGATGCACGAAAAGATAGGCAGCCATAACTAAAATTTGGTTTTTTTTCCTCATTTTACCTTTTTTATAGTTTAAGATTACAAATTGTAAGGTTGTATAAAAAAAGAGAAAGAAGAATGGATCCAGAATCAACTCTGGAAGCAAATTACAGCATTGCTCCTTTACTGACTGAGTGACATTGAGACACTTCACAGCTGAATATACTGTTACGGAGCAAAGTAGAACTAGGAAAACAATTTCTACAATAATGTAAAGAAAGTCTCTGTTGAAAAGCTTTAGAATTTTGATTAATATAATACCAATAATGACTTGAGAATACTGATGGTTGAGTATGCTCCAGCCTCTCGGCAGAAAGGTAGTAGACTAGAGATGCTGAATGTGACATACATTTTCATAACAATTTGTTCATCTGTGTTGCTTGACTATACACATTGTTAAGAGGGATGATTCCATGAGTGGGGAGTAGGGGATAAAGAGGAGCAGTCACTGAGAAATGACATAGTGATGTAGAAAAGAGTAGCAATAAAACAAACAAATCACATCACTTCTCAGCCTGTTTCCTTATCTCTAAAATGAAAAAGTTAGATTAAAGGATTAGTAAAATCTCATCTGTTGTGATTTGGAAATTATTTTATTATTTGAAAATCATATTATTTAACGTAAGAACACATTTCCCTAAAGAGGCATCCCTCATTTTAACTAAATTTCCAACAAAGATCTTCAAAACTACAGAATTAGAGAACGATGTTTAATATAGTCTTAAATATCAAAGTTGAACGATTTTTCAATACAAAATCAATCATATATCATATGTTATTGTAAATCCAACTTATATTATAAACACATATCCATTTAACAAATATTTAATTTTTATATGATATGTGATAATAATAAACATATAACACTGTGCTTGCTAGGCACCATGATCAAAACAAAAAGATATAAAACAGGATCCTAGGCTTCCTGGATAGGGATATAAGTTCAGAGTTTCAGGCTCAATAGAAATGCCTATAATTCATGTTAGGGAGAAAGGAAGTAACTGACACCAAGAAGAGATCCCAGAGTTAGGAAACTGAAGCAAAGGAAAAATGAGAGATTGGAATGCCCAGTTGGCAAAAAAACTCCAACTATCTTCACTCCCACCTCACCAAAAGTTATCAACAGTAACTAGTCTGGCATTGGGGAGGAGATTGCTTTGATCTGGTGGGCTTTTGCTTTGTTTTGTTGGGGGTAAGGAGAGGGAAAAAAATAATACTTTAGTGAGAGCTCATTCCAATTTTATAATGGCGTGAGCTCTCACTAAAGTATTGTTTTTTTCCCTCTCCTCCCTTCAATTTTATAATGAAAGCAGCAAGAAAATTAAGATTTACTTAACAGAAACTTACTTTGCATCAGTTCTATAAATCAAAGAACAGCTGTATCTTTTTAAAGATTCCCCAAGAAGGAGATTCCACAAAGATCCTATAATAACCTATACCAATATATCCCTCTCCTTTAGCAAAGATGTTTCATGTAGAGGATCTTGAAATAACCGATAAACACCCCAATTTGAGTTTTCATGTATTGTCATGTTTCAACTTTAAACTGTAATGTTAACAATATGTAATGATCTTACAACTACTCTGGGTTTAAACATCAACTACTCAGCCAATTATGACATGGAAACAATTCAATAAGACTAATGATTTGATTCAAGTTGTGAGAAAGATTTGCCTATTAAGGTAATTAATAGATATTATATTATAATATGTAATAAAGGTATTAAAAGTATTTGCCTAATAAGATGCTTTGGCCATAAGGAGTTTAATCACAATTCTATGCTTGGAGACAATGTTAAGAGATCAATCCAAATTCAGGGTACCCTAATATTTTACTTTACATTTTACATAATGAAGCCAACCATTGTTCTTCTGGGTAATCCTGAATAAGAGTTATCAAACAACAGGCAAAACTCCCTCTCCCAAGCATGGTTCAAACTTAATTAAAATGTAATTGGGAAAAGTTTTACAAAATTAATAAAAATACAACACAGATAATGTTTAACTTGATGGTTTTCTAAATCAAGATGAGGCTAGCAAGGCTTCATTTATATTTGAATTTAACAAAATAGCCTTAACATATATCCAACAGATTTGAATGTAGACAGAAGTACAATGTCTCTGAATGTACATGCTATTTTTATACTAGATTTTTCTTGCCTGTAGATTGTGATCCATAAGTCCATAAGTCCTAATTGTCTCTATAGCACCCTCATCTATCCATAGCCCCAGGAATTTCGGCAGCTTCAAGTTCAAATCTTGAAGCTTCTCACTTCAAATCTAGAAGTTAACCATTACCAACTCCCACCCTCCGCAAGAGTTGGCATCAAATCTAAGAATCCTGATACTTGGACTTTAGAAAAGACAAGACTAGGTCTAACAGCAACAGAGAAACTGAAGCATAAGCTTCTAGGACAATAATAATGTGCCTCCAAATCAAATCAATAATGGTCTACTGCATTATTATTCAAATACAACATGGCAGATGATTCTCCATAAAGCAGTTTAAAAGTCTTTTATCCAAATTAACCTCTCTTGCACTTACTATGGACAGCCAAATCATTTACCATACCAGTACTATGTTCATTCCCATCTCTATAAACTTCCTCATCCTGTTGCTCTACTCTAAAACACCTTCCTAACCTGTCAATCTAAATGTTATGCATCTTCCACTTATTTCATAAAGTTGTCCTTTGATTACCAATATCTACACTCTTTTCTGAAATCCAACAGAATTACATTTGTCATTTAACAACATATGACATCCTACTAAATAAGACTCATCTTTTTTTTGGTTTTGTTTTGTTTTCTTACTGAGGCAATTGGGATTAAGTGACTTGGCCAGGGTCACACAGCCAGGAAGTGTTAAGTGTCTGAGGCCAAATTTGAACTCAAGTTCTCCTGACTTCAAGGCAATGCTCTATCCACTGCACCAACAATGTGCCCCAATGAGATGCATCTTAAAGCAAAACACTACCTTATATCTCATTTTCATCCCCCATAGTGTCTAGTGCAGAGCTAAGTATATATTCTAATGCTTCAAAAGATTTGGGATTCTCTAGTGCAAGAGAACATCTCCTCCAACTTCATGCTCTAGATGAGTGGATACAACAGACATACAATCCATTACCAAAAGAAGTATTTCTATGAAAGACGGACCAATCCTTGGACTCCCTCTACAAGTTCTACTATATCCCAGGATTACCTTATACTATAAGACATAAGAGAAGAACTTTAAATAATGGCTGAATAGATCACAAGTAAGTATATCTACAATCAATCCCAGTCTAAATAAATGTTTTGGAGGGAGGGGGTGCCACTAGAGAAAGGAAGGGATAATACCCTGAAAAGAACCTAGCAAGGCATTACCACGTCCTTGGGACCAAGAACTGTCTAATTGATGTCTCTTCTCAAAGGTATCAGTTCTTCTGAAATACAGACCATATAACCTTTCCCTATAACACAAATCATAACTTAATATATTTAAGTGAAAGAAGTGATTTTATGTATTCACCTTTGCAAACATTATGGGATTGTTGGTTTAGATTTGGGGGTTGAGGTTTTTGGGGGGGTTTGGTGCAGCCTTGCAATTTCATCACTACAAACATGATACATGAAATTAATATATTATATTATTATATAATTATTATATTTTATAGATAATATAAATATTATATTATATTATATTATATAATTATATATACAATATATAATATTATACTTAGAAAAATTACAAATATGCTTCCCCTTTAAGAGACTTCATAAGAAATTTATCATAAAAATATTTATAGGTCCTGCCATGACTGCTGCTTCTCTATCCATTACTGAATAGTATTCTAATATATCAGAATCCTATCTTTTCCTGCTAGTCTGCTATACTGAATAAGTCTCTATGGATTGTATCATTATGATGATAGAACATTTTATCTTTCTAAAGGGCTTTAAACTGTTCAAATCATCAGCAACATGTAAATAATGTAAAATCTGTATTATTGCATTTGATTATCACAACAACCTTTTAGGTTAGTAAAGCATCTAGCGCCTGGCTTTTCTCCAAAAATAAATTTGATCCCCTTTCAGAAAAGATAGCTGCCTGAACAAAGGCAGACAGCCCAGTTTCTACATACCTACACTACAGAAAAAGTCAGAAATTTCCAACAGACACAATAATGACCAGAAAATCCAATGACCAACTACAAATAAGTGACTTCTTCCATTTCAGAAATGCATAAAAACCAACCCATAGACAATTTCAAAGAATGGCCAACAGCAAAGCCAGCACAAACAAGCAGAAGCCTCCTGCCTCAACTAGAGACAGGTGATACTTAAGTGAAGCCTACAAGGTTGTGTGTCAATAATAATAAAGGAACACTTGAGAAAGTTCTATAATGGCCAAAAATTCACATTTAGGACCTTGAAGTCACCAAAAGCAGCAGCAACCTATGTGACATGGAAGCACTCAAAAACAAAGAGACCAAAAGTTCAGGGGCATCAAAATCTGTAGCATTCTGTCTTGAGATGCCATAAGAGTCCATGAAGATCCAGAACTCTGATCCTCAAGGATTAAGAGAGGTAAGATGTAGAGGCATCTAACCTAGGGGGTAGGGCAGGCACGTGGAGGTCAGCATAGTAACCCAAATGATACAGGACAAGATCAAGTAGGGTCAACAACACTACTCAAAAGAATAGTAGGAGGAGGGGCAGCTAGGTAGTGCAGTAGATAGAGCACCAGCCCTGAAGTCAGGAGGACCTGAGTTCAAATCTGGTCTCAGACACTTAACATTCCTTAGCTGTGTGACCCTGGGCAAGTCACTTAACCTCAATTGCCTCAGCAAAAAGCAAAAAAAAAAAAAAAAAGAATAGTAGGAGGAGTGGGGCAAGGCCCTGGCATAAAGCCCCAATTCAAAAGCTAAAGCTGAAGGGATAAATAAGCTAAAGACAAAATTGACTGGCATAAAAAAATTATTATAGAACCAAAAATGCCCACAATTCCAGTAGAAAAGTGGTAACACCTATAACCAACTATAAACAAAACTCAAAAAAAAAAAAAATTTCCTCCCAAGCACCACATGAATACCTAGAAAAAATAAAGCAAGAGATTTTTAAAATTAAATTTAAAACTCTTAAGGAAAGAATTGGAAGGAAAATAAAAAACTTAGAAAAGAAAGTGACAAATTTTGCTCAAGTAACATTCTCTGAAAACTAAAATAGCTTTATCAAAATCAATGCTTTCATGAGATGGCAAGAAATATTAGAACAAAATTAAAAGATTGAACAGATATGAGGAAATGCACGATATCTGGCATAAAAAGAACTGACCAAAAAATTAAGCGATAATTTAAGAATCATTAGTATCTGAAGACCATTATTTGAAAAGAGACTGATTTCAAGAAATCATAAATGAAAGCTACCTTCATCTATTAAAACTAGAGAGCAAGAAAGAATCTACTGATCACCTCCTAAAAGAAACTCCAAAAGGAAAACTCCTAAAAATGCCATAACCAAAATACAAAATTTTCAAATCAAAAAATCCTTGCAAGCATCTAAAAAGAAGGGAGTTCAAGTCCCAAAGAAGCACTATCAGAATCACACAAGAGCTAGCAGATTCTACCATAATTGAGGGGAAAGCTTGGAATACAAGATTTCAAAAGCCAAATGATAAAGGATTACAATCAAGAATAACTTACTCAGCAAAACTGAATATGATACTTTGGGAGAAGTAAGGGGGAAGATGGAGAGAAAAGGATCTTTAATGAATCAGAGAACTTTTAAGCATATCAAAAAGACCAGAACTGAGTAGGAACTCTGAAATGCAAACACAAGAGTCCAGAGAAACACAGAAAAGTAAACTTATCTGAGCATTTGGAAGGGGATTATAAGAAGAAATAGTATCCCTCCTGAATTATAATGTTTTCAAAAGGTCTTAAGAGAGTTAAATAAGAAAAACAAAAGACCTGGGAACAGATTGATTCTGTTCTGAGAGTTTAAAGAAGGGGGAGAGGAAGGTATGCTTGTGTATAAAGGAGAAGAAAGAGGGGATAGTTCTTACTATTTCTTAAAATTGGGATGTGTGGGAAGAATATACAAACATGGAAAAGGGGCTAAGAGGAGAGGACATCTGACGAATCTCATAAGATCTTAAATGAAATAGCCAAAGGAGAGTTGAAAAGCATGTTCAGAAGGAAGCATAGATAAACAGAAGTTCTGAAAGTAACATGATGAATTTATTGAATATATATATATACACATATGTGCCAATAAATATGTGTGTAGATATGTACACAGATATAGATATAATATGTTAAATTAAGAAGTACAAAATGGAGAGTTGTGGTTTCATAACCAATCCTCTTTTTTTCTGTTCTCTGTTTGTATGTGATTTTTACTTGTAAATTTAAGTTCAGAATTTTAAAAATAATATTTAACAATAAATCACACACCCTCATTTGAATATTCAGACAGGGTTGTGATAACATAAAGTTTCCCTATATTTATCTGAATAACAAATCCCACAGAGTGTCTGTTGGAAGTCTAAAGAAATCTTATTTCTCCTCTCCCTAAGCTCTGTATCTGACATCATACCCACCCAAGTAATCAACATTCAAGGACAAGTTATACCACTAGATAAGTTTAAAAGATACATAAATCAGACCCCAATCCCATGGCATTGTTAAAGAGCCTGGGGTAGATTTCAATGGCAGCACAGAACATCTGGTAAGACACCTGCACTAAATTCTAACTGGTGATTCCAAAGCAGCAACGTTTATTCTCCCTATGGTTTCAATTCTTTACATTTTGCTCTAAGTATCTCCTAGACTATAAATAACTCCCACAAAGGAAGCTACACATGTAGGTACAAGCAAAATGAGTACTACTAAGATAAGTGACCTGGATCCTTTGGGCAAAGGACCTGGTGACATGGTTCAGTGTGAATAAAACTGAACGGGTAGTACAAGAAAACAAACAGTAAGAGCCTACTACACATGAGGCCCTTGGCTAGATGTTAAAGATATAAAGTTAAAAACAAAAATCAGGCTCTCTCCTCAAGGGGAAACACAGATTACTCCCCAGTGCTATATAAGTGAATAAGCAGATGCAGGATCAAATTCACACAAGGCAAGTGCTCACATGGAGTAGGAAGAAGTAACACAAGGACGCTCTCAAGTATCTCTAAAGAACTTTGGAATCAATTATGAGACGTGGGGAACACTTGCACAGGGCCATTTAGCACGGCTGCCTGCATCAAAAAAGGTGCTGCTCTCTATGAGCAAAGCAAAACTGCAGAAGCTCCAAAGACCCGCAGGAGGCCCAAATGCAGAGCCATCTCCACTCCACATGTTCAGACTATCTGTGCCCCTGCTGTGGTCTGCTGGTATTCCAAGCTGGTGCTGGTCTGTTTGGCCACAGTCAAACACACTGTTCTCTGGCCACGGCACTGTGGTGTCGTTTTTGCTCTCTTGGAGTACACAGGACAACACCACATGCACACAATCAAAGGGGGATCAGGAAAGGCTTCAAAAGAGGCAGCCTTTGAGCTGATCTAGATAGAAATTCAGGCTCTCCCAGGGACTCACAACACACACACATAGCGCCAGTAGAGAAACCCAGGGTCTGGTCCATTATGATAAGATGTATGACCCTGGTTGGAAAAGTCATATAACCCTCTCAGACTTTCACTTTACTCAGCTATAAAATAAGGAGACTAAGAGCTGCCTATCTATCTATCAGGGTTGTTGTGAGGATCAAATGAATGAGCAAGCACCTGGAAAACAATAAAACACTATACAAATAAAAAGAATTGCTATTAATACTGTGAAACTTCCTACACTTTAAACCCAAAGTCCTGAGTTTTTACTTAGCACTAATTCCTTACTCAGCTTCTCTGGTCATGGTGATTTGTCTTCTAAATATTCAGATACAATTCTTATACCACTCTGGCTCTTGCCAAGGAAGCTTCTGATTTATTCAAGTCTGTTGCCAAATTAGGCTTGCCTTGTTGGGCTTTGGGGTATTTTTGTGAGGGAGCATAGCTGTTCGCTGTAGTTTGCTTTTGTTGTTGTTGTTGCTATTGCTGCTGTTGTTTTTTAATTAAATCACCAAAAGTATGTTCCGGAGGGAAAGTGCTGAGGGGGCCACTAAAAGATCTATTTTAAAAGCTAGAACAACTCAGAAACAGACCTAGTTTCAAATGCATCTCAAAGTGGGGAGAGAATGGAGTGAGGGGAGTTAATAGCTATGTAAAAATAAATAGTTTTTGAAAAGTCAAAATGATTGCTGGAGGCAAAGAGAAATGTTCTCTTGTTTTCTCCCTCCCTCTCCCCACCCTCTCTGACCACTGAAATAACATCACTCAGGGCTACAAACATCTGTAACTGCCCGGGGAATGTACAATACATTCAGAAACTCCAGGCCCACATATCCTGTAGCTCGGAACTTTACAAACAAAAGGTTGGGGGAAGAGAAAGAGAGGGGGTGGGGTATAGGGAATAAAGGCTTAAAGATTAAAGTCACAGGCAGAGACAGACGGCTCCATTTTTTAATAACTGAAAACACGAGTTGTGCCTGAATGTGTTCATTGTTTAGCAGAGGGGGCAGTCTATGCAGGCAGGACTGCCTGGCGACAAGGCTGCCTTTCTATCAAAAATAAGAGTTAGAAAAAGAAGAAAGAAAACGGGGGGAAAAGACATCAACCCAGGGCTCTCTTTTCTGCTTATAATGGTAAGCACTTCAGCTAGGTAGGAATCCTCACACTAGCCCTGCTCTGCTCCTCTTTGCAGTCAGTTGGAGGAATTCCTTCAAACATTAGGTAGCCTGGATTCTGACTTTTAAAAAGATCCACACACACAAAGGAATGTGTGTACATACACCATAGGAAACATCCCACATGTAACAAGGTCACTGGTTACTTTGAAATGAAAACTCTACACTGTCAAGCTTTAAATATAAATGTCCTGAAGCCAGAAAATAAACAAGCTAAAACTTTAACAAGATGAAATTTCCTATTCGGATCTGTTCTCCAGTTGGGCATAAATGGCACATTTCACATTGCTTACAAATATATATGGGATGGCGCTAAAGTGACAATAAAAACCTTATATCACCATTTCAGGGTTACATAGGTCAAATGGCGAGAAATGTGTCATGGTAAAAAAGAGAGCTGGATTCAAAGCCAGAGGCCCAAGGTTTGAATTCTGCCTTTACCACTCACTTCCCGGGTGACTATTCCAAGTCTGAGCTTGACCTCCCTTTCCTCATTTGTAAAATGAGGGTTTGTATTTAGGGTTTCCTCTAGCTCTATTGTGGTCAATTCTGTTATTGTTTGATTCTAAACTGTCTCACTGAACTTACAGGTGATGTACAGGCTGCCCAGTTTTTTAAAAAGTGTATTATATGTGTATGTGTATGTGTGTACACACATGTGCACACAAACAAATATCTACTAATATAAACACACATGTACATATACCTGCATACATACATATGTATATGCATATATAAAAAATAATCAAAAATGAAGAGGAGGGCACAAGAATTACTTTCCTCAGCTTCCTTCTAGGACTCTAAGTACCCTCAATTGAGGTCCAGCTGAAAGTATTGTGCCATAAGGAATAAGAAGATTATAATTACTTAGAAACCCAGGAATATTTATATGACTTGATATGAAATAAAGTAAGCAAAACCAGGAGAACAACTTTTAAAACAACAGTATGGCAAAAAGAAATAATTTCCAAAGACTTAAGAACTCGGATAAACACAATGACCAATCACTATTCCAGAGAATCCATGGGGAGGAGTTGGACTCAAATGGCAGGAGAAGACAGACATTTTTGGATGTGGCCAATGCAAAAATTTGTTTTGCTTGACCTTCATATTTGTTACCATGGTTTTGTTTTTCTTTTTTTAATCCCAATTTTTTTTTGGAGGGGAGGGCAGAAGGGGAGGTAAGGGAGAGAGAAAATACGAGTTACATTAAAAACTAAACTAAAATAAATTCCTGAAAGGCTTTAATGAGATCTATGTTCTAGTTACAATAGAATCAAGACAGATAAATGGCAAGGCCAAATGAGCCTCACAGTTACCTTACCATAGGCCACACCAGACCAGTATACTTACAAGTATACTAAGATGGGGCAACCAGGGTTTTGATCAAGTAATATGACATGTAGAGGTACAGAAAACATTCAGCAAGAAATGATAAGTTAAAATAGTAGACTATCAGAGGATATATTTTCTTATCATCAGCTCATGTGATCTCCTTGTATCAGTCCCGATTTTCCAACTCCAACCTTCTGTCCCCCCACATATTGGTGATATCCCAAGGTCTCTTCCTCAGGGATTTATATCCCAAAGTCTAAGTCTCCATATCCCTACCCATAAAGCAATTTCATAGGATCTTAGCCCTATCCTTCTCCCAAGTGAATATGGTTTAAAGGACACATTTCACTCTGCTTGTTATGGGTACAAGTTAAGCTCAAAATTACCAGTTATAGCTCCAATTGTACAATATGAAGGATCTTACAGTTTACCAGCATGAGTATGACAAACAATCATATCATCTTGCTTTTGTTTTGTATTGAACAATTAACAAAGCCCTTTCACATCCATTCCCTCACAGGAACCTGACCATGCTCCTGTGAGAAGGGCAAGGCAGAGCAGGTGATCTACATTTGACATTTGAGGACACAAGATCAGAGACACTAAATGATGTGTGCATGGGAACTCTTTTCATGATCAGGCTGGGATTCAAATCCAGGCCTTCTGACTCCAGTTCCACAGCTCAAGTCTTAGGTTATTATAAAACTGGTTACTTTGTGGGAAGATAATCTGTTGGCCTCTCTAGACTTCTATTTCAATCTCTAGAAAACTGAAAATCCCATCTGTTCTCCTACCTGTCTCTCAAGGATGGAAGACCATGTTCTAGGACAAGCAGAAGATAACCATATTAACATATTATAGCATATTCATATTACTGGCTTTTGAATGTTCTTTTTTTCTGCCACTGAATGCCTAATTGAGCTCAATAGGATACAACTGATTTTTTATTACAGTAAAAGAACAATATTTTCCAAGAGCTATTTAGTTGTTCATTTAAAACCAGCTCCTTTCATTACAATGAAGGTAAACAGTATTCCTCATTGAGCACTAACTTCCAGTAAAACACAACAGAAATTCATCCTATGTTTTAGTTATCTGAAGGGATGAAAACTATTTTGGATTTTTAACATTTAAACAAATAAAAGGAAGGCAGATTTCTTTTAATTTAGTTTCTTCAACTCAAAAAGCCACAGAACATTCTTTCCTCTGACTTTAAAAGTAGTTGAGATTATAAAAAGTACTCTAAACTGCCAAAAGACGTTAAGTAAAATTTGTTTGAAATCTTAATCATAATGCTGGCTACTGTGAACCCACACACAGAGGGGAAGCAGATAAGCCAAGGAGATGGTGATGAGCCCATCTATCTTACCTTTGTATAGGGCTTTACATTTAAATGATGACAGGGTCCTTGCCATAACTTCTGATAATACCCAGCTAAAACGAACACCATATTTTCTGCCAAGCTCTTTCACTGCCCCTGCCACCCCAAATGTATTTAGAATGAAGCTTTTCCTCTAATAAAAGTACAAGAATGAGGACTGCAAAATGTGGCATGTAAGCCAAGAATACCCACTCAGCATCCTTTGACTGGGAGGAAAGATGACAAGGCGAGTGCTTCAGCTTCTCAGGACACCATCATAAAGTACTGTTCCACTGGGGGTCTTTTTGTTTACATTAAAAACACTGCATCGAAGTCCTGTCATTTTTTGTGAACGAGAAAGATTCCGTGTCACAGAGAAGAGAGGAGGGGAGGGGAAAAGGGGAATCGAAATATGAGCTTATACACCAGGAATATAGGATAAATACTGCCTTTGTAGGTCTATTGGGATGTTTTTTTTTTTCATTCAACCCTTAGAATGAATTAAGGATCTCCCCCCAAAAAAAGTATATATATATATATATATATATATATTTGAACTCAAAACAGTTCTTCTGTATGCAGTAGTCATTTTCACTTAAATACACTATATCCCCCTTCCTTTTCACCCTCCTCTTGGCAAAAATAATAATAATAATAATAATAATAATATATCTACTGACATATAATCAAAATCTTTTTGTTTCATGGGTAAAAAAAGGGGGGTCAGACAAATGAATTATTTTGTGTTTGTTTTTAAAACAACCTTTAAAAACAAGAAGAGCCTCTATGAGCAAAGAAGCATCAGTAGTACAAATGAACCCGTGAATTCCACAAAAACACTACCAGGTAACGAAGCTGTTAAAAGTTGTAAAGTTTTCTGAAAAGGAAGCTATCAGTTTGTCTTTTTTTTTATTTGCAGAATTCCAAACTATCACAAAGCTTTTCTCAGTGATATTTAGAATTTGTAACACTACATTAAACATTTGGTTCCTTTAATGTTACTAGTCTTACTCCCATTCTCTCTTCTAAAAAGATGTGCTGGAAGAAATACAAGGCTTCAGAACCAACAGTTGGAGAGCTGGGCTTTTCAATCAAGGCAGCAAGAAACTGAAGGGACTCTCAGCAGAGGGACAAAGGGCAACCTAAGTTCTCCTGGAAGTAAAGGCCACCATCACCACCAAAGTCAAGAGATCATCCTCAAAACTCATTTAAGAAGTCGCAATTGTTTCTTCAAGGAATAAAAAGTATCTAAGCATGTATCCACTTCCGTTATTCCTTAATCGTATTTCCTATGCCTCCAATGCTGAGAATTCTGAGGGCAAGGGCTATGTTTTCTAATTTTTTGTGCATCTCCCTCAGCATGTCATACTCCCATAGATGCTCAATAAAAACATGTTAAATAGATGAGGAAAAGGAGGAGGAAAGGGGAAAAAAAGCAAGCTACCTCATTATACAGTTATACACTTTCTAAAGCTAGATAATTTGATTTCAATTTGATTATGTCCCTTGGTTCTGTACATAGGCAGGAACTAGAGGTAGAACAATAACCTACTAGATGAAACCTTAAACACAACAGATTCAAGAATCAAAATGTGTACTCCAATTATTAATAATGATGATACATTTAGCTCACTATACATATAATCTCATTTGTGCCTCTGAAAATTCCTTGTGGTTACTAATTATTAAAAACAACAATAATAATAGAGGTATCATTATCCCTTCAAAGAAGCAATGTAGTGCTTCAGAGAAGCTCCTTTTAGTGCCTTCAAATTTCTCCCAGAAATAAAAGCCCACCATTTTAATAAAAACATTCTCTCTGAATTATTGGGTGTTTGATTTATGAAATACTATAGTCTCTAAAGAATTAGCAGGGGATAAGAAATAAGAACACTGGAAAGAATTTGAATTATAAGTCAGAATTCTAGAGCTGGAAGGGATCTCCAGAGACAAGAAAAATGAAACCAACTGGAATAAAAGATGTTACCAGGGAGATATATGGTCAGAAAGAAGATGATATGGCTAGTCCAAGTACCTGACAGAAAGTCAGTGCTTAATAAATGCTTGCTGACTCACTGATAAAGCCAGTGGAAAGGAAGCCCTCTAGCACTCTAGGAAAACACCAAAGACATGGTAAGATAGACTGGCATAAAGAGGTTGCAATGTGCACCAAGAAAAGGCAGAGCCACGTTTATAAGATTACAGATGTATGAAATCAGTTTCATTTGAGTATGAGGAAACAGAGGTTCAGAAAGATCAAAGGACTTATCCAGGATTACATGGCTACCAAGTCACAGAGCTGGAATATGAAGATGAGTCTTCCACTCTCCAAATCCAGTATGCTATTTCTCTATCATGTCAATTTATCAAGGACCAAAAAGTAATGGGAGCAAAATCATAGCCTGAAAGGAAAATTTTAGTTACTGTGCCTCTAAAGAAACATTAGGAATGGTCTATCAAGTCAACATAGTAAAAAGAAAGCCTCCATTCCAGTCCCTGTCCTACAACCAGATGACATAGGAAAGTTGAGGTTCCCTCCTACAAACTAAGGTTTACATCTGTCAAATGAAAGAACTGGATCAGATGACGCCAAAGTCCCTTCCTACTCAAATACTCTTAAGACTATCATTAGACTAAGCTAGAGCTAAATGGGGCATTGCTCTGTGCAGGACTCCCAAGAGTAAGGAGGAGACGATCAATCATTATGCAGGGAGGCTGGGCACCTTTTCCCACAGTTATTATGGTTGTTCAATCACTTCAGTCATGTCTGATCCTATTTGGGGTTTTCTTGGAAAGGATATTGCAGTGATTCGCCATTTCTCTCTGCACCTCATTTTACAGATGAAGAAACTGAAGCAAACAGGGTTAAATGACTTGCTCAGGTCACACAGCTATTAAGTGTCTAAGGTCAGATTTTAACTCAAAGAAGATGAATCTTCCTGACTCGTAGTCCAGCACTCTAACCACTGAACTACCTGGCAACCCACTGTTATTTTCTTGAAAAAAACAAAAACAAAAACAAAAACAAAACAATACTCCTGGGCAAAAAGAACACAGAAGAATACACCAATGTGGAAACAGCTGGTTGAGTATCCCAATGTCCTGTGAGGTGACTGAAGAGGCAGAGGCAAAATGAAATACTATTGGTGGTAACCTACTTTGCTTGTACAGCCAAATTATATATGAAAGTTTAGAAATAGTCAATTAGATGCAATAATGTGGAATAATATTGAAGGTATGGAGTGAAACACATTAGCTATGCATTCCAAATACCTGATTCCAGAGCCTAGACTGCAAGGCAGATACTTTCACCATCTAGTACAAAGGGTCAGCAATACCAAGGCTGCCAAATTTTTGCCCAGGGCCCACCCTGGCAACTATCCCAGAGTCCAAAAAGCTGCACCTGATTGGCATAAAACAAAGCCACTTTCATCTGCCATACAGAGGAACAGCCCTGAAGCTACTAGCCCCTGCCCCCAACATGCTCAGCTTCATTTTGATTGAGCAAGGTCCTTAGCCCTCTCTTAATACACTGATCTCATGCCCATTCCTTTCCAATCAAACGTACAACCTGGATTTGACATCCAGATTTTAGTTTACATGCAAGATGATTAATTTTCACTTTCATATTCTGACTTTAACAATTAATAACAGTATAATCCAATAGGCAAAGAACTGAGCAGGAATTAGAAGGTCCTTCAAAGATGCCAGAAGCACTGGGTGGGAGAGAACCAGAGGTTGGTCATCAAAGATATGGAATGCCCAATTGATAAATGGTCAAAGGATATGAACAGACAATTTTCAGATGATGAAATTAAAACTATTTGTAGTCATATGAAAAGATGCTCCAAATCACTATTGATCAGAGAAATACAAATTAAGACAACTCTGAGGTACCACTACACACCTGTCAGATTGGCTAAAATGACAGGAAAAGATAACGATGAATGCTGGAGGGGATGTGGGAAGGCTGGGACACTGATGCATTGTTGGTGGAACTGTGAACAGATCCAACCATTCTGAAAAGCAATTTGGAACTATGCTCAAAAAGTTATCAAATTGTGCATACCCTTTGACCCAGCAGCGTTTCTATTGGGCTTATATCGCAAAGAAATCATAAAGGAAGGAAAGGGCCCCACATGTGCAAGAATGTTTGTGGCAGCCCTTTTTGTAGTGGCTAGAAACTGGAAATTGAATGGATGCCCTTCAATTGGAGAATGGCTGAACAAATTATGGTATATGAATGTTATGGAATATTATTGTTCTGTGAGAAACGACCAGCAGGATGATTTCAGAGAGGCCTGGAGAGACTTGCATGAACTGATGCTGAGCAAAATGAGCAGAACCAGGAGATCATTATACACGGCAACAACAAGACTATATGATGATCAATTCTGAAGGACATGGCTCTCTTCAACAGTGAAATGTTTTAAACCACTTCCAATTGTTCAGTGAAGAAAACCATATACACCCAGAAAGAGGGACGTGAAATTTGGACCGCAACATAACATTTTCATGCTCTCTATTGATGTTTGCTTGCATTGTGTTTCCTTTCTCTGATTTTTCTTTCTTGTAGATATGTTTTTTCTTGCACAAAAATGATAAGTGTGGAAATATGTATACATATATTCGATTTGAAATTTTTTAAAACAATTAACATGTAGTGGATATCCTGCTATCTAGGGGAGGGGGGGGAGTAGGGGAGGAAAATTTTGTAACAGAAAGCTTTGTAAGGGTTAATGTTGAAGAATTACCTATACATATGTTTTGCAAATAAAAAGTTTTAATTAAAAAAAAAGATATGGAATGCCAAGCAAAAAAATTTGTGGCAATATTTAGCATGTCATCTAGGGGTGGGGGGTGAGGGGAAGAAGGGGAAAAGCTTGGGAAAAAAAAGTTTTTGCAAAGGTCAATGTAGAAAAATCACTCATATGTTTTGTAAATAAAAAGCTTTATATTAAAAAAAAATTTATGGCAAAAAGGACAATTCCAAATCAAATACCCTCAGACAACACCAAACAGTGACATCAACTGAGGGATATAAGAAGGGATAGGATTTGAATCAAACCAAAAGTTCATATTCTATGAAAATGAGACAGGCTTAAGTCTCACAAAGAGACACATTTTCAGCACTCAGCGATCTTGTAAGATCCTAAGCATTTCTACACCTGGGAACAAAAGGCAACTGTCCAGCTTTACCATAAGGTGAGCTTTAGCTGGACAGCTCCCTACTACTGGTAGCAGGATCCTCAGAAGAAGAGATATCTCTAATAGGGTCTAGCCCAGTGTCCAGGACACAGGACTGCTTAAGAAACTACGGACTGAACTAATGGGCATCACACCTGATAATTAACCATTTGCATATGGTCCTAAGCCATACTCTTCAATTTCTTATCTGTAATATGGATCATTATTCCTCAACCTCCAGCCCCCTACATACATACAAAGAGTAGCCTGTTATCCTATAAAGATAGGGAAAATTAGACCAAAAGTAAGCACTCCTACTCAGTCATTACAATCATCAATATTTGATACTTAATATTGACTGTATATCATATTCTATCATAATGTTTCAGCAATGTTCTAGACTAAACTGAAAATATAAATCCTGGTGGGCAGCTAGATGGCACAGTAGATAGAGCACCAGCCCTAAAGTCAGGAGGACCTGAGTTCAAATCTGTTATCAGACACGTCCTAGCTGTGTGACCCTGGGCAAGTCACTTAACCCCTATTGCCTCAGGAAGAAAAAAAAAAAAGAAAGAAAATGTAAATCTTAACTAAATCTGTTCAGCAGGCTTATGATTTTAAAAAGCAAGCAACTCACACACACACACACACACACACACACACACACACACACAAACACAAAACCAACTCACCAAATAAAGCAGATTTACATTATCCTTAGTAGTCACTTGATAAGTTATTTAAAAAAAAAAAAATACTAAAAGTAATAATATAAGAAAAAACTACATAAGAGATGAAGAAAAAAGGGATCCAAAATTGCTACTTACTATTTTTAAGGAAAAGTTTCATTCTATCTCTGTCTTTTGCACTTGCTAGGTGACTACTTAAGGATGTAGCTGAAGTACACAGCAGTGAAAAAGTAAGGGTGATGACCTACTTTTATGCTATCCCCATAGGGGGCAGGCCCATGTCAACAATTCTTAGGCGAAAATGGCAACCAAAAAAAAAAAAAAAATCATACCCGAACCTTGAGATACACAAACCACCTCTCCTTCAAGAAGTTTACATACCATCTCTTACAGATGTTTTTTTTTTTTTTTTTTTTTTTTTTTTTTG
>JAJPUD010000059.1:572534-605724 GCA_023553655.1 Myrmecobius fasciatus
TGAGGCAATTGGGGTTAAGTGACTTGCCCAGGGTCACACAGCTAGGAAGTGTCTGAGACCATATTTGAACTCAGGTCCTCCTGACTTCAGGGCTGGTGCTCTAACCACTGCCCCACCTAGCTGCCCCTCTTACAGATGTTTACTGAAGAATCCAACACTCCTGGATTTTGGAGTGAGCAGAGAATCCTTAGTGTCATCCAAGTTCTCCATCTATTACTGAGCCAAATGAAAACCAATTTCATGTTTAAACCAGGATTTCAGAAGTTTGGACATGGAGTGAGAAGAGGGAGAAAGAGAAGAATATGGCCAGAAAGCTCGGAAAGCAAAGCAAGGTGTATCATCTGCATACTACATCTGCTCTAAGGAGACAAACTCTGGCATCAAGACCACAGTTCATAAGGTCATATAACAAGCAAACTCTGCAGAGGTAGAAGGTCAAAAACCAAAGGAAAACATTCTTATGTGATTAACTCTATATGTTGAAAGAACTTCCAACCTTATTTGTGAGCACCCTTGTGAAAGAACCTTATTTGTGAGTACCCTCAACTAAAGTCAGGCTCTGATATCTTATTATGGAACAAAAGGAACCCTGAGTCTGCAAAGGCAAAACCAGTGGACTACAAAGCTCTAGCAACTTCTCCTTCACATTAAAAACTTTAGGGGTAGTTGGATCTACTCATACAATACATCTGTCATAGAAGGATCAATCTAATTTTAGTAAGTTCTTTGAAGACAGAAATTCTTATTTTCCTATTTGTACCCTCAGTACCTCCTGGCACATAACCCAACAGGAGCTTAATAAATGCTTGTTGATAAAAAGCTTATTACCAAAATATTGGCAATCAGATGATGGGGGGTGGGGATGGGGTTGGAAGGAGTCCTTGTTGTTCTCTGTTTTCAAAGGAGCCCAATGACAGCAAAGGTGACATTTTGACTTCTGTGACATGGATTTCAGTGAGGCAGAGTTGCACCAAGTCATCAATTTCACTCTCTTCTGGAGTCGCTGAAGTCCAATGGCAAGACAAAAGTCCAGACATCTTGGCGGTGGATCAGGATGCACTGGGTAACCCTGACATCTTCAATGACTAACCAAGCTCTAAGCACTCCACAGCAGATGCTTCGGCCACCTTCGTGACTGTTGGAACAAATTGTTCTCATCCACCCATTCTGCCCGAGGAGGTATTCACATGCTTGGGGTAGACATTCTCCCAAAAACTATGGGTTTGAGGTCTGTCAGCTACCCTGACCCTGGTTTAGTCTATCTGCCAAGATGGTTTTACTAGGGTATATCTGCTGTACATGCTATATAGCTTGTTGGAGCCCACAGGTGGAACATAGTGGGTGCTTAATAAATATTGATTGTTACTTCCATGTTCAAAAAGTCTCCAATGAATGAATGGGAAAAAAGCATTTATTTATCATTTACTATATTTCTTATGAGTTGCAAGAAAAGATTCAGGATTCAAGCCATTCTCCAATCGATAAATGGTCAAAGGATATGAACAGACAATTTTCAGAGGATGAAATTAAAACTATTTGTAGTCATATAAAAAGGTGCTCCAAATCACTATTGATCAGAGAAATGCAAATTAAAACAACCCTGAGGTACCACTATACACCTGTCAGATTGGCTAAAATGACAGGAAAAGTTAATGATGAATGTTGGAGGGGATGTGGGAAGGCTGGGACACTGATGCATTGTTGGTGGAGCTGTGAACGGATCCAGGCATTCTGGAGAGCAATTTGGAGCTATGCTCAAAAAGTTATCAAACTGTGCATACCCTTTGACCCAGCAGCATTTCTATTGGGCTTATATCCCAAAGAAATCATAAAGGAAGGAAAGGGCCCCACATGTGCAAGAATGTTTGTGGCAGCCCTTTTTGTAGTAGCTAAAAACTGGAAATTGAATAGATGCCCATCAACTGGAGAATGGCTGAACAAATTATAGTACATGAATATTATGGAATATTATTGTTCTGTAAGAAACAACCAGCAGGGGATAATTGGAAACTAGTGTGGAAGAAATTAAGGCTGGACCCAAACCTAACACCGCACACCAAGATAAGATCTAAATGGGTTCATGATCTAGATATAAAGAGTGATATTATAACCAAATTAGAGGAACATAGGATAGTTTACCTCTCAGACCTGTGGAGATGGAATAAATTTATGTCCAAAGAAGATCTGTAACTCTTAATTGAACACCAGATAGATAATTTTGATTATATTAAGTTAAAAAGTTTCTGTACTAACAAAACTAATGCAGACAAGATTAGGAGGGAAGCATCAAATTGGGAAATCATCTTTACATTTAAGGGTTCTGATAAAGGTCTCATCTCTAAGATATATAGAAAAGTGTCTCACATTTATAAAAATTCAAGCCATTCTCCAATTGATAAATGGTCAAAGGATATGAACAGACAATTTTCAGATGATGAAATTAAAACTATTTATAATGATATGAAAAGGTGCTCCAAATCACTATTGATCAGAGAAATGCAAATTAAGACAACTCTAAGGTACCACTACACACCTGTCAGATTGGCTAAAATGACAGGAAAAGATAACGATGAATGTTGGAGGGGATGTGGGAAGACTGGGACACTGATGCATTGTGGGTGGAGCTGTGAACGGAACCAACCATTCTGGAGAGCAATTTGGAGCTATGCTCAAAAAGTTATCAAACTGTGCAGACCCTTTGACTCAGCAGTGTTTCTATTGGGCTTATATCCCAAAGAAATCATAAAAGAAGGAAAGGGCCCCACATGTGCAAGAATGTTTGTGGCAGCTCTTTTTGTGGTGGCTAGAAACTGGAAACTGAGTAGATGCCCATCAACTGGAGAGTGGCTGAATAAATTATGGTATATAAATGTTATGGAATATTATTGCTCTGTAAGAAACGACCAGCAGGACGATTTCAGAGAGGCCTGGAGAGACTTGCATGAACTGATGCTGAGTGAGATGAACAGAACCAGGAGATCGTTGTACACGGCAACAACAGTACTATATGAGGATCAGTTCTAATGGACATGACTCTCTTCAACAATGAAATGCTTCAAACCAATTACAATTGTTCAGTGAAGAAAGCCATATACACCTAGAGAGAGGGATGCGAAATGTGGACCACAACATAACATTTTCATGTTCTCTATTGATGTTGGCTTGCATTGTATTTCCTTTATCGGATTATTGTCTCTTATAGATACAATTTTTCCTGAACAAAAAAATGATGTGTGGCAATAACTATACATATATTCAATTTAAGTATGCTAACATAATTAACATGTACTGGATATCCTGCTGTAACAGAAAGCTTTGTAAGGGTTAATGTTTAGGAATTACCCATACATATGTTTTGCAAATAAAAAGTATTAATAAAAAAAAAAAAAAGAAAGAAACAACCAGCAGGATGATTTCAGAGAGGCCTGGAGAGACTTGCATGAACTGATGCTGAATGAAACGAGCAGAACCAGGAGATCATTATATACAGCAACAGCAATACTATATGACGATCAATTTTGATGGGCATGGCTCTCTTCAACAATGAAATGTTTCAAACCACTTCCAATTGTTCAGTGAAGAAAGCCATATACGCCCAGAGAGAGGGATGTGAAACGTGGACCACAACATAACATTCTCATACTCTCGATTGATGTTTGCTTACATTGTGTTTCCTTTATCTGATATGTCTTTTGTGTAGATACGATTTTTCTTGAACAACAATGATAAGTGTGGGGGGAAAAAAAAGAAAAGATTCAGGATTCCTTAAATTTATGTCCAAAGAAGACCTGGAACTCCTAATTGAACACCAGATGGATAATTTTGATTATATTAAGTTAAAAAGTTTCTGTACAAACAAAACAAATGCAGACAAGATTAGGAGGGAAGCATCAAAGTGGGAAATCATCTTTACATTTAATGGTTCTGATAAAGGCCTCATTTCTAAAATACATAGAGAATTGTCTCATATATATATGAATTCAAGCCACTCTTCAATAGATAAGTGGTCAAGGGATATGAACAGACAATTTTCAGATGATGAAATTAAAACCATCTCTAGTCATATGAAAAGTTGCTCCAAATCACTATTGATCAGAGAAATGCAAATTAAGACAACTCTGAGGTACCACCACACACCTGTCAGATTGGCTAAAATGACAGGAAAAGATAACGATGAATGTTGGAGGGGATGTGGGAAAACTGGGACACTAATACATTGTTGGTGGAACTGTGAACGGATCCAACCATTCTGGAGAGTAATTTGGAGCTATGCTCAAAAAGTTGTCAAACTGTGCATACCCTTTGACCCAGCAGTGTTTCTACTGGGCCTATATCCCAAAGAGATCTTAGAGGAGGGAAAGGGACCCACATGTGCAAAAATGTTTGTGGCAGCCCTTTTTGTAGTGGCTAGAAACTGGAAACTGAAGGGATGCCCATCAATTGGAGAGTGGCTGAATAAATTATGGTATATGAATGTTATGGAATATTATTGCTCTGTAAGAAACGACCAGCAGGACGATTTCAGAGAGGCCTGGAGGGACTTGCATGAACTGATGCTGAGTGAAATGAGCAGAACCAGGAGATCATCATACACAGCAACAACAGTATTACATGATGATCAATTCTGATGGACATGGCTCTCTGCAACAAAGAATTGTCTCAAACCAGTTCCAATTGTTCACTGAAGAAAACCATATACACCCAGAGAGAGGGAAATGAAATATGGACCACAACGTAACATTTTCATGATCTCTATTGACGTTTGCTTGCATTGTGTTCCCTTTCTCTGATTCTTTTTTTTCTTGTAGATAGGATTTTTCTTGCATAACTTCTCAAGCATTTCAACATTATTAACATGTAGTGGACTTCCTGCCATCTAGGGGAGGGGAGGGGACTGGGGGTAAAATTTGTAATGGAAAGCTTTGTAAAGATCAATGTTGGGGAACTACCCATACATTTGTTATACAAATAAAAAGCTTTAATAAAAAAAAAAAAAAAAGATTCAGGATTCCTACCCTAGAATTCAAAGTCTACCTTTTATTTTCTACCATTTGGCCCCAATATGGGCATCATAGCTTTGTGGACAGCATGCTGGATCAGGAGTTAGGAAGATGTGAGTTCAAATCCCTGTCTCTGATAATTACTACCTAGATAATAACTACTACCATAGGCAATCATTTTACTACTCTGGGACTCAGTTTCCATTTCTGTAAAATGGGAGGATGGGTATTTAATTCTTGTAGTGAGGCTGAAATGTGTTAATACACATAAGTAAATAGCTTGCAAATTTCAGAGTGCTCTTTAAAAAAATCTCTATACAGGTGAGTTCTCATAACTCCAAAAAACTTGGTCTCACTCCCCCTCCCCCAGAGAGTTATCATAGTAACTCATGAAGATCATGTGCTAACATGGTAGAAGGATTACAATCCAGGTCAGTGGCAGATGTATTCACATCAGTAAAATCATATATAAAGTCACCATCTGAAACCAGCTTCACATACTTAGAACTAAAATTTGATGAATGGAAAAAGTATATGACACACAAATCAAGAGTAACCAATACAGCTTCGAAGAATAGTAGAACTTTAATAAGAAAGGATAAGAAAAAAAAAAAAAAAGATCTCTTCAGTAGCTATTCCCTTTTAGCTCATGCTTCCCCAAATTACCAAACCTAATGCCAGTATATTAGAACTCAAAAAGAGGCAGAAACAGAGACCATCAGTATTGGAAGTTATCTCAAAAATCTTAATCTCAATCCACACCTCTATAGCATACCAAAGAAGGCTTTGCTGAATTGTTTTAACTCAAAACATAATGCTAAATCCAAAAGCAGAAGAAGTAACTATAACTAGGTTTTTGCCAAAGATGACTAGGAAAACAATAACAGAGATAACACAGATGGGCCCAAATGTCTGGCCTATATCAATCAGCATTAGAAATGCTAGCAACAGGAATTAATAGCCCTAAAGAGCTTATCAAGGGTGCTTCCTTTTCATAGAGTGTATCTCCACAATCAAAAAAAAAACACAAAAATCATAGCAATCATTTTAACAAAGGGTGTTTATGCCCAAAGGGTGTTTATATTTCATTTGTTATTTTGCTGCATAATTCCTAATTTAAAGAAATTTAATCTGGGCATGATTAGGAACCCTGACGGTGGACCACCTACTGGTCCCATCAAGTATCAAATACTACTGGGAGAAAAACAGTCCTCTACCTAGAAATTCTTTGAAAGGGGAAAGCACTGTAAAACTTTTTATCTCTATCTCCAATGTCCATTGCCAAGTTCTATTTTCATCTTATATCAAGAACTTTTTTTAAGTCTAAATTCGGACACAAGACAAGAGGCTGGCAGTATCCCTTGGGAACTGAGAAACAGCTCAAAACAAAACAAAAAAACACCAAAAAGAAAAAAAAAAAAAAACACTCAGAATATCCATCCATTTGCCAACCTCATGTGATCCATTCAGAGGAATGCTGGCACACACCATGGGTCTTGATAGGACAGTAAACACATGGAGAATGATCTCAATAGGAATAGAGAAGAGTAACAATGGCAATTATTCTCCAAAGTATTTTATCCTTCATCTTAAATAGAAACCATGGGAGTATGTGAAGAAATAAACACAGTAGAAAAATTAAGACACCCAAAGAAAACCAAGGAGATACAAAAGAGTTGAAGTCTGAAACTCACACAACACTCTAAGATTTTCCAGGCAAGTTATTGTGTTTGCTGCTATCCAAAGGACATGGTCATTTCCCCACATATTCTCCAAGGATGTCCTTACATGCACCCTGCTGTAACCAGCACTGCATTCTTGTAATGGGGCTGGAAAAATTAGGTCTTGACAAGAGTCCAATCAGCCACGTACCTGACTGTCACCAGTTAACAAAAATGATTTTCTCCCATGATCCTGAACTCTCACAGGATGACTATAACAGTTACTGAAATCTAACAGAGTGGGGCAGCCAAAGCTTACAGGAAGAAATTTTCCAAATAGATTCAATGAGTAAAGAAAGGTCTTTTCTCTTCCCCATGGGCTTTATACCTCTTATCTTCTTACTACATGCAATTTAATTTTTTTTTATTTAACAGAATTTTTTAAAAGAACATTTCCCAATGCAAAATAGAATCAAAAGAAGTAATATGTAAAACTACAAATCTTTATTATGCAGAGATGGGTGGCTTTTCCCCCTAAGAATGTAAATTCAATCTGTGATTTTCAAAACTATCTTGTTTGTCTGTGTTTCCTGCTGACCTTCCTTCTGACCACATTCAAGCTGGCAAGTTCAATCAATGTATGAGAAAATCTGGTTGTTTCTATCTTCAGAACTGAAGAAATATTGGGCTGCCAATATCAAACAAGGCCTAAGTATGATTTTCAGATGGGCAAGGACCACAAAAGCCTCATTAATCTTGTCTCTTTCTCTAAAGGGGTTTCTGCCATTCCATTAGCATATCAGTCTCTCCCACTTTAAAGGAGCATGAGCAACAATGACAAAAATAGGTATCACAGAACAAAATTCTGCCAGGTG
The DNA here is from genome assembly GCA_023553655.1 of Myrmecobius fasciatus. NCBI lineage: Eukaryota > Metazoa > Chordata > Mammalia > Dasyuromorphia > Myrmecobiidae > Myrmecobius > Myrmecobius fasciatus. Next base: position 580,071 of record JAJPUD010000059.1, read on the forward strand.
CAATAAATGTGTGAGGGCTTTGGCCCAATGATGTAAGTTTCTATTTGAGAAGATTTAAAAGAAATAGACATTATACCACCAAACATTGCCCCTAATCAATGTCACTTCACCAAAACATCATTAATACATTATACCTAAACCTCCTCCTAACATTATAAAACAATGCTATAACATTGTTCTCATATCACATTGTCCTTACAGGATTAATTGCTTCATACACAGAACCAAGTTTTGTCTATAGCTGTTTCATGAAGAGCAAACTCAAGATATTCAAGGAATCAACAACAAAGCAAATGGCAATTCTGTATCCATAGAACATCACAGATAAAGCCACATATTTAACTACTTTTAGTTTCTGTGATTTTTAGTTTGCTTAGTTAAATTAAAAAAATTTTTTTTCTCCTGCTTTATTGCACTTAAATAACTGAAGCCTAGAAAAATATACAAAAATGGCCAGGACAGTCACTTATAGCAAAAAGAAAGAAAAAAAGGAAAAAGCTGAGAAAAAGAATTATTCTTCCCCCACCTCAAATCCATTTTGGTATTGAAAGTTCAGTAATTTGAGCCAGATACTCTCAAACATGAATCTCAAAGTAATGGCTTTGTCTGACCTCCCCTCTAAACAGGTAAGAATTTTGAAGAAGAAAAAAATTTAAACCTGATAAGACAATAATCTCCTACCTTGCTGACTCAAACATACTTACATATTAATTGCTTCAGTCCCCCTAAAACCTTGCTGAACTGGCTAAAATGTTGGCTAAACTCAATAATCCAGCAACCTCCCCTTAAACACAAATACTTCATCAAGATAACTTTCTATGTTTAATTCAAAAGTACTGATTGCTTTTTAATGAAATGCTTTTGCTACTTGCTTAGTTCTTGCAAGATGCCACCAAAACCCACTATTTAAACTGGGAATCCTCTGCAAGTGGTGGAGTAGTCAGAGAGGAAATCTGGGCAGTCAGAGAATTTTTTTAAGACCAAATCTGAGTGTGTCATCTACATTACAAATGGATGCTATTCCTAAAATCGATCATTTTTTAAATATTAAGCTATACGCTGATTTTGCTTGATACAGAGGCAATGAGATGTGGCTGCTGATATTCAAATGTAAGGGGCTGAGATTACATCAGCACAGGGAGAAATGCCCTGAAGCCCCTCTGGTGCAGAGACAACATTAGTGGCTGGGCTCTCTTGGCTGAAATGACCCAGGCTTCTTTTCCTCTCCTGTCTGCGTTCCACGTTTGACCCCTACCATTTACTTTCAGTAGTTCTGCAAACAGCTTCCCCTTACACTCCCCTCCCCCGTGCTGCAAGCATCTCACGTTTCGAGTTCACAGAACACGTTTTGTCCACTTTGGGAAGTGGCAGTTTGGCAAGGGGCGACAGCTTCAAAAGGATCTCAATCAGAAATAGGTTCCATTCATTCATGAGAAATTAAGACGCTGTCAGAAGCTGCTTTTAAAAAAAGACAGAATAAGAGTTAAGACTGGGATTCCCGGGTGCTCAGACTCCTCAAGAGTTCTTGAGCTTGCGATAAACACACAAGAAATGGTAGGCAGAATCCATTCAGCTCAACCGCTTACATCCCAACAAAACCGTACTGAAGGGATTCTAAAAACCTTCAGAGCTCCTGAACTCTTTTTATAATTAGTTTCATGTTTAAATTAATTACAAAATAATGGGTAGTAACCACTAAAACTACTTCGTGGCTACTTTATTATTAATATTATTATTTTTAGTCAACATGTCAAAAAATGTCTTGAACTTCTGTGATTAGAGATTTTATGATTTAACAAAATCCGTAAAGTGAGAAACTGTAAGACAATTTGGTCATGGTACAGAAGAAAAAGGCAATATTAGCTACTCAAGGAAACCAAACTGTATACAAAGATGAATCTGTGCTTCTGCAATCAAAAATATTTATTCTATTGTGAATATGCACAAAAATCTCTTTAAAAAATAAACACAAAATCAGTTTCATTAAGAAAATAAAAGCATCACATTTATGACTGCTTTAACTCCACCAGTTTCTCTGCCATATCACAAACATAACTTTTTTTAACATTCACATGCAAATTTTATCTTTAAATAAGGCCACTGTCTGAGAGGACTGACAATAAGAAGAGCAATATGTAGTTATGACTAAAAAATATATACATTATATATCTCCATTCTTATTGTTTCTAACTTGCAGGGGGAAAGGGAATTTTGGTAGCTACATTTTTAATAGTGTTTATTTTCAGCCAAAGTTATGTTATACTAAAATTATTTTACATTTAATTTAACCCTTTAATTTACTAAAGATAAAAGAATATTTTAACTATCTCCTTTGTACCTCAATAACCAGCTTTTAACTACTTTCAAATTTGCCCCTAAAGTATCCCTAGAAGTCAGCAGATAGTAACTACCTTTGACAATTAAAGTGATTCAGTAATTTAAAAGTTATGATTTTTAAAATAATATATTCTACACAATATATTCTGTGCAGTAATCTGCATGATTTTACTATGCAACTGGTGATTTTCTGTGAAATAATTTATGTTGGCTGAGCAAGGATTTTTTGCAACAATCTATTTTAGCGTTTCTGTACTTGTGACAATGTGCACATAAATTCAGCAGCTGAGTCTGAATTTCACCCTGAAATAAATGAATGACTAGTTTTCCTTTATACCAACTTTTTTTCTTTCTTATTAAGTTTTTATTATGTTTATTACTTTTTTGAGAAGCTTGCCTACATATGCAAGCACCAAATGGCCAGTCAAATTCATTGCTATGCTTTCTTCAAGAATCCCAACTCAGCTATGGAACTTTTACAACTTTTACAACTCATCTTTTACATGTCATGTTCATCTGTGACTCGGTTTCTCCACTTACAAGTAAGAATTTCATAATAAGATAGATGAAATTCTAAAACAACAAATAATCTATCAATTTAACATCTCTACATATTTTTAAAAATTTCTTCGGCCAATCCATTCATTTTAAGCAACACTTGAGATAAAATTCAAAACAAAAGAAACAAGATTTCTTTGATGAAATACAATTTATAGTAAAACATTCTGAACCTTCCCCAAGCAGGCACATTTTTCAGATTTCACTACAGCTTTCTCCAGGTACAGCAAATTCTCCACACTTTGCAGACATTTTTGAATTGGAAGAATAAAAAGGAAATTTAAAAGAAAAAGGAAATATAAGCAAAATACTGGGGGGGGGGGGGGGTAAGGGGAAGGAGAGGGAGAGGGAGATCCTTTATGGATCTAATGTCATACTTACTGGTTTCAAGAGGATAGAATCAATTCTATAAAGCCCAGTTTAAACATCAAGCTAACATGGTTGGTATATTTATTCAGACTGAAATTATTTATTAAAATCTAAATAAATATTTGTAACATTTGTCAAACTGAATTTAAAGACACAAAATTGCTGTGGGGTTAAGAAACATGGGGGAAACTCTACTCCACATACAATTCACACACACTGGTTTGGTTAGTCAGGAAAAACAAAAAGTCCTTGGAAAAAAAATTTTCTGAATTCTCCCATCTCCACTTTTTCTGAGTCATAACATCTTTAGACCTAGTTTATATTTTTAAGAGTTCAATGAAAGCTGAAAACTTTGTTTCCTCTCATTCTGAAAATTAGAAATTACAAAAAAAAATATTTCCAAGACTCGGTAATTTAAATTTAGTTACAATTTTCTGAACAACACTAAATCAAAGGCACTATACATACATAAATAGAAGATAAACATTTACCTTCTAGAAAAGAATGTTCATATGTACCCTGCTTGGTATGTGAACTGCTATGGGAACCAAACTCAAAACCTCTGGATTTTGAGATACTGACATTCCTACCTTAGTATCAGAATGTTTTTGTATTTGTACTATGTTCTGGTGCAGTACTGACTAGTTATCTGATCCAAAAGTATAATTACACTCTGATTCACACACTTTTATGTATATTTCAAGGAAATTTATTAAACATTGCTACATATTCATCTCTAAACATGAAAGAAATATAAATCTCATTTTTAAAAACACTTCTCCAACATGATGGGACAAAATAAACCTATTTCTAATATTTCATTAACAACATGTTCAATTTTCTCTATCCAGATCTCTCCTTTCTCAAAATTCCTGCTACAATTAAAATCAAGAGCACCGAGTTTAGCATTTAACCATTCTCTAAAGTGCTTAGCACAGTGCCTGGCACCTAGAAAATGATACATAAATCATCTTAGTAAACAAGACTGTGAACTACTTGGAAGCAGGGACCTTGTCTCATCCACTGATATCTACGATAGCACCATGCTGGGCACAAAGGAAGCGTCCAAATCTTTGCTGATTAATTGATCCAGGGTCTCTAAAATGAACAACCAGTTGTAAATTTCCTAACACCTTACTAGCCCTTCTGATGAAAAGCTGCTGTATCTGGCCGGTGCCCCTCTTGCCCTGCATTCCTCCTCCAGTTACACAGACAGCAAAGCTTTATCCTCTCTCCCTATCTAGTCACATCTCCTCAAGCCTCGTTCCCTCTGATTATTCATGTCATCATCTCCATCACTCCTTTCCTCTCTGTGATTCCCATAATCTTCAAGTCAATGAAATACTGCACAGTCAGGCCAGTCTCACTCTGCAGAACCACTGACTTTATGCTGGCTTTCGTACTTAAAGCCACACTTTAAATCACTTCATATCTCAGAACGTCAAGGGGCAGTATAAGACCACCACAGGCAATCTCCAAAAGTCAACCACAGGTTCAGGTAATTGTGACCTCCTTTTTTTACGACAGAAAAGGATCAGGCTTTGAAGAAGGGACCTCGACTTGAAAAGAGGAAACAATTACCATCATTAGAAATTCACCCAAGCATGAGATTTAATCTCCAGCCCAGGACCTATGAAGAGCTTGGGGGAAAAGGGGTTGCACTGGACATCAAATTGCTCTGTAGGGATAAGGAAAAAAAAAAGTCTGATGATGACATTAGTCAGTAAGAGAAACTCAGCTTTGTCTGACATCCTGTAGAATCGCCAAGTACAACAAGGAATCTATTTTTTCCCTCCTCTTCCTTGTCTCAGAAAATACAAGAATTTTGTTTCTTTCTTTGAAACCCAGCTCTTGCATAGTCTAAAAGTTTCTCCCTCCAATTGTAACACTAATGGAAGAGGGTATATAACTCTCCAAAGCGCAGCAAAAAGTAACTATGTGCCCCAAATTGAAAACTCTGCTTTTTAGTAATCCTTCCCCCAAAATCAGCAGTAGAATCAAAGTCAAAACTCCTTGTTGGCATTTCCCCTGGCATGGTTTCAGAATGCAGGCCCATCAGAATGTCAAGTAATTAACTAGCGAGTTTCCCTGGAAGGGCAGAAAGGAGGCTTTCGGAAAGAGATGCCAGAGCACATCTTCTTAGTCCCCAAGTATCAGAGAAGACCTTTTACATCCATTCCACATCATTCTCACTGCCAAAAGATCACTGCCGAGGTAAGCCTGTGCTATTCCACTGATCTGGCATAGTGTAGTCCTGAAGGACTTGGGAGTTACAGTCCCAGCCATATTTTGATCAATCCCTTCCAGACAGGCACATCCTATGATAGGGTTCATATTAACTTTCCCCTTTCTTTTTTCACCTCATTCTCCTTCCGCTTTGGTCTCATTTTTAGCCATGAAAACAAAAAGTATTTCCCTTATCCCAACTCTTCCAGTATTGTTAAAACTGATAATTACCACCTAATGCAAAACTAATCAGTTTGTGTTTTGAAACACAGATCATAATTCAAACTGAAAGCTGACACTAATCATTTGATGTTCACTTGAGGAGACTAGATAGGCTGTGCAGGAACATTTCAGTCAGACTACTGATAAGAAGAAGGAAAATAAAAATTATTGGTGTTTACTCTGCCTGCAATGCTCATGGAAGGAAACTGTTTTAAAAGGGAGCACTTCAGAATGGTTATTCAATCTGAATTTTACAGATAGCACTGAAAATATTTTCTCACAGAATGCAGCATATCTCTGCCATCATATCTATCCTCTGCGCCGTTCACGTCTTTCATTGCAGGAATTCTCACTCAATTTTGCTCCATTATGAGCCGACTGTGACCCATAGTACACAATGCATTCAAGAATCCAGCTGGAAATTACTACCCAGGAACATCTGTCCCCATTGCTCAGCTTGCCAGCCCTGCCTTAGGGATCTAAGATGGAAAACAACTCTGATTCCCCATGCAGAAACAACTTTTCATTCTACTTACAAGCTAAGCTCAGATGGAAATTTAGGGTTCAGGCATTTTTCAAAAATTATATTCCTGGAAAAATATGTTCTGAGTCTCTCTTTAAAGAACACTACTTGGAATCTTTCCTTTCAAACTCAGACACTTCTAAAAAAAGCTAGCCCAGAAGCATCATGTGGAAATGCATAAATGACAAGAAGGCCACCCAGGGTTCCTTCCTCGCATGGCATTAGTCACATAATTCTGTATTAAATATCATTTATCAATTAAAATATAAGATCTCAGAATTACTAATACAGTCTACAGTTTATATAGTTTGTATCATATATAGGCCCTTGCTTTGGAAGATTCATGGAGAGATTTTTAAAAGATTAGAAGACATCTGATTTCATACAAACCTAAGCCTCTGAATCAATCTTTTCTCTTGATCAGTATCAGAGGATCAAGGAGACAACCTACTACCTCCCATCTAGATTTGGTTTTGCTTCTCTAGAGATACCCAGACGGGATAATCCATGGCCTTGATCTATGAATCAAATAAAAATAAAAGCATGAATAGGGAAAGTACTTAATGGATAAGTGTCAAATATTTCTCCGGTCAAGCGTCCACATACAGTGTCGGACCCATCCCTAATATCTTTGTTCCCATAAAAGGTCAGGAGAAAATATATCCAATCAACATTCCCATTTCGGTCCTAATTTAAGACAATAAAATATTTAAAGGACTTAAAAATTAGTAATTCTAGGTACAGGCTAGGATGTAAAAATATCTTTTTATGGTCATAGAAAAGTAAAATGCACAAAGATATTCCAATAATGGCAAAGGCTACTGTCTGGAGAGGGTGGGAAAATAGGGAAAGGGACAATACATTCATCCAATTTCAAAGTCATTAATTAGCAGGGGGGAAAAATAATTATACAGACTAATAAAGAATATATGAAAAGATAAACTTATTCACACAAGTTCAGATCCACTCCATTTCAGATCTAACACTGCCACTCAGTGAGCCACGGGTTCCTTCCTACCTTTAAGGCAACAGGATATGAAAATGTCTTGCTCTGGTTCATAGTCAACCACCAGTGAAAATCAACTTAAGTGAAGATTGGTAAGCAGTACTCACACCTCCAAATGCTTTAGAAGCTGTCCGATTACCCCATATACAAATACAAGAGGAAAGAGTGTATTTGACCCTTTGCTTGAAACAGAACTCATGCCATCTGGTTTTCAGTTGGAAAGCAGTGGTTTTACTTTTGAGAGAAAACACTTTTAAACCTCTGCCATGTAGACACAGGCCTAAAAGCCACACTTTTACTGATTACAAAAATAAAAAGGTGAACACTACAATATTTCCCTATTTTTAAAAAAAGGTATATAAGCAGCAATTTTCTTTAAGAGACAAAGGCGGCATATGAGGAACCGACATATCTATGACCTGCATTTTATTTTGTCTTGACTAAGTCTGAGGTCATTCCAACTATGCTGACCTGTTACCCTATACATCCATCATAAAGATGTGAGATTGCAAGCAAACACTGCCCTCTTGTGCACCAAACAGTTCTAGAGTTAGGATTTAAATGTTTTATAATAAACTGCTCCATGGACAATTTGCAGTTTGATGCTGATGATCACAGGGACCTCTGTTGTATATTATGCAGAAGACAATAAACTTTCTTTTTAAACCAGGGCACTTTGTGAATACTATTTCAAAGGTGTAAAGAAAGAAAAAAATTATACTGCTAAGAGAAATGATCTGTTGGATGCCAAAGTGAAGGAGTTATTTTGAAAGTTTGTTTTGTTTTTTTAATAAGCATTACTTAAGAAATGTAAAGCAAAGTAGCAGATGCTTTTTGATATAAAAAAAAAATCATTTCCTAAAAATGAGATCCCATATGATTTTAGAAAAAATGCTTTCTTTCTAAATGACCCCATGGAGCTTTTGGCTCATTGCTCTACTTCTCCTATCTAACCTGCCTCAAGCCCTTTGTTAATATCAATATTTCTTTAATTGATATGAGTTGACTGCTTTTCCCCAGTGGTGCTTTAGGGGCAAAATATATCAGGGATGGAGTCAGGAATATTCTTTTTCCTAAGTTCAAACCTGGCTTCAGACACTTAATAGTTATATGACTCTAGGTAAATCATTTAATCTTATTTGCCTCAGTTTCCTCATCTGCAAAATCAAATGGATAAGGAAATAGCAAACCACTCCAGTATCAATACCAAGAAAATCCCAAATGAAGTCAGGAAGAAAAGGACACAACTGAAAACAAAGTTCATATAATTCAATTAAACTGTCAAAAAAGGTTTTGTTAAAGGAAGGTGTTCTAAGATTTTAGTCTTCTGAATAACAATTAAAAATTGCTTAAGCACTACAATTTTTTGTATATTGTCTTTTCCATTGGAAAATGAGATTTCTGAAGGCATGTTTTTGCCTTTCCTTATATTCCCAGATTTTAGTATAGTGCCTGAAGACTGGAAAAATTTGAAGCAAAAAGCAAGGTAAGTGGTACCCTATTCCTGGATTCACAGAGGTCAGAGACTGTCATAGACTGATCTATGGATGGAAACTAGCTGTAAAGTCCACCTGAGTCCAGAGATTTACCAGTTTTCATCTGGTCAGTAGAAACCTTCAGAAAGTTCACGTTTCTTATAATATGAATCCATAATCTGGTTATATAGCTTCAAACTCACCCAAGAGGGTGCCTAAACTCTTAAACCCAGTGTAATCTCCCAAGAAGTTTCCAAATCTGAAAGGATCCAGGTCTATCAGACCTCACAGTCACCCTAAAACAGAATAAGCCATCTAACTTATTCCAAAACAAAATGACACCAAATTGAAAAAAGAACAGAACTAGTCCTATTATTCATCTACCTGCAATAATTTCACACTTAATCTTCAGACATTCCAGAATAATGGGAGTCAAGAGAGAGTATATACCCTTCCAAATAACATAACATGGTTTCATGGAAAGAACACTGGAGGGCCACACTGATAGGCTTTGTTTAACTGGCTGACTAAGGATAAAAACCATATAAACAAAATATCAATAAAATATTTTTTAAAGAAGAAAGACCTAATTTCAAATCTTAGCTACACAATTGACTTAGCACATAATCTTGTTGGATGAGTTTAAATAGTCATCTAAAAAAACAAATAATATTACCTGTCACTTGTTCTCTTATAAGATCTTGGTAAGTACCAAATATGATGATAATGTACAAGTGCTTCGATGATGCTTAGATGACTATTAAATGGTACATAAACATAAGAAACTGGTGTCATGGGAGGTACTCTTAGGAAATGGCAGGTTTTAATGGAAAAAGCACGTGATGAAGAATGAAGGGAGGTGGGGATCCAAACTCCAGCCCTGCTCCCAATGGTATGCTCTGGGACGAGGTCCTGAATTTCTCAGGCCCTTATTATCCTTATCTGTAATGCGATCCTTGTGATACCTACCCTACCTCTCAGCATTATTATGAAGATCAAATGACATAATATATGTCAAGTGCTTTGTAAACCCAAGGCATGAAACAGAAATGGGAGTTATTAGCATTGGTTAAATTCACTGGCATAATAAGGGACTTATATGGGTGTGTTACCTACCCCTACCCCAGGCCCCCTATGTAAACATATTAAAAATAGGAACTACTACAATTTTTATCTTTGTGTGTTCAGTGCCTAAACATTGTCCCTTACACATAATGCTTACTTAATAAATATTAGTAGAATGAATAAATGACTAGCTACTGCAAATACAAGCTATTATTGTACTCTTCTACTTCCATCCTACCCAAGAAGTCCTAAATCTATCTCAATACTATCTATTAGTACTAACTTTGGGCAGTGGAAGCTGGATTATAAGAACTTAAGTCAACCCAAAATCAGGAAACAAAAGAGAGGCTGCTCTGAACCTAAAACAGAGATCAGATAATCAAGCTTAATGGAAAGAGCACTGAATTTGAACTCACAGAGGCTGGGTTCAGATTCAGCTCTGTTAATTACTATCTATGTGACCCTCACCAAATCACTTAACCACTGTGTCTCAGTTTAGTTGGACTAAACTAAATGACTTCTAGAGTCCTTGCCTAAACCTACTATCCTGTGATCCTATGCATCAAACCAGTCCTTTGATTATATGGTGCTAGTAACCTCTGTCATAGCTCACACCCATGGAGTAAAGAAGTCATCTCCCATTTAATAGTATATTCTTTATAAGATCAATGTGGTCATTAGTTTGGCTTTGCTATTCATGCTTTTTATAAAGACTGTTTATTTTCTTTTTTTGGTAACGGGGGGTAAAGAAAGAGAAAAAAGATTTTTGTTAACTGAAATTTTTTTTAAATGTTCTTTGCAAATTCAAATTTATCCAAGGCCTCACAATGATGGTTTGTAACTACAAACACAATAAGCACTTAATGAACATGATTTTTTTTAAAATATTTGTTTAATTGAACTAAATACACTCATATTTTCTTATTTGATGAAGTTTATGTTCTAGTCACAGGTACCTTTTGTGATTCCCTCTGTCAAAAGCATAATCACAGCTATTTTTAATTTGGCTAGGTAGCACAGCAGGTAAAAGAGATTGAAGAAAAAGGATCCAGAGAGACAAAGGGGATAAGTGACAAACAGCTTGACCAAAGACTAGAAGACTCCGAACTCTTCAAGGAGTAAGCTAACAAGTACTTCTTCAGTATCCACTATGTGCCAGGCACTGTAATAAGTAATTTACAGATATTATTTCATTAGATTTGGGGTCCCTCCCTAAAGCAAGTGGAGCACCTCCTCTTAGGCTCCTTGGCCAACTGTGTTTATGCACATGCTCCCTAGTCCCAAGGCCTCTTACATCATGGTGTGTTGTTTTTTGGGGGATTGTCTGAAACCCCAGATTCACTGGGATCTGCACACCCTCCCACTTCATAAGAGCCTCAAACTCCTGCAAGGTTGTATTCCTATCTCATGAATAGAGATATAATCTGGGCGTGCAGTGTCTATTTCTTAGGAAGCTTCAAATCACTCACGGGAAAACTAGCCAATAATATAAATGGACTGATATGAACATGGGAAACCTTCCCTTAACCCACTTCACTTCTCTCAATACCTTTATTTCTGCTTCCTTATTTCTTCTAATGTCACCATCACCCCAATTAGTAATCCCAGAGTATCCAATCTTTGATTCTTCCCTCTTTCTAAATCCCCACATGCAATCACTGAGTCCTTCTCAAGTGAACATTCATGGTAGCTCTCTCATTCCATCCCTTCTCTCTACCAGGTTATTACTCACCTGAACTAACTGATTTCCCTGCCTCCAAGGCCTCTCCTTTGCAAACTATTCCTTAAACAATTACCAAGATAACCTTTCTAATTCGTGGATATAGCCAACATCACATCTTTGTAGTCTTCAATGGCTTCCTACAGCCTACTACAGGAAAATATATATTCCTTGGCCTTTGATTTATCGAAGACCCTCACAACCCAACTCCAACTCTTCTGGCTTGATTTTACACTATAGTGTTCCTTTTCATATACTCTAAGCCAATGGTGTCAAACTTCAATAAAAATAGGGGCCCCTAAACCATACAGAAGAATTTCTATGGGCTGCATATAAATATAATAAAATATTATTTGCATTTTTTATATTTTTATTAAATATTTCCCATACAGTCAGGAATATTATGTGCTATACATTTGACAACTCTTCTCTAACCAACAACTAAACTAAATTGACTGTTTTTAATCTTCTCATACTCTCTCTCACCTCCATATTCATATAGAAATATATACATATATATATATATAATGTGTACATATGTATGTATGCATATATACAAATATATATTATACTACATTTGTGGATATTATATATATGCATATATATTATATATAAATATTTTGACAACATACACTTCCCAACAAACCACTTAACAAAGTATATGTCTCCAAAAGATTTAAGCAGAATCATCTAATGACATGTTTGTGATGGGTAGAAAGATGTAAACTTTTAGCTTTTCTGCACCAACATCATGCAATGTATTTGGCCTGAGTTTACTTCCTAATTAGTATTGTCTTTATTTACACTATAGTAATTAATCACTGCACAAAATGTTTTTGACTCTGCATTCATTCGTGGTCACTCCACCATTCCTTCTGCATCAGCCTCCTAGACCTACTACAAAGTGCTACTTCCTTCTACAGAAATTCACTGACCACATCATCCCAAACCTTCTTAAAGCATTTAACTGTACCTCTCATTTGCCATTCTTACAACATGTTTTATAAAGCTAACTTAACAGCTTTTATAACTGTCAGTTTCTTGAGAAACACACCATTCTCCTGCTTTGGGGATAAGGAGAGAAAACACTATTCTAAAGTGCCAGGTCTCCTGCCTAGTCTCCTGTCTTCCACAGGCCTCTTCCCTTCTTCTTATCTAGAGGAAAAATGCCATTTCATCACATCTCCTACTTGGTCTCTTTCCTTAGAGGGTGATTAAATGAGGGAAGAGAGGGAGGGAGGAGACTCATGCCCTCATCTGAGCTGCCAAACCTCCTGGAGATATCAAGAACCTACCTGAACTCATTCCTAAATGATTAACAAGCTCTTCTTACCTGGTCACTACCTTCCCATCCCAATGATCTTGATATCTTTCAAACCCCATTTTCCATCCCCCATTTCCATTTCCTTCATCCAACCCTCTCCCCTCAATGGCCCACTCTAAAGCTACCCACACCTTCCATATGCCCTCTGGAATATCTGCCTGCTCCAAACTTGCTTTTTTTGTGTTTCTTTCTTTCCCTCTCCCGGCTCCCTCTTAATCAGATGACCTCCCTGAGGTCCCTTTCTAGCACTAGTTGCATTTTTCACTCATTCTCTTGATTCCCTGGTCAAGGCAAGGCATAGGAATTACTCTTCCTCCCCCACCACTTCCAGTTTCTCCCTCTGCTACCATCACTCTGTAGTCTAATCCTCCGAGGCTCACCTACATACCTCCCACCTAATCAAAATTCTGGAACCTGGGCTCCCTTCTTTCCTCAGTGAGTTTAGTGCTTGGTTCACAGTTTTCCCTCCTCAGCTTTTCACTCAGATGGAGGGACTGCAAAACACACACTGACACTCCCACAGACACCGGTATATGCTCAGCGGCTCGATCTAATCATTTCATATGACCTGCTCCTCCCCACCTCAGCTACACAGAGAGATGGCCATCACCCACAAACGTACCACTTCCATGTTTACCAACTCTGGAATTCCCTTATCTGATCACAATCTGGCGAGATTCCACTTCTCCCTCTGCCTTGTAATCCCAAATCCTGGTCTCTGTGTTCCCTAGGACCTCCAATTCCTCTTGCATTAACTACACTTTCCTCCCGTCTTCATTCTGACCCCTTAAGGAACCAGTCACTGTCCTCTTCTCCTAAATTTGCTCCCTTGTCACACTGTCAACCTAGCTCCTCCAAGCTTCGGTTGTGGATTATTCCCAGCATCTATTGCCTTCATTCCTACTCCCAGGCTGCTGAATGAAGCTGGGGGAAAAAAAACCCACAAAACTAGACTGAGTTCACCACACACGTAGGCTACATAATCTCAACTGGGCTCCAAATGACAAAGTAAAGATTTTCTCTCTCCCAAGTGAGCTCAGCATTCTCCTACCACAGCAGCTCCGCCAGACCTCTTCCTGGTTCCTCTCGAGTGGAAACCTTAACTTTGCCTCATTTTCCACTAAAAAATAAATTCACCAGGAGCTGCCTCTTCTTCATCTTGCATCGCTCTGATGTCTTCTGGCATCATCTCCTTCACTACTATGTCACATAATGAGAACCTTTTTCTCCAAGGAGAACCCTCTGCCATGCAAAAAGATCCCATCTTCTCCATCAGATTGCTCCCTCTATCGTCCACCCTCTCTCTTATTTTCTGTCTTTCCTCCCTATCCCCAACAAATACACCTCTACTATCTCTCCAAGGCCAAAAAGGCCCTCCCTAGATCCCTCCTTCCACTACCTCTTTTCCTTTGGGGGCTAATCTGGTGAAGGCTGTCTATAAGCAATGCTTCCCCTCCCTTTTCTGTCTTAACTCCTTGAAGTGACTTCTGACCTCATCACTAAACCAAAACTCCTCTCTCCACAATTACCAATGATTTCTAGCTTGCCATCTTTTCCTATCCTTCTTGAATTCTTTGCAGCCATGGGTCTTTCAAGCAGCCTTTTTTCCTTGACGTGGACTTCTCTCCAAGTTGTTGTGACCCTGCTCTCCCCGACCGTTTCCCTCCCTGTCTGACCGCTCCTTCCTTTTCAGCCTCATTTGCCAGATCATGACCACTAACTGTAGGTACTGCCCAGGGTTCTGCCCTGAGTCCTCTTCTCTTCTTCCTCTAGATATCCACTCCTATTGATTCAATGATTATCTCTACACGGATGATTCTCTGATCTAATTAATCTAGGTCTAACCTCAGACTCCCGCCTCCAGCTGCACACTGAACATCTCATATTGGCTATTTTGTTGTTGTTCAGTCCCCTTTGACTCTTCACAATCCCATCTGAGTTTTCTTGGCAAAGATACATTTTCTCCTCTAGTTCATTTTACATATGAGGAAACTGAAGCAAGGAGTTAAATAACTTGTCCAGAATCATATACCTAGTTAAGCGTCCAAATCTGAACTTGGGTCTTCCTGATTCCAGGCTCAGCACTCTATCTGCTGCATCACCTAACTGCCCAGAAATTATATCTGGTATATATCTATTTTTCCATAACTGTTTTATGGTGCCTCTCCCATTAGATCGTGAAGTCCTTAAAAGCTGGCATTGTATTTTATTGACTTTCTTTGTATCCTCAGTACTTAGCACATAGTAGGAACTTAAGAAATGCTTTCTAAGAGCAGGGGTCATATTGTTTTTCATCTTTGTAATTCCAGGGCTATGCATATAGTAGGACCTTTTAATAAATGCATGTTGAATGTAATCAATGCAAGGGGCTTGTGTCATACTCATTTCCTGATCCTGAAGCTCTTGTACAAGTTCAAAAGTTCTGGCCCTATCTCAGTATCAGGTCTGAATTAATGCCTTTACTTAAAAGACCTCCAGTAGCAAAGTGGAAACAGACACACAAGACAATGCCCTTTGAAAGCAATATCAGCAAGCAAAGGTGACAAGAAAACTAGGATTCTGAAGCCATAAGGTTAAAGGTTCACAGAGGCAAAAGAATTACTCAACTACAAGTGTCTTCAAATTTCCTCCAACAGGTTTAGACAACCAAGGTCAAGCTGAAGATTCCCAGCCAAAAAAAAAAAAAAAAAAATCCTCAATATGGCCCTTTGAACTTCACAGAGCAAAGGGGGGAAAATGGGAGGAAGGTATTGAAAAGAACCTATTTTATATCTTTTTTTTTTTCAATGTTCTTTGAAAAGTCATCTCCTAATTCAAAATCAACCCGATTAAGGATGTTTAAAAACAGGTTCTCTAAAATAACACAAAAGCAGGGACAGTGTGGGGGGTGGGCTCCACTGAGGTTACCATGTACTCCTGTATTAGTGTGCTGACCTTCTGGAGGGCATGAAATTAACCATCAGTGAGTCAGAAATCTGCTACTGGTTAAACTACTTTGCTACGGCAAAGTGGCCTTAAAATGAAACCTGAGGATTGAATTTCTATTGGAAGATTAACTTGTCTAACCTCTCAGCAGGCAAGCTTCCCCTGAGGCTGAACCCTGTTTGGAGCAGTTCAAGACTCTGCTGGAGGTAAGTGTGCTGAAGGTGGAGGATGACTCCCAGTCTAAATTTCTCAAGAAGTTGAAGGCTATTTTACCAAAATCCCAGAAAGCTGACAACTCATGCCAAGGCCTAAAGCTGGGGTGAAAAATCTGGGGTGCAAGGGTGAAAAACTGCTTGTATTTTATTTAATTTTACCTGACTGGGCAAGTATTTCTAATCACAAGACACAGGGTAATAAAAGTGTTAGTTTGTTCATGCTGATGCACACCCCTCACTTCATTGTAACTTATTCAGATGTTGTAAAGGTAGAAACTAGGACAATATTCACATTGGCATGGCAATCAGCATCTAATCTTTGGATCTTTCCACAGTCTTTGATAGTTTATAATACTAACAATTCAAATTTATATAGAGCTTTAGGTCTGTGAAGTGTTTCTGTAAGACCCTAAAATTATTTCTTCTCTGGATTAATGGCCCAAATTAGAAAATTCATTCTTGGCTTACAGAATATATCTGACTAAACTATTTCTTAACAACTCCAGAAGAGAAAGATTCTGGCCTTATCTCAAACATCCAAGATGAATTTCCATTTATTTCCTGTAGTCACTCTGGCTCATCCTCACAGAGTTCACAGGGTTGATTTGGTGAATAAGGAATATGCTGAAATTTCCAGCACAGTGGAACATAAAGCTAATTAGATTATAAGTCAGAAGAACGGGGTTTTAGTCCTAACTCTATCTTTTACTAACTATGGAAAATTGGGGAAATCACTAAGAGGATCATATGGAATAATGAATTTGAACATCCATATAAGAAAATTCAAGAGTTATTTCAACAGTCTCTAATGATGGTCATTACGTTTATGCAGCTATACTGACTACAAGAGAAGCATTTCTCTAAAAAGGGATGAAGAAGGGGGTATCTGAAAGTCATATCCGCTCATATGACCTTGAGCATGTCATCTAAGTTTCAGGTAATTCCAAGTTCCCTGGAATAAAGTTGTTCTAAAGGTTCAGGAAGTTGATAGAAACAGATAAAACAACCTCTCCTGGCAGGCTAAGTCAACTCTAAAAGTTCAGGTAACAATTTTAAGGAGAAGAAAATGTTAGGTTTATCTTTAGGTAGCACCTGTGTGTGCCACCAAATAAATATCCTCAGGAAGTGGGTTAGGAAAGGAAATTACTTTAGTCTTCCTGAAGGCACCAAAGCAAGAGAAACATCATCATCATAACATAAGAGATAGGAAAAGAGGTAAAGTCAAGTTCTCCATAAAAAAGGTTGTTTTGTTTCCTACCAAGCCATTAACTGTTCTATTCCACACTTACTCCCTCATCATCATCCAATAAAGATAACAAGCAAGGCACAGCAAAGTGAGATTGACAAGTAAAAAAAAACAAACAAATTAAACCAATGGAAAATATCAGCAGAAGTAGCAGCCACAGCACCTTTATGACGCAGGTATGGTTTCAAAGTCCAAGGAGAGCAGGAATGGACAAAAGGACAAATAGCTATGCTACTCCCAGTTATTCCTGAGCTAAGCTAAGTTTCATCCATTTCCAGTTCTCCTCAGAATCAAACCTTCTCATCCCTTTCTTCCTTCCTCCTCCCACAGCTTCCTTGTGCTTTTGCCTCTGCCCCTTAAATAAAGTCCATGGGACCTTTTCTTCTGACTGGCAACTGCTCCCTCCTGTAGGTCCTGTCTTTCTGATGGCAAGCACTGTCTCAGTTTTTCTATCTGTAGACTTTGGGCACAGAGTGAGCATTTAACAAATGATTTTTCCTCCATTTGATCTTACAAGGAAGGCTCGCCTGCCTTTTAAAGGAGCACACAAATTACTGCACCAGAGACCTGATTAGATCCATGAGCTCCTTTTGGAACTCCCTGGTTACTGGGCCAGAGAAAGCTATCCACTTGGGAACTGGAAGGCACCTCAAAGATCACCTGGTCCAACCCTTCCAGATTACCTAGGCGCTAACATAAGTAACCGGCCTATGCTTGGGTAAAAACTTCGGATTTGCAAAGCACTTTATATATTCTCACTGATCCTTAAAAGAAACATGGCTGCTAGTTTTCCATTTTAGAGATGAGGAAGCTGAGAGTGCCTAGGATAACACAGCCTGCGCGTGTCAGGGAGGATTTGTGCTCAGATCTTACTGCCCCAGATCCAACACAACTTCCTTTGCTGTCCAACCATTTATTACTGGTCCAAAGACACCCAAGTAGTAACAAAATCAGAACTTAGGCAAGTCATGTAACCCTGTTTGCCTCAATTTCTCATCTGTAAAAGGAGCCAGAAAAGGAAATGGAAAACCACAGTATCTTTGCCAAGAAAACCCTAAATCAAAAAGAGTCAGACACAACTGTAAATAAGTGAAAAACACAAGGCACGATCTAAATAATAAACCAGCAAAATAGACTGAGGAAAGTCAGATAGGAAAGAGAGAGAAAGAGAGAAAGAGAGAAAGAGAGAAAGAGAGAGAGAGAGAGAGAGAGAGAGAGAGAGTGTGTGTGTGTAGGGTCACAAAAACTAGCTCCTTTTTATTTCATCTATTTAATTTTTTTTTTCATTTTATGAAAGCTTTTTATTTGCAAAGCATATGTATGGATAATTTTTCAACACTGACCCTTGCAAAGTTACAAATTTCTGTTACAAATTTTTCCCCGCTAGCTCCCACCCCTCCCCTAGATGGCAGGAACTCTACTACATGTTAATTATGTTAAAATACTTGACAAATCGAATATATGTATACATATTTTTACAGTTATCTTGCTGTACAAGAAAAACCGGATCTACAAGGAAAAAAAAAAATCTGAGAAGGGAAACATAATGCAAGCAAATATCAATAGAGAGCATGAAAATGTGATGTTGTAGTCCACATTCATATCCCTCTCTCTGGGTGTATATGGCTTTCTTCATCACTGAACAATTGGAACTGGTTTGAAACATCATCTATTTAATTTTAAAGTTATGAAATAAAACAAGCATTTTCATAATAGTCAATTTTTTTAAAAAGATGATTTTACATTCTCTTTAAATATGTAATGCAGTTATCATGTAACTTTTTTCCCTTTTTTCTTTCCTCTCTCCCACCCTACCCTAAATATGGCTACCATTAGATACAAATATTTGTGTATATGTAAAATCATTCTAGACATATTTCTATTTATCAATGCTTTCTCTGGTTGCAAATAGCATCTTTCTTCTTACATCTTATACTGCTAATTTGAGTATTTATTTATAAGAGAATGATTAAGTTGTTCAAAGTTGTTTTTAAAACAATATTGTTGGGGCAGCTAGGTGGCCCAGTGGATAGAGCACCAGCCCTGAAGTCAGGAGGACATGAGTTTAAATGTGATTTCAGACACTTAATACTTCCTAGCTGTGTGACTCCGGACAAGTTACTTAACCCCAACTGCTTCCCCCCCCAAAAAAAAAATTATTGTTACTCTAGACAACATTCTCTTGGTTCTACTCATTTTGCTTTTCATTATTTCATGTAAGTTTATCCATATTTTATTTTGCTTTCTTTTCCCTAAAATAACAAGCTTGGGGTAGCTAGATGGCACAGTGGATAGAGCACTCGCCCTGATATCAAGAGGACCTGAGTTCAAATTTGACCTCAGATATTTAACACTTTCCAGCTATATGTCCCTGGCAAGTCACTTGACCCCAATTGCCTCACCAAAAAAAAAAAAAAAAATTGCCATAATAAAATCGCAAGCTCATCATTTCTTGTTTAAAAAAAAAAAAAGTCAGAATGCAAACCTATGCCCCCTAATTACACTTCCAAATAAATACCCAAATCCACTAAACACACAACAGGCACTACTGTTTACAAAAGATCAACCTCTGTTCTTTTCCCAAAAGCAATGACTGGACAGAGATCAATTCTGTAGCAATAGAGAGTGTATCAGAAACTGTTTTGTAAGAATTATAACACTTCAAGTCGCAATTTCCTCTAGGGGCTACACAATGGAGTTAAGAGTAGAAACCCAAGTCCAGAGTGGAAAAACACTTACCAAGGTAGTGATTTTACTATCCATTCAAGTCACCCAGATGACTCTAAAAATGAATACTATACCTCATTACCACAACTATGTACACATCAAGAACAGAAAAGCCAGAGTTGGCTACAAATATCACTGTTTTAATTAAATCATAGACCTTGGTAGAAAAGAAACTCATAACTGGAGATAATCTACCCCAAGGAGGATGGAAACTGGGAGAGAGGAAGGGAAGGTAAAGAGAAGATAATTTGCATGTACAGTTCTCATTTTAGGGAAGTGGATCACTCTGCAGCCCTCCCCATAATTTGGTGGAAATGGGGAAAGGAAGGAGGGATGCAGGAAGGGAAACACAAGCCAGTGGAGGGAAAGGACTGGTACAAGGTTCAAGGACATGTGGGGACCAGGGAGAGAAAAGCAAGAGCAAAAAGATGAATAAGCATGTGTCTGCTCTGCTGCTTTCACCAAGAGGCAAGAAAACCACATTATACCAAGAAGAGGAGCAGCAGTGGAAAGAGGAAGCTCAGTACTGTACAGTAAAATTAGCATAGGTGGAGCTGGGAAGGAGGGAGCAGAATGTGGATTTCTTTCAGAATTCTTTTACGTTGAATTTGTGTAATGTGAATTTACTTAAAGCAAAAACTGTTTGCAATTCTCAATGCCTGTGCAAATGTTCTTCTATGCTGGACAAAGTAAGCTGAAGACTGGTGTATAACCCAAAAGATAGAAGAGATAAAGGGGAAAAGTTGGTATTAAAATGAAAATTTGTTTATATAATTAATAGTATTATAGCTTAAAAAGCTATTTTTGATTTTCTTCTGACTTTCATCATAACCTTCTAGCTAAACACCCAGACTAAAAAGCAGAAAACATCTTTGCATTATTTTCTATTCATAGTGTGACTCTAAAAAAATTCTTTGATTTAACACTTGATATGTTTTGTTCTCAAGGGCAAGCCCCATGAGAAGAAAAATGTACCCAAACAGAATGAAATATGACTACCTGCTTTCATTTTTCTTCTGTTTTGGTTCCTGCTCAGATATTCTGCATTAATTTAAACTTAGAGTTTCATCTCCGATGAGGTCCTGTTCAGGAAATGTCATCAAAAATATAGCAAGGTCATCCACTGCCCTGTACAGGGAAGAGCTGTATGCATGCAAACACAACTTTCTAGACCAAGATAACAGGTTTAGACCTTTTCTTCCCAGCTGGAGTCAGATTAGGATTACTCAAAATCCCACTTTTGAGTGTTTAGATCAATCATTAAAGAATCTTTTTAAAATTCCAGTCTTTAAAGATTTATACTCTAAAATGAATCAAATAAAAATCTGAATCAAGCCCATGCTGCTGGGCAGCTACATGGCTCAGTAGATAGAGCAGCAGCCATGTGACCCTGGGCAAGTCATTTAGCCCTGCCTACCTCAGAGATAATAAAAATAAACCATGTTGTTGGAAGGGCTGGGTGGGGTGAGTTACATTTCTCATTCTTCATGAATTAATGTTAAACTTTCAGTCATTAGTGTTCCCTATAAATTCTAGGTAGATTTAAAAAATCAATGACATCATCAATGTTTAAAAAGTGAGCTCAATCATGTATATTAAGATGTTTTATAACTTTTACAATAACATGAAGATAGGTCTGATTTTAAGATATAATAAACTCAAAGATACCTTGGATTTTATGGCAAGAATAGATCTTGGAGATCATCCTGCCCATCCTGACATTCTGAACAGGAGGAAAGAGAGGCCTAAAATCAAAATAACAGGCGTCAACAGGTGTCAAAGCCAAGACTAGGTCTCAAGTCTCTTGACTCTCAGCTCAAAGTTCCTTCCATTGTTGCCTCTCAAGTAACAACCAGGACAGTATCTTCTAATTACACAATATTTGAGATAATATGGGAAGTGTTATTATATCATGAGGTTCCAAGAAAGAATTAAATAGAAAAAATTACTCATAAGTTGAGGTTTTTAACTTTTTTATGTTCTAGCTCCCTTGGACAATGTGGTGAAACCAATGAACCCCTTCTCAAAATAATCTTTTTAAATGCATAAAATAAAATCTTGCATTAAAATATAATTATTAAAGCATTTTTAAAAACAAGTTCATGGACCTGAGGGTAAGAGCTTCTAAAGAAAATTGATGTTGTAATATTTTCATGTTCTCTATTGAGGTTTGCTTGCATTGTATTTCCTTTATCGGATTATTCTTTCTTGTAGATATGATTTCTCCTGCACAAAAAATGATGCAATAACTATACATATATTCGATTTCTTAAGTATTCTAACATAATTAACATGTAGTGAATATCCTTCCATCTAGGGGAGGGGTGGGGAGTAGGGGGGAAAATTTTGTAACAGAAAGCTTTGTAAGGGTTAATGTTTAGGAATTACCCACACATATGTTTTGCAAATAAAAAATATTAATAAAAATAAATAGAAAAAAAAAGAATATGAAAAAAAAATAAAAAAGAAAATTGATGTTGGATGAGAAGCTTGAAAGATGCATGGATTCAGTTCTTAAATGACTGTTCAGGTTCAAAGAGGCCATAACATGTGAAGAGCCATCTTCCCCCTAGATCCGGGGAGAAAATATGGCCAAGTCAGTAGGATTTTAGTCCACATCCTACTGAGGACAGGGCCAGGAGCATGATTCTGTATCACTCATATGTTTTGTAAATAAAAAGCTTTTAATAATTAAAAAATAAATTAAAAAAAAAGATTATAGATAGTGGTGAGAGACAAGAGAAATGATGGTCTTTATTCCCTCTACAAGATTCTGTGCTCAAATTTAAGCTTTTACCATTCTTTTCAAAGTTTAACATTTCAAGAAGTTAACGTGTCCAGTGAGGTTTGAGATTACTGGGACATGTCATCTACCTATATTCACTTGAAATTCCTCCAATGCTGTGGATAACTAAAACACAGAAAGGGAATTTTCAGCTTTTCAATAATTCTCTCAAAAGGAAGATAGAAAATTAATCTACTTAGGAAAAGCAGAAAGAATGAGCAGAGTGCAATAATGGCAGTTCAACCAGACCACATTTTAAAACTTAATCTGAATAGGAAGTCTCTCATAATATATCACCGTAGAGAAGCAAAATCAAGAAAAAAACATCAAGAGAAAACCGAAACCAGAAAAGTTAAGCAGTGGGAAGGATCCATTGCTGTTAAATGCTATTACAACTCCATACCCTGCCTGCCCTGTGCTACAAAGGGTAAAAGATGCAAAAGGGAGATGACAATCTAATAGAAAGGGGAAAGACACAAACAAAAATAACTAAAATGAGTTAGATTATAGGTGCCTACTATATCCCAAAGAGATTTTACATGAGGGAAAGGGACCCACATGTGCAAGAATGTTTGTGGCAGCCCTTTTTGTAGTGGCAAGAAACTGGAAACTGAAAGGATGCCCATCAGTTGGAGAATGGCTGAATAAATTATGGTATATGAATGTCATGGAATATTATTGTTCTGTAAGAAACAACCAGCAGGATGATTTCAGAGAGGCCTGGAGAGACTTGCATGAACTGATGCTGAGTGAAATCAGCAGAACCAGGAGAACATTATACACAGCAACAAGACTATATGATGATCAATTCTGATGGACATGGTTCTCTTCAACAATGATGTGATTCAAACCAGTTCCTATTGTTCAGCGATGAAGATAGTCATATACCTCCAGAGAGAGGCCTGTGGGAACTGAGTGTGGACCACAACACAGCATTTTCACACTTTCTGTGAATATTTCCATGTATTTTGGTTTCCTTCTTAGGTTGTTTTTTTTCTTCTCTTCTTCTAGATCTGATGTTTCTTGTGCAGTAAGATAACTGTATAGATCTCTATACATATATCGGATTTGTCATATAATTTATCATATTTAACATGTATTAGATTACCTGTCACCTAGGGATGGGGGGTAGGGGGAAGGAGGGGAAAATCTTGGAAAAAAAAAGTTTTTTGCAAAGGTCAATGTAGAAAAATCACTCATGTTTTGTAAATAAAAAGCTTTTAATAATTAAAAAAAAAAAAGATTATAGGTGCCTAGAAGGAGTCAGAGAGAGCTCCAAGAAGGGAGATATCATTGAAAGGATCAAGGCAGACTTCACAGAGGAGTTGGCAGTCAAGATGGGCCTTGAAGGTCAGAGGTAACTGGCAAGGCAGTGGTGACACTGGACTTGAAGTCAGGAAGACCTGAGTTCAAATCCTTTCTCAGACACCTGCCAAGTGAGTGATCCTGGGAGGTTGCTTCAACTATAAAGTGGGGATAATAATCACACTCACCAGGCAGGGGTGCTGTGAGGATCAAAAGAGACAACAGTGCCTCACAAAGTAGGTTCTATAAGTCTCTCCTTAATCCCTTGCTCCTTTAAGGAAATTTCAACAGAAAGATATTAGGGGAGCATTTTTTTTTTTGCCCTAGAATCATCTGTATATGTCAAATCCCCCACCATACTAAAAGCTCTACAAGAATGAGACCAAGATTTATCTGAGCTTTGTCGATTCCTCAGAGCCTAGCACTATACTTTCAATACAACCTGCAAACAGTAGAGATCTAGGCTGGCCTCTAATGGTCACTATCTATGTGACTGATCACTGGTAACTCACTTAATGTCTCTGAAGTCTTTCTTATCTGTTAAAAACAGCGGTGATGACATCCATGCTGCAGACCTCATGGAGCCAGTATAAAGGACAAATAGAATGTAAAATCATGGGATGAAAATCCTAGAGTCTGAAGGGCCCTTGGTGGCTTCTAGTGCAGTTATAGAGGAAAAAAGTGAGGCTCAGGGAGGCCGAATGATTCGCCAAAAAATCACAGGTATTTTGTAAAGTGCTCTGCAAAGGTGAAAGCATCTTATAAATGTTGACCATCGTCCCCACCAGGGGCTTTAATAAATGTTTGTTAAAATGAATCCATTCCAGACCTGTGGGAAAGCAAAGACACGCTTAGAAATAAGCTAGAAATTTTAAAAAAGAAAAGAAATGGCAAGAAGCTCAGCCTGACTAGAAATCAGGAGCCTGAAAGGAAATGCTAGGAGGTAAGACTAGAAATGTCGGCAGAAACCCAATTGTGAAGAGCCTTAAATACCAACAAGATAGTTTGCATTTATTTAGGAAACAATAACAGTAGCTAGTGTTTGAATAGTATTTTCATTCAACAAAATTCTTCTGAAGGCTGTTCCAAGTATTCTACCCATTCCCCAGATGAAGAAACTCTGCAGAAGGGTCACAGGGCCAGCCAATTCTTATAAAGCAATGCAATGTGCCCAGAATTAGTAACACATGGAGGGTTTGTCAACCAGATAATGGGGTGAGTAGTTGGTGCATGGAGGGGCTGACCTGACGTCACTCTGTAGCTCCTCAAGGGATGCTGGAGAAGGAGTCTGGCCAGGAGATTATGACATCAGCCCATGTAGGGGAAGATGTGGGCCTTAATTAGGGAGGTCCAGTGTGAACACCATGGCAGATTTAAGAGAGATTTCATAGTAAAATATGCAAATTCATCTGTGGTGGCAAGAAATAGTAGCTGGAATCAATGGGCCAGTCAGGTCTTAGAAATCTTCTTATGTTGAGTTTCATCAAAATTGGAATAAGCTGTGGCAAGGAGATGCCAGGGATAGAGCACTGGGCCTGGATTCAGGAAAACCCAGTTCAAAACCAGCCTCGGACACTTCAGGGCTTTGTGACTCTAACCCTTGACCCTCTTTGCCTCAGTTTCCTC
>JAJPUD010000059.1:605734-658059 GCA_023553655.1 Myrmecobius fasciatus
CTTGTATGCCATATGCACCTTTACCATACACACTTGCTTAGATGCTAATATCTGGCCTCTGACACCTACTGGCTGTGTGATCCTGAGCAGGTCACTTCACCCTGTTTACCTCAGTTTCCTCCTCTGTAAAATGAGCTGGAGAAGGAAATGGCAAACTCCCAGTGTCTCTGCCAAGAAAACCCCACATGGGGTCACAAAAAGCTGGGTGCAACTGAAGCAACTGAACCAAAACAAACCTTTAGAAGGGACTCGATGGATAGAGAGTGGGCCTGGAGCCTTCTGAGCTCAAGTTCAAATTCAGCCTCACATGCTTCCTAGCTGTGTGACCCTGAGCATGTCACCTAACACTGACTGCCTCAGTTCTTCATTTGTAAAATGAGTTAGAAAAGGAAATGGCAAATCACCCCTGTATCTCTGCCAAGAAAACCCAAGATGAAGTCACAGAGTCACTCATACACAAATGAAATGGAATTGTACTAACAGCCGACTTCGGTACAGCGATCAAACATTTGCAGACCTTCTGAAGTACAAGAACTTCATTTCTGGTTCAAAAAGATGGCTCGTTTCCAGGTGCACAGTCAGACACATTGCAGATCACACTGTGTATGTACACAGATGCCCACATGTCCTGAATCTGCGTCCATGAGGATGCTGGCTCCTCCTAGCAGCATGGCGCTCCCCTGAGGGCAGGCACCAGGTCACTTTGGTCTGGGTATTTAAGGCATATAGCGCCCAGCCCAGCACGCATTTAACCAGCAATCACTGGTCCACTGATCCTCTGAAGCTGTGAGCACTGCCACGGGGACTTCCAGACTCTGAAATGTGGATGAGGCCTGGTCCTCGCAAGGCCCCGAGGCAGGTGGCCAAAGCCCCCTCTCCCCCCATGAGAACGCAAAGGCAGAGAGAAATGGAAGGTTTTGTGTTTCTGTCTGGAGTCAGAGCCTGCTTTAGCGCCACTGAGGCCAGCCTGCCTTGCTGTACAGATGGGGAGACCGAGTCCCAGAGAGAGGAGCTGACCCATGAAGGTCGAGAGGACAGCTGCGCTCCAGAGGGATGAAGGGCCTACTCTGTGGGGACCTCCCCTCGGACCCGGGACCTGGCAGTCCTTTGTCTCAAAGCCCACACGTAAAAGGCGAGCCTCCAGCAGACTGAGCGTAGGAACCTGGGACAGGAGAAGCGGCCCAGGGAGCGTGGGACGGCCTATCATGTGCTGTGCCTTGTTACACAATGGGGTGTGTTGGGGTGGGAGGCTGCAGCGCGGTGTCATCCGCGGGCTGTGCTACATGTTATGACGTGCCCTGCGTCACGGTGTGTGCTCAATGGCACAAGCAGCTGTGTAGAGGTGCCACAGCATGCTTCGTTGTGGCTGGCGTCTTGTGCTACATGGTACTGTCATGTGGGGTTCTGGCGTGTCAGGCGGCTTGGGGGCTGCACCGGGATGGTGCGTGGTGGAGGACAGCCCACTACATGTTGTGTGCTCCCTGCCGTGCCATGCCATGTGTCATGTCGTCACTGTTGTATGTTGTGTTACTGTGTGTCATGTCACCCCACATTACACTGTTACTGCATGGCACGTTGTGTGTTGCTGTGTGGCTGCTGTGTCACAGTGTGATGCCGTGCTGCACTGCATGTTGTATATCACTGTTACATGTGTTGTTGTGTGTCACATCACCCCCATTAGATACTGCATGGCATGTTGTGTGTTTCACACCACCCCGCATGGCATGCTGTGTTGCCTGTCACGCCACCCCACGTCTCACTGTGTTACTGCATTGTGTGTCGCCATATTACATGTGTTACTACACGCTGTCCCATCCCACCCTACATGCTGCGTGTCACTGCACTGCACACGGACCACTGCACACTCACACCACGTGCAGGGGCAGCTAGGTGGCCCTGAGGAGAGCCCACGCAGACCTGGCATCAGGAAGACCAGAGTTTAAATACCAGCTGGGTGACCTCGCAGGTCCCTTAGCCCTGGCTGCCTCAATCTCCTCTTCTGAAAAATGGGTTGGAGGAGGAAATCACAAACTCCTCCCCGATCTTTGCCAAGACAACCCCATGGGGTGACCCTGGATCAGACAGACCTAGAAAACCACCACTAACACGCCATAGGGGAATGGGCCCAGCGAGCGCCCTGCTGCACCAGGCACTGGGGCGAGACAATCCAGCCTCACATGCTCCCGAACTGAGCCACCTTGGACGAGTCCCTTCCGTCCGACTCCATTTTCTCTTCTGTGAAACGGGAGGAACGGTGGTCTCAGGGGCCGAGCACTGCCCCCAGGACTCCCCCTACGCCCGCCCCGCGCCACCCTCCCCCCGTCCTCACGCGCCTTACCGCCGATGATGGTGCGGATGAGGGAGGCGTGCCCAGGGCAGTCGACCAGCGTGAACTGCAGCTGCCCGGGTTGGGGCTCGGGGTCGGGCTCCGGCCCCGGGCGCAGGCGCGCCGGCAGCGGCACCGAGAAGCACGAGAAGCCCAAGTCCAGCGTGATGCCGCGCTCGCGGCTCTGCGGCTGCTTGTCGAAGGCGGCCGTGGAGGCCGTGGTGCTCAGCGCCCGCGCCAGCGCCGTCTTGCCGCTGTCGATATGGCCCAGGACGCCCACGTTCACGTTCACCCGCTGTCCGGCCATGGCGCTGCCCCGCTGCCCGGGAGACCACCTGGTCCCACCCGCAAAGCGGCCCCGCGGCAGCGCGCGTCCCGGGCACGTCCGTTCCGCCCCTGCCTCCGCCCCGCCCGCCCGACCTGGGAGCCGGCGGGAGAGCGCGCCCCCGGGTCCAGGTCGGACGGAGCCGGCTCCGGCCTCCAGCCACGCCGAACGGCCGCGGAAAAGCTAGGACTATTGGAGGCCCGACCGCTTGGGTTTTATCCGTAATGGCACCTCTCTTTGACTTGTGCACCTCTGTGCAAAGGACTCTACTGTGTAGCCGAGAGGCAAATTACCTCATCCAGAACCGGGATAATGCAAAAAATATTATATTAGCCGAATTTTACGGGGGGGAGTGGGGGGGGGCGGGGGAGGGAAGGATGTCAGACAGAAGCTGACCAACTTCTCCGGAGATGAAGCCCAGAAGTGTCTGAAGCTCCGCGTGAACTCGAGGGGCCCCCACTTCACCTGGCAAAGCTTCTGGCTCCGGCGGGCTTCCAAGGCACCTCAGTTCCCCTCAAGGACACTTCTGAAGTCCCCCTTTAACGTTAGTGCCTTCCCAATGATTAAACTTATTATTAAAATTACCACAATTACTGTTTTATGAGATGCCTATTTGCTACATGAAATAAGTAAAGGGATGGATATGTGTGTGTGAAAATAAAATAAATAAAAAGCAATCTTTATAAAAAATTTTAAAAAGTTAATGCCTTCCTGCTGTGGGTTACCTACAACTGATCTTATGTGTGTGTGTGTGTGTACATGCACGCATATAATGTATCATATAATAAGTATTGTGCTAGGTCTTAAAGTGTATCTTATGTAATTAACGGGAGGTGACAATGTATTGTTCTTAGAATATATTATCAATGTATTTTCATATGTGGTATTATAGATTATATTTTTGTAATATATGTGTATGTATGCACATATATTACATATCACACATATGTATGCATATCTTGTATAAGTAGGGTTTTTTTCCTATAGTCTCCCCCCTTTAGGCTGAGCTCCTTCAGAGTAGGGACTATTCAGTCTGTATCTTTTTTTGTATATCTTTTTGTCATATATTGTTTATATATATATATATATCTTGTTATATCTTCTCAGTGCTTAGCACTGGGTCTGGCACATAGTAGGTGCTTATTAAATACTTGTTGGCCAATTGACTAAAGAAGAGCAACCTCAAAGTCCAGGAAACTGAACAAGCATTTATTGAGTGCCCATTCTGTACCAGATTTTAAGAAAGCAAAAACAAGGAGACAAAGCCAAGATTTTAGAGTAATGGGAAGCCGTGGAGCTTTTCTCCATAAATTCTTAGTAATAGGCCTAGGATAAAATCTGATGGGGAAATCCAGAAAAAGACACAAGTCCTTTGTTGAACCCAATTCAGCAGAGGGACATAAGATAGGTAGATCTTTGGACACTAAGACAGAATTAGGACCAGGAGTGTCCTAGCATCCTGGGAGAGATTATGACCTGGGCCAAAAGGAGACCCCAACACAAAAAGGGGCACACACTCTCCACCACCAGACTTATACTGAGGCAAATTGGCAACGTTATCTCCTTTTATCCAGTCTTTCATCCAAGATCCTGAGTGGAGTGAAAAGGGGTACCACAGTGGATTCCCAGAATGGAAGGCCCTGGTATAGAGTATAGAGAGTATATAGTATACTATAGAGTATAGAGTATAGAGAAGGAAGAAGTTCAGAAGCCATCAGCAAATGGTGTGGCTCAGACCTTGGGCACAAAGCAGGGTCTCCTTTCAATGTCAGCCTGCAGAAGAATAAACATTCCAAGAATCCCAGACCAAAAGGGAGTCTACCATTCTGCCAATTTAAGAAAACAGCTTTCCAACTGGCTGATAAGGCCTAGAACCCACAGCATCTACTCTTGCTCATATCTAATCCCAGGTTAGGAACTTGCAGATATCAGACTTTGCCCTGATCATACCACTTAGGAAGCACTGAAAGTTTGCAGGTCCACAATCTGTCCCTGAAATTCTGGAATAACACAACATTCACTACCTCAAGAAAGCAGCCAACAGGACCAGCCTGGATATTCCCTTCAGAAGTGCCCAGGACCTAGCTGTAACATCAAATCTAAAATCAGAAAATAGGCTGGAAGGATGGGCAAACAAACAAAC
This sequence comes from Myrmecobius fasciatus, assembly GCA_023553655.1. Taxonomy (NCBI): domain Eukaryota; kingdom Metazoa; phylum Chordata; class Mammalia; order Dasyuromorphia; family Myrmecobiidae; genus Myrmecobius; species Myrmecobius fasciatus. The sequence continues at coordinate 610,529 of JAJPUD010000059.1, forward strand.
AAAAAAAAGAGACTAGATATATTTCAAGAGATCTTAAAAGAAAACTGCTCAGGTCTCTTAGAACTAGAGGACAAAGTGGAAATAGAAAGAAACTTCAAAGCTTTTCAAAAACTAAAGGACTCAAATTTTTAGCCAAGGCAGTAATCATTTAAAAGTAACATTTAAGCTACTATGTAAATCTGGGAGTTCTGAATTGTTAAATGTGTATAGAGGGAGAGAATTGAACATTACATTTTATTATTACTGTAAACAAGTAGAAATGGAAGTCTTGTCCTGGAGAATAAAATCTATTTAAATTTGGTACCAAAAATCAAGTCAAATCTAGGGAAATGATCTATGTCCTGTCTGAACTCTATCATCAGGATTCATAGAGGGAATCCAAATAGACAAAGTGTGGGAATAGTTCTGTTATGTCTTGATGATCTTAAGAAAAGAATGGAAAAAGGAAGAGAAATACACTGAGGAAAAAGGGAAAGGAAGGTTAGGGGAAATGATCTCATTCAATGAGGGTCCAGAAGCAAACATGCACATAATCAAACAGAAGTGGGTAGAGGGACTCAACTCACACTTGAACCACACGCACATTTGGACTGGTGAAAAGAAAAAAAAAATACATTCTCACCCAGTTGGATACAGAAATGAATTTAATGCAACAATGTAATAAGAGAGGGAGAAAAAGGAGGGGAAATAAAAGGAAAGTAAACTAAGGAAGGAATTAGTCTCAAGCAAAACAAATTCTAAGGATATACAAAAATATTTTTAGCTCCTTGAGAATGGGAAGTATCCACCAATTGGGGGATGGATCAACAAGTTATGGTGTATCAATATGATGGGGTACTGTTGATGACCAACCAGGATTGTTTTTTTACAAATATTATCTCATTTGATCATGGTGATCTTATTCTCCCAATCAATTAAACATTTGGCATCAAAATCCCAAAGGATTAATGATGAAATATTCTTCTCATCTCCTGGTAGAGAGGTGAGAAGTTCAGAGTTCAGAATGAGACAAATATTTTTGAGGACACAGCCAGTTCGGAAATGTGTTTTGATTGATTAAATATGTGTATAATGTGCTTTGGGGGAAAGGGGGAGGAGAGGAAGTAAAGTCTGATCTTTGTTTGAAAATAAAATAAAAACTTAATTTAAAAATATACAAAGACAAATCAGAAACAGTGTCTGACCCCAAAGAGTTTACACTTAACTAATGTCTGGATTGAGCAGGCTATGTGGTGCATTAGAAAGGACACTAGATTTGCAGTTGAAAGGACATTATTTCAAATCCCACCTCTTTCACTTGCTACCTCTGTGATCTTGGACAAGTCATTTCCTTTATTAAGCTTTATTTGTAAAATGAGGATTGGATAAGATAACTGTAAAGAGGACCCTTCCTGTTCAAAAATGTTGAGCTGTCCCTTGGTGGTGGAATGCACATAGTCAGCAATGTTTCCATTTATGTTTTTTGTTGTTTTTTTAAAACAACACTGAACCTGGAGTTAGAAGATCCAGAAATACTATACATGAGAGGAAACTGATCTCTTAAAGGGTAAAAGTAAAAAGGGGTGATAAAAACACAAGTGTGGGGATCCTTTTGGATAATGTATATAATATGTAAATGTCACCTATTGCAGTAATCAAATATAGCGAGCTGTACTAAGTAAGCAAGCAAAAAGCAATCATTAATTTGCTAGGCATTATTAGATATTGAAGATAAAAGGAGAAAGAAAAAAACAGTTCTCTCTTTTCACTAATTGGGGAACAAACTTTGAGAACTAAGCACAATAAATAATTTAGTCAGAGACTTGGGGAGAGGGTCCAGAATCCAAGGAGCTACATTCCAGGCAAACTGGAATCAGGAAGATCTAAGTCCAAATTTGGCTTCAGACACTTACTAGCTGTGTGATCCTGGGCAAGTCACTTAATCTTGTTTACCTCAGTTTTTTCATCTGTAAAAATGAGCAGAAGGAAATGACAAACAATTCCAGTATCTTAACCAAGAAAATCCTGAATGGGGATATGAAGAAATGAACAAGACAAACAATTGAACAACAACAAAAGAATTTACAAATGCTTTTTAAAGTTACAAAGAGTTTTTACAAATATTATCTCATTTGATCATGGTGATTTTATTCTCCCAATCAATTAAACATTTGGCATCAAAACCCTAAGAAATAAGTGCTATTATTATCCTCATTCAACATATGAGGAAACTGAAGTAGACAGAAGTTAAGCCCAAGGTCATACAGTCTAAGACAAGATTTGAACTAGAGTCTTAATAATGCCAATCCAGGGCACTGCTCACTGCACAATCTATAGAACAAGGCAGCATAGTGAGGGAAGACACTAACAATTACGTGAGCTTCCTCTTGAAGAAAGTGAGTAGGATGAAAATGGAGTGTTTTCTACCACAGGGTATGGCCAGTACAAATCCAAGATGGAAAATGAAGTGCACTGAAGGAGAAAAACAGATAACTCCTCTTTGACTAGACTATAGAGTGTGGGGAAGAAATTAATGGTTTAGATTAATAACTTAGATCTATCCTACTTTGTTTCCCAACTCGGATGTTCTGATATAATAATCATACTGCAATTACCTGCAGTTCAGTTTAATAAATATTTATTAAGTGTCTGTTCTGTGCATGATTGCGTTCTAAACTCTGGGAATACAAAAGAAAGTGCTTCCCCTCAAGAAGCTTATTTTCTACTGGGAGTGACAGCCTGTAATTAGATAAATTAAGATAACATGAGAAGGGATAGAGCAAAAACCTTAACTAGAAGAAAGAGAAATGACTTCTCACTAGGGGAAAAGATTCTAAGAGGCTCAGGTGATGAGAGCACATCCCAGGAACTGCCTACCCATGCAAAAGTAGAGGCAGGACACCCCATGTCAAGTGTGGCAAAAAAAAAAAAAGAAATATAATATATAGACAAGAATAATAAGAAATGTCCTAAAAGGCAAAAGCAAATAAGGAAGGATTTTAAATTCCAAATTGGAGAATTAGTTTTTATCACAAAAACAATAAAGAGCAACTGAAATTTCTTGAGCATTCTTGATGCTTTAGGCAGATTATTTGATAGCTATGTGACAGATGAATCAGAGAAAAGAGGGTTGCACAATGGATAGAGTAATAAACCTGGAGGGGAAGACACCCACTCATTCATCCATTTTCCTCCTCCTCCCTCTACTCCATTGAAACCTGTACTCAGATATGTGATCCTGGACAATTCACTTAACCTCTACTTCCCTCAGTTTCCTCAACTGGAGGACTAGTCACGAGTGGCTGTGAACACTCACATGTTATGTATATCTATGCCTCACAATATTTCTGCTCTATATATGTACCCACTCTTTTCTGTGTATTTGTAGAAATGCACGCTCCATATTTATGTAGAAAATATCGCATACCACTTTTCTTATTATTCTAGCCAGCCTAATAAATGCCTTTACTTTGAATTAGTTGTTTGAACTTTGTCTTTGGTTGACTATTAAAGATAAATGCATCAGTGTGAACTCTGGAGCTTTAATTTTAGAAGTATGGACCATATTCTTCCCATGAACATGAGATAGGAATTCTTCAACCTGAGACAACCAGCCTGAGTGCTAATATGAGACTTACATGTGCGCATGTTGTCTTTTCTAATAAGACTGTAAATTCCTTGAGCGTAAGGGTGATTCTATTTGTGTGTGTGTGTCCCTTATGATCCACAATGAATTATTAAGTAGATACTTAATAAATGCTTGCTGATTGGTTAAACCCTTGAAAGCTAGTGACATTATAGAAAGAAAAGGGAAGAAAGCCCAAGACAGAATTTGACCTAACACTCAGGGCATAGAGCTAGGAGTAGATATAGAGGTAATAGATGGACACCCAGAAAAAGAGACTATCTTATCCTCCAACTGTGACCCCCATATATCAAACTACATTCCTAGAAAATTGGGATTGATGGTGAGATTGGGTTATTGAGACATTAGTTAACATTGGATTTTATCTTAAGATTTTAATTTTTCCATAACTTTGTATCTTCCCAAACACTGTCTACTACTAAAAATAGGTATCTATGTCCTGATGCTATTAGTTTTGCTAGCTAAATCAGCTTGCTATAAGAGTAGCCTGTCACTGTAGAGGGCTGTGGAGGTCATTCTCTCATTTGTCACAGTAGCTTTATAGAACTGTGGTTAGGACACCGAGTTGAGAAATCATGATTCCTTCCATTCCTCATCTCGTCATAGATTAAATGAGTGATAATAAAGAGTTTACTCTCATGTCTCTATTTCCCTTTTTGGAAAATGAGATCAATGATGTGCAGATTATAGTGATATTTATCAAAGTATTTTTAAAGAGGCAATACATCTGCAGGAAAGCACAATGTACATCTGCACTGTATGACAACAACGGAAATGAAAAGAACTACTGCAAAACAATAGAAAATGAATGGTGCAGAATTATAAAAGAATTAGTGAGTTCACAAAGAAAACATATGAGAAGATACCTCACCTGACTCCCTTCAAAAATCGAAGGCAGGGAAGCCTTTAGCAATTTATGCAATAAATATATAAATTGATTAACATTAGGCTTTTTATGTATGGTTTTATTGAATTTTTTTCCTCTTCATATTCTTTTTTTTTAAAAAAATCCTTTTTATAAGAAACGGCTCTCTAGTTGATGAAGAAAGAGGCATAGGGGGAAATCTAGTAATGTAAAAAGATCAATAAAGTTACTTTTTTTAAAAAGAATGAATGGACTTGGATACCTATTGGCTATGTAACTATGGGTAATTCTTCCACCTGCATTGTCAGAGGATGGATCCTCACTGGGCATTCTTTATACCAATAAAATTATAGATATTCCCTCCCCCCTCCAGAAAAAAAGCCAATGGGAAATTACTGTATTTATACCCTAAGGAAATATCAAAGACCAAAATAAAGGTCCCATCCATATGAAAATAATTGATAGCATCACTTTTTGTGGTAGCAAAAAACTGAGATAAAAGCAAATGCCCATTGGGACTGGGAAGTAGTGTGGCTAAATAAATGGTGTTATCTAAATGCTTTCCCTCCTCCCCACTCTTCCTTAGAATTCCTATTCTCCTTCAAAAGTCAATTCAGAAGCTGCCTTCCCAGGAAGCTTTAATTAGTGGCCCATCCCCCACCCTCACCTTTCCTCTGAGATTACAAATTTTGTCTCCCTTGTTAGAAGGGCAGGGGTTATTTTTGCCTTTCTGTGAATTTTCAGAGCTTTCAGAGCTTAATAAATGTTTATTAACTGAGTGGATTTATGAAGGCTTTCTGGATTAGTAGGACCTGTCAATTCTAGTACTCTGGTGACACAATGTCTTCTGATTCTTTAAAATGAACCTTTGGCTTTATTGAAAATTCTAATTCTAGGAGAGTTAGTGAGCTGCATCCTAAACTCATCATTTAGGAAAATTAAAAAACATGATTCTAGCCTAATGATATCCACAGTAGAAAATCTTCAACTTGCAATATATAACACCATAGAAAAAGAAAAGCATTTAAAAAGCCAAGAAAACCCAGGTTTAAATACAGCCCCAGATAGCCAAGATAATACAATGTTCAGTACTTTACAATTCTGAAGTGCTTCAATAAACCAATTTCAATGGAGCTGAGGGTGGTCTATCTCTGCCACTTGTGTGACCATAAAAAAGTTGTTAATTTTCCTGAGTCTCAGTTTCCCCTTCTGTAAAACGAGTTTAACTAGCTGACTTTTAAGCTTTTATTTTCAGATATAGCAACCCAACTGCAAAATGAGCCAGGTAGAAGTCAAGTCAGGACTGTTTCACGGGCTAAAGCACTTCAGGAAACATCACCTACTAGAAAAGAGAAAAGCCTCTTGAATGGGTTTATTTGGCCTAATAGGAAGGACAACAATCTCACAGGTCAGGATCAAGCTTCAAGGCCCAAGATTTACTGAGCATAGTACATACTGGTCAGGGGCATTCATTTTAAAGATGCCTATAATATTAGCCATTTGTCCAAACCTATCCTGGGGAAAGAGGTCCTTTAGAGAAAAGTCATCTGCACACAACAGGGAGAATCAGACTATTTGAGCAATCAAAATGTGGGCTTGCTTTGGTTTTTCAATTGACTTTCCAGGCCACTAATTTTTCATCTCTCAGGCTACAACCAAATCTATTCCCTACACATGCTTTATGGTTCCAAACCTGCCAGCTACCTCTTTGAGTCCCATACTTCGATGTGCAGCTCTGCACAGTGAACATGGCCCCAGTGAAAATTATTGACAAGAAAAAGGCCTGAAGAATTGTGATTATTTAGGATTTGTTCTTAATATTAATGTGATGCAGATTTAATTCTGTTTCTTTCAGTGAAATTTTGTATTAAGACTGTTCAAAGTTCTTTACAAATACCCAGTAATTAATTCAAACTTCATTAAAATGAATTAATCCGGAATTAATTAGAAACTTGCTGGAAGGAAGTTATTATACTTTACTCTTTGATTCCAGTTATTTCTGTAAGAATTCTTTAAGAAGTGAATTGGAAATCCCCTATACTCCAGGGACATCCAAGTTACTCCATGTCTATATTAGCCCTACAAGCTCATAAATTATATGCCATATTAACCAAGCAATAGCATTATGCTGTATAGTCTACTCTGATGCCTTATTCTAGTATGGAGGTCATTAGGGTTCTTGAAGGCGACATATATCAAGGAAACAAGATCTGGCAGGATTTAGAAGACTAGAATGGTTTAATGGTTTAGGTATAGAACTGATGGCCAACTCTATGTTTATTGTCCTAGTGTTAGTAATGGTAGTAGTGGTAGTAATGGTTGTAGTAGTAGTAGTAGTAGTAGTAGTAGCAGCAGCAGCAGTGGTGTACTAGTGGTAGTAGTGCTGGTGGTAGTAGTAGTAATAGCAGCAGCAGCTAACATTTATTTGATTTTTTTAAGGTTTACAGATTATATATGTAACATCTCCATTCAAATCTGGGATGGTTTTCCTGAGAGATGAGAATATGATTCCTGACTGAGAGAATGCTGTGCCTCAAATGTCTTGAATCTATATGAGTACATAAACTGTCTGCTGGAGGACTTCAACAGAGGCAGTTGAGGAAGTTAAGGGTAGACTTTTGAATGGCAAACAGGAGATCTCCTTGCAGTCACAGAGGAAGATGCCTTCCCCTCTCCCAAAATGTCCTTCAAATCCTGTAGTCCTGGAGACTAAAAATAATCCTCCCCAGTGAGACTGTGCTTTCTCCTTTATTGAATGGAGACTTTCTCTTGCTCCCAAATTGAAGAGCTCCTTTACTCTGGTATATTTTACTGTCTTCTATAGCCTGTTTAAGTTCTTCAGTTTATATTTATTTCTTACTTTGGTAAAAAAGTTTACTAGGGGCAGCTAGGTAGCATAGTGGATAGAGCACCAGCCCTGAAGTCAGGAGGACCTGAGTTCAAATCTGGTCTCAGACACTTCCTAGCTGTGTGACCCTGGGCAAGTCACTTAACCCCAATTGCCTTAGCAAAAAGCCAAAAAAAAAAAGAAAAAAGTTTACTAGCTATTTGTGATAAGTTTTTTGGTTTTGCTTTGTTTTGATAACTAGCATGTGGCAGGAGGGAGCTAGGCTTTGTGTTATTCTCTCCTTGAAAGATTAAATGCCTTTTATTCTGAACCCCTCATCATTGATAATTGAGAACTGATTTGTTCAGTTCTAACCCAATACTCCTCTTGCAGATAGGAGATACCATCTAGCCATGGCCATCCTATTTCCTTGTTAGACTACTAGAAATATGGCCATGGTCTTCCTCTTGCCCTTCACAAAGGGCAGAAATTTTATTTCCTTTGGAGACAGAGTGGAGTAGATCCAGATCAGGTATCCATTTGTGCTACATGCCAACCAGCTATATATTATGATACATTGCCTAATTACATATACATTATAAATATATGTAAGAGGGGTATAGTGTAAGGCAGGTATGAAATACCCCACTTATACAATATCTCATTTGAATCTTACAACTCTGCTGGATTTTATAATTATGCCCACTTTACAGATAAACTGAGTTTGAGAAAACCTAGCTAAGTTCACAGGTTCTTCTGCAGGTTGACCATGGGACTATGAATTTCCCAGCTTCAGCAATTCATATACAATCAACTCTGTGAGGTCCATAGGGAGAATGATACACATCCATGAAACAGCACTCCCATTGGAAATAAAGGACCTAAATTTAGTATTGAAGCATTTTTTTTTTTTTGCTTTTTGCTGAGGCAATTGGGGTTAAGTGACTTGCCCAAGGTCACACAGCTAGGACATGTTAAGTGTCTGAGACCAAATTTGAACTCAGGTCTTCCTGACTTCAGGGCTGGTGCTCTATCCACTGCACCACCTAGCTGCCCTATTGAAGCATTCTTTATATTAAGTCATGGCTTAACTTTTTAGGGGTTCTTCTCTCTGCTTCTAACACTTGGTGATTTCGAGGCAGTAACAGGCAAATACGAGTACTGATTGTGGAGTCTTGAACTTGTATTTGCCTGGAGAGACTTGCATGAACTGATGCTAAATGAAATGAACAGGACCAGGAGATCATTATACATGAGAAGACTATATGATGATCAATTCTGATGGACATAGTTCTCTTCAACAATAAGATATTTCAAACCAGTTCCAGTTGTTTAGTGATGAAGAAAGCCATATACATCCAGGGAGAGGCCTGTGGGATCTGAGTCTGGACCACAACATAGCATTTTCGCACTTTCTGTTGATGCTTGCTTGCATTTTGTTTTCCTTCTCAGGTTTTGTGCAGCAAGATAACTGTATAAATTTGTGTGTGTGTGTGTATATATCATATTTTAACATATATTTTATCATAAATTTTAACATATTTAACATGTATTGGACTACCTGTCATCTGGGGAGGAGATGGGGGAAGGAGGGAAAAATTTGGAACAGAAATGTTGAAAAATTACCCATGCATATGTATTATAAATAAAAAGCTTTAATAAAAAAAATTCTTTTTTTAAAAAAGTCAAAAAAAAAAAAAAAAAAAAGAACCTGCATTTGAATCCCAATTCCCATGCCAGGTAACCATGGGCAGATATTGAACTCCTCTGAGGGATGAAGTGGGGAAAAGAATAAACATTTACATAGAGCCTACTATAATCCAGGTCCTGTGCTAAGAACTTTTTACAAGGATAATTTCATTTGATCCTCACAACATCCCTGGGAGGTAGGCATTATTAAGATCCTCATTTTACAATTGAAGACACTTAAGTTTAAGACTTGCCCAGGAATACAGAGCAATTAGTGTCTGGGGCCTGATCTAAAACCAAGGTCTCCCATTGCATCCAGGGCCCGTCTCCAGTCATCCTGATCAGTATCCTGACACTGGACCCAGATGGAGTCTCTGGAGGGAAAAAAGTGAAGCAAGTGACCTTGCACAGCCTTCCCTTGCTTAAGTCCAATTCATCTGCATGTCATGGTCTTCTCCAAGAACAAAGGTCAAACTCTGTCTGGCCTGATGTAAGCTCTGGTTTTCCTGCTTCAAGGCCCAGGGCTCCATCCAATGCACTATCCCCAGCTACCTCTGGGAAAAATTATACATTCTGGGGAAAATAATATATTCCCTACCTTACAAGGGAATGATAAAGAAAATACTTTGCATTGTAGAGATAAATTGTGGTTTTAGGCTGATCTGAAGCTTCTGCAACTCATACAAACCAATTTCAGAGTGAAAAAAAAAAATACAGAGCAGGATTTTTAAAATTCAGTAACATCTTCAGTAGCATATTGTTTCCTTATTTCCAGTCCATCTTGACTATGGCATCATAGAAGAAATCTCAGGGAGAAACCAAAACCACTCTAGTCACCTAAAAATGCCTCAAAAGGCTAAAAGTTAGGAGGCACTAAAAGTCCTTGTGGTCCTGCAAAATAGAATTAAGCAGAGGCAAGCTAGTAACAATAAGTAATTCAAAAAAGACCTTCCTGGAGTAACTGGCTTAATCCAGACAAAAGTTTAGGGTGGTCCCTTTTATTCATCCCACCCGGGGTATTCAAACAATTCAGTTACAGATAAAGTTTCCCCAGCTGAGTAAATCTGCATATAATTCTACTGCCCATAGTCAGTGCTCCTTCACTGTTCTACTTGGAATCCAATAGACCCTGTTTTAATATTGCATAAAAACTTCAAAAATTCTTATCTCTTTGGGTGACTCTTGGTTTTGATTTCCATGGATTGCAAATATTTAGTAATGATAACTGACTTTACATAACCCTTTTAAGGTCTGCAAGACCTTTTCCAAATGTTAACTCATTGAAACTTTACAATGGCCTATGATATGGATACTTCTATTACCATTTTACAAGGAAATTGAGATTAGGAAGGGCTATAGTTTGTTTATATTTGTATAACTAGGAAATGTCAAAGGTGAGGTTTCTTGATCCATCATTCTATCTACTATGCCAAGCTGCCTGCTATATATATATAAATCACTGTGAAAGTCTATTGCTGTTTGAAAGTATGAGAGTGGTACAGAGAGAAAAAGAAGCTTCAGTGAAAGCTCTCTGTACTTATTCCTTTTTTCAGTTCTAGATTCAGTACACTGACCATTTGGGGAATTATGCATTGAAGAACTGACTCTTTGGTCTGTCATCATAGAGTTAGGGATTAGACTTGTGATTTCAGTGGTATAGAGAGAACTACCAGGATGAGGAAACTTCCTCTAGCAATCAATATACAACCCTCTGTGTGACTTATATAGTCTTAAAATTCAGAGCACTGATAGGTTAATCAATGTGTGCAGGGTCACACAACCTGTACCCCAATCCTGAGGCTACCCTTCTACCCACTACTCTATGCTGTCTATTAGGCATTCTTCATCATATTTTCTTATCTATATTCCCCTTGTCATGTGAATCTGGAGTCTCAATTTCTTCACCTGTAAAATGGTAATAATAATAACAGGAACATTTGCTAGGTTCTTGTGAGGCTCAAAATAAATCCCTGTAAAATATTTTACGAGCTTTAAATTGCTGTATACATTTCAGTAATAATAATTATGATGATTTTTATTAGATTATCTCTAAAGTAAAAATAGTATAGGGCAAACTCTTTTTTAAAGAATAATTGTGCTGGGGCAGCTAGGTGGTGCAGTGGTTAGAGCACCAGCCCTGAAGTCAGGAGAACCTGAGTTCAAATCTGATCTCAGACACTTCCTAGCTGTGTGACCCTGGCAAGTCACTTAACCACAATTGCCTAAGCAAAAAAAAAAAAAAAGAGAATAATTGTGCTTAAAATTTACTTACATTTTTTAAGACCCAGACACATAAAAGCCATATTCACATCTCTATGCTTTTCAGTAATCAAAATAAAGGGAAAACTTTCAAACCTGCCTAACCAGGCCAAACTCTTTTTTTTTTTTTTTTGCTGAGGCAATTGGGGTTAAGTGACTTGCCCAGGGTCACACAGCTAGGAAGTGTCTGAGACCAGATTTGAACTCAGGTCCTCCTGACTTCAGGGCTGGTGCTCTAACCACTGTGCCACCTAGCTGCCCCAGGCCAAACTCTTTTGAGTAATTGTAAATCTCATTTAGGAGGCTCTACAATGTTCAGGGGTGTACCTTTTTCATATATATGTCTCTGATTTCTTCATTTCCATTTCATTTGTATATCACAATTTGTTTAGCCATCCCTCCATCGTTGGGCACATCATTTGTTTCCTACTTTTTGCTGACATAAATTGTAATGTTATCAATACTTCGGTGTATATGGGACACTTCCATCTTAAAATTTCTCCCAACAGAGATTACTGGATCTAAATGTATGAACAGTTTAACAGTTATCAAAAAACAAATGCTTTTTTGTCAACAAAGAATTTTAAAACATTATATGCTCCACAACTTTCATTCAGTTTCATTACAAAAAAAAATTCAGGCAAAGGTAAAATATAATTTGTGATGACCTTGATATTCTCATGATGCTTGTTTAGAATAGTAATAACTATAAATTTTTTTCATTTGCTTGAGAACTTCCCTTTTTTCAGATATCTTGAGAACTGATCCTTCAATGGTTCCAAAAATGCTTTGTTTCTATCATGAGCCTTGATTTGATCTGACTTATCTTCCAATTCTTATATTTCTTCTACCTCTTTCAGAACATCAATAACTGCAATTTGAGAGTCCAAATATGATGATTCTATTGTTGTTGATACAGAATAGTTTGTTATAAAAATATTATTGGATCTTTTCTAATTTTCATATTCATTGCTCTCTTTGCAATGTCATTCTTTTTTTTTTTTGCTGAGGCAATTAGGGTTAAGTGACTTGCCCAGGGTCACACAGCTAGGGAATGTTAAGTGTCTGAGACCAGATTTGAACCTATGTCCTCCTGACTTCAGGGCTGGTGCTCTATCCACTGCACCACCTAGCTGCCCCGTGCAATGTCATTCTTAAACATCTGAGAGGATTTCACTTTACTGGGTCTTATACCAAGTTTTTGATAAGCTACTTTTTCTCCACTGCTTTTTACTGTTTTATGAGGTGACACGGCTTGTAATAATTTGCCATCTGGCTTTGTAACTTTTTAAAATGAGTTTTTATTGTAAACCAGTATTGTCCTTGGCCATCATATTTATCTATTTGATAGGGAAATCAAATGTTTTAAATTTAGGTGATTTCTAGGTCCTTTTGGTCTCCCTATCATGGTGATTACTTTTCACTGATTTGAGTCTTTATAAAAAATAATGAGAATGCAAGTTAATATCTGTTCTTTTTTTTCTGTATTCCGTTTTCTATGATCAATAGCTTGTATAAACAAATCAAATTCAAACAGTTTTAATTGCATTCCATATCTTCTCATTGTTTTTCTTTTATTTTAATTTGGTGTCAATTTTGATGTTTTCTCTAATAAACTGATGGTCTTTCTACACACAGACAACTGAATTGGAAACAATTCCTACATTGGAAACCAATCATTTCAAGTTTCAGGTATAGGAATTTTTCTTTTTTAAATAATGTTAATCATTGTTCTCCATATCTAATGTTTCCCAAATCTCTTCTTGAAGAAAACATTCCTAAAAAATAGGTTTGGGTACATTTGTTCTATTAAGTTTTTTTTTTTTCTTTTTGGGTTTCTTGATCCTGAGACATATTTTTCACAGTTCTTCCCTATGCTGACCTTTGCATTGAAATCACCAAGCATGAAAGTTGACTTAATGTGCAAGATCTTATTTGAAAGGTTCTTAAAATTACTACCTCATGCTCTATAAAAGACTTGAGACTACAAATGGCAATTGTCTTTATTGTGATTTTGCTTATTCTTATCATAGCATTGCAATAATAAAAAAAAAATAACTAGTTGTCCCAAGAAACAAGACTTATTACTCTTGGACATATGATAAAGCCAGTTTTTCTAACTCCTTTATTTGTCCCTCTGTGGAAAACCTATGAGCCTACCTTCCATTTAACTGTAACTTCCCATATTTTCATGTCTTTATAGTGAGAATGTCAATATTGATATTTCTATAATATATATCAACTTACTGGTCATTTGAGACCCAAATTTGGAATAAATAAAAAAATTATTAAGCACTAAGTATATGTCAGGCACTATGTCAAGGGCAGAAAATTAAAGAAAAAACAAAAAACAGAAAGTAAGATAGTCTCTACTCTCAAAGAATTTGCACTGTAATAGAGGAAGATAAGAAATATCGGCAAATGGTAGCTTCCAAAGAAATCAAGAGGATGATGAGAGGAATTATACAACTTTGGTTTGAATATCCTTTCCAAGGATGGTAGAAAATAGAAAAGTAGGGTGGAGAATCGTATTAGTGTCATGGTATCAAGGTGTAGATCAAGCAAAAAATGCTGAAAGCTCACAAATCAGAAGTCCAAGTCCCCAGAATAGTAAATTCTGGTCTGGAGTCCAGAACAGAAGATCATGGGGGTCTGGGTCAAGCTAGAATATCAACAGTGAAGTCCATGAGTATAGAGGATGAAAAACTTGTGATTTAGTATTCATTCCCAAAATAAAGAAAAAAAAATTCACTATTCCCTTTTCCACCATTTTCCTGCTATCATGGAATTGAACTCAAAGGCCATTTTATATTTTTTCTTGTTGTTCCTGACTAAAAAAGTCATCACCTAGGAGTTCTACTTGTGATGAGTCTCTCCGTACTTAGCCAGTCTAGATCTGGAAATCAAAAGCAGTCATCGACTTGGGACAGGAAGAGACTTAGAAGTCAGCCAGTACAATGGCTCAAGGAGGCTAAGGTCTCTGGCCATGATCACACAGACTATCACAGAGACTGAAGCCTGGTCTTTTTAACTTGCCATATCTACAATTTTCAAGAGTTGAGTCTGTTGGCAGAACCCTCAAGAACTCAGGGTCATCTCCATGTCACAAAGAGGGAGGGCTCAAAGAAAAATTGGGGTTTTGTGCTATAAAAATAAATGGAATTTTAATGTTTGCTGTACAACCATCCCCAAACAGAGCAGAAATTGCCTTGAGTTTTTGTTTTTTTTTTAAACAGTGAAACATTAGCCCTAGGGTCACTCATATTAATGTTATGGTATACAGAGGCTCCTGCTAAGGGAAGCAGAAAGTTGGGTTTGGAGGAGATCAAAAGGTGAAGGGCATTCATACACATTCTCTTACTCTGATAATATACCACTTAACAGCTGGAGGCATCAGCAAGCACGTCCCATTGAAATTTGAAAACTTATGTGATCCTGGGCAATTTAGTCTAGGACAAACAACTACCCATCCCACAACGTCAGCAGGGAGCAGTCTAAGAAGGGCAGAGGAAACCCTAGGAAATGGACTGAAGAAGTCTGAAGACTGAATCATTTGGACTGAGTGAATGGCAGGGATTACTTTTCTATTTATATCATAATGGATTATGCTCCTTCCTAGCATCTCCCATTTGAAAAAGAAAAACAAAGGCTCCAAGCCCCCTTTAGTTCAGTCTAGTAACAAGGTAATGAAATGGATGTGAATTCCATTTCTCAAATTAGCTTGTTTAGTCCTTAAAGCAAGAGTTTTTAACCTTGTTTGTGTCTGAGATCCTTTGATAATCTGGTAAAACCTACAAAACCAAAGTAACAACTAATATTATTAGTATGGCTAATGGGTATATGGCATTTTAAAGTTTTCAAATACTTTGCATATATTATCTCATTTGACAGAGAATGTTTTAAATGTGTAAAATAAAATACACAGGATTACATAGGAAACAAATTGTATTGAAAGACAGTCATCTACATATATCTTTATATTTTTAAAATAAATAAAATTCATGGACCCCAAGATCAGAATGCCTGCCTTAGAGTTTTATCAAACTCAACAAATAGCAACCTTTCTCAAATTGGCGTATTCCCCTATAGGTTAATGTCTAAGGCAGACCTTCATTCCTTAAGTGGCGCTCCTGGAGTTTAAGCCATTGTGATCATTTGCTCAGCCCTTTTGGATTGGCAGACATAAGGTATGTGTGGTCTTCAGTGTGGTGGCTGTTTTACTGCGTACAATTAAAATGGCAGTTTGCAGAAAATAGAGAATCTGAAGCATGAGGAGATGGATTAGGAGGAAGAGCGGTGAATGACAGCAGTGGTGTTTTGAAAGTGACAGTGTAATGGGAGCACACCTACTAACCGCAGCAGTGGGAAGGGGAGATGTACAGATCACAACTAGGGTGCATCAGCTAGAGTTTTACCCTAGGGTGCCAAAATTTAGAGTGCTAATGGGACTATTCTGGGGTTCCTTCCCTCCTACCAGTATCTACAGTCTAGGAGAGCTTCCCTACTTTATGTCCTCAGTGATGGCAGCTCTATCCTGGGACATACTTCTTCCTCCAGCAGTCCTGTCCCTTCCTCTGCCCCCAACCAGCCATCAGCCCATCTTTCCACTTAGCCCAAGTCTCCAGCTCAGTTTTCTGACTATGGCTCCCTTTTACCTCAGAAACAAAAAATTTTAGTTATTGCTTTTTTCAAGAAATATATGGAATGACATTTGCCACTGATACCCCTCCATTCTCCTGTTAAGATATCTCTCATATTTAGCTGTAATAGTAGAGTTGTCTGCGCCTGAAGGTGGTGAATGTCCAGTTTGTACAACGGCGTAGTGTGAAATAAGGACAAACAGGGAGACTGACGCCAGGTTGTGGAGGGCATTTCAGTCAGGCTGATGCACTTATAATTTATTTTATATTCAATAACCACTGAAGAGTTTTGAATAAAGAGCAACACTAGTTGTTGTATTGTAAAGTTTACAAAACTACATGTGCCTTGCTCTGTGTGTGTAGGATATCTAGAGATATATGCAGCTAGGTGGTACAGTGGATAGAGTACTGGTTCTGGAGGCAGGAGGACCTGAGTTCAAATCTAGCCTTGTACAGTTAGATATGTGATCCTGAGCAAGTCATTTTACCTTGTTCATCTGTAAAATGAGCTGGAGAAGGAAATGTCAAACCACTCCAGGATATGCCAAGAAAATCCTATATGGGGTCATGAAGAGTCAGACAAGACTGAAATGATTCATAATAACACATGTACACATTTTATGTGTATTTTATATATACATTACATATATATACAAAGTGCACATTTGTACTTAAGAATACATATATGCATATGCATATAGATATAATTCTTTTGAGTCTAATAATAGCCCTCAAAGTAAATTCTGCAGTCTTAATTTGCCTTAGAAACTAAGGTTCCATCAATCAATTCACAAGTACTTACTATGTGCCAGAGACAAAGGTAAAACAATACCTTAAGTTTACTTCTCAAGGGGAGAAGTAAAGAAGAGGCAAGGAAATAACATGTATTCGTAGAAGTAAATAAGAATTGGATATGACTGAAATGACTAAATAGCAATAATGTATATATGTTTATACAAATATATATGTACATATACACACATATAATGTATATATGTGTCAGGTGTATATGACAAGGTCATTATGGGAGGGAAGGCACTAAGTGTTGGAGAATCAAGAAATGATTTATGGGGAAGCTGGTACTGGAGCAGTCATGAAGGAGCCTGGGAAAGGGGATGAGCGTTAATAGCAGTGAAGAGGGAAAGCACTACCAGTGCAGGGACATAGAAGGGAGGCTGGAGGACCATTCCTGGGCAACAGCAAGGGGGCCAACAGGGCTGGATCTCAGAATCAAAGACAGGGAATAGTTCATGTCTGGGAAGGTAAGAAGATTATGGATGACTATTAAAAATGAAACAAAATTACAGTTTATGATGTTAAATTATTATTTAAAAAAAAACTAGAACTTAAAAAATTTTATTTTCAGTTCCAGTCTTCCCATTCTCCATACAAAATATGTCCACATTAGTTATGTTAAAAAAAAATTACTTAGAATTTAAAATGTCAAATGGAGAAATTTAGTGCCTTGCCCGTGATCACACAGCTTTTAAGTGCCTAAGGCAGGAATAAAGGCAGAACTTTCTGATTCCAAGTCTAAGACACTCTTGATATTCACCTCATAGAAGATTGGAAAAAGGAAATATTCCTGAGACATGAAATGCTCCAGCTCCTCCTACAACCTGGTTACAACCCATTGGGCCATTCAACTCTTCTGGAGTCTACTCTCCTTTGCTTCCTGCTTACAGAATGTTATCGCCGCAATCCTCCAGAACCGGCCAGCGAGATGTATACCTAGAATCTGTGAGTCTCATAAACTATTCCATGAGGACGGGGAGCACGACACACGACCTCCAGCAGCGCTAACGGCTCAGGCTGGCTAACGGCGAGCTTCTACTGATGTGCAAACTGGCTCTTCATCTCCCATTCTCATCCCAAGCCAGTTCCCCGTCTTTCCTCGCAGGCCCAGGGTGGTCCCCGCTGCTGCACGAACGAGGGTTCTCACTCACCCGGGCTGTCTCCCTTCCTCAACTACTTAGTGGTGATTCTCTGCGTGCAATATGGCACAGAGCACACATACATACACAGGCACACACACGCAGAGCATACATCTACACACATAGGCAAACTCCGGCACAGAGCCCGCGTACGTACACAAACACACACTTTCTTCGCCTCTCTTTCTTTTTCTCGGTCTCTCCTCTCTCTTAAGTGCACGTGCAGGCCCCGGCCCCACCCCACCCCCAGCCAGCAAACGCCAGGAAGTGAAGATTCCCGGCAGTTGCGGGAGGAAAACTACTTTAGTAGCACACCCGGAAGTAGATGGGTGGGGCCCTCCCGGGCGCAGATGAAGGACGCGGATTCCACCCAATAGGAAGGGCCGCCGGCGCCGCCGCATCCAATGGCCGGCGATAAGGGGCGGACGTCGGCAGGACGCCCTGGTAACGGCCGCATGGTAACGAGCTCCGAGCACGGTTGCCGCTGTCGTTTCTTCCCCCGTCCTCCCGCAACCTCGCTAGCCCCGTGGTCAGCGGCAAGATGAAGATCGAAGAAGTGAAGAGCACTACGAAGACGCAGCGCATCGCCTCTCACAGCCATGTGAAGGGGCTGGGCCTGGACGAAAGCGGCCTGGCCAAGCAGGCGGCCTCCGGGCTGGTGGGGCAGGAGAACGCTCGCGAGGTAGGGGCCGAGGGGGGCCTGCTCCCCACCTGCCGCCGCTCTTCGCGCTTCCCCCTGCCCCGAGGGCGGCGGGCGCCTCGAGGGTCCTGTCCCAGACTAGGAAAGTGGAGGCTGAAGGAGCCTGAGCTGCCTCATCCTCTTCGAGCCACGCGACAGCCCCCGGGGGCATAGATAGGGGAAATTGTGTCCATTTTACAGTCAAGGACACTGAGGCAGGGAGGGGAGACTTGCCGAGGTCACACAGCTAGCTAGTAAATGTCTAAGGCAGGATTTGAATTCAGATTTTCCGAACTCTTGGTGCAAACACGATTTGAAGACGTTAACAGTAATAACAGCTAACACATATATGGCTTACTGTGTGTCAGGCACTGTGCTAAGTGCTTTACAATTATCTCGTTTGTTCCTCCAGACAACTCTTAAGTCATTCAATGACCCCAACATACTGAGTAATAAACATAATTTAGATCCACTAAATAAGTTTGAGTGATGGATTGTGATTTTCACTAAATAAATAAATGTTTAGAACTCAACCCTTCATTTTCCAGATGAGAAAACTAAGCACGGCAGAGCACTTGCCCAAAGATACAGTGTCACATCCACTGGTTTCAGTCCCTTCCCACCCCATACTGTTCCCAGCCAAAGAAAGCTGTGGAAATTGAACAAAGCTGTGGTTAGAGCACCAGCCCTGAAGTCAGGAGGACCCGAGTTCAAATCTGGCCTCAGACACTTAATATTCCCTGGCTGTGTGACCCTGGGCAAGTCACTTAACCCCACTTGCCTCAACAAAAAGCAAAAAAAAAAAAAAAAAGAAATTGAACAGAGCTTTAGTCTTTTATCAAAAGGGTATGGGATGGCCCAGCTAACTATGCCAGATAATGAAAGGTTCTATATTCTGTACATAGGCTACTGGGTTAAAGACAGAACAATAAAACGCCCTTGAATATGTGTTTCCTCATCTGTTAAATGGGTGACCTCCCTCACTAAGCTCATTGAAAATGTAGGATCTGGGGGCTGAGGCTAGTACATTTCTTGCCTTTGTATCTCTGTGTCTGGCACAGTGTCTACCTTGGGGTAAGTACTTTAATATGTGCCTCTTGGGCTGAAAAGTTTCTAAGCATCAAAATGCTATAAACTGTTGTTGTTATCACACTTAGCCCTGTGCTTCAGCTGAGCTCTGATTTTATCCATGTGGATCCTCCTTTCTCCAGTGAATGTCCCAACTCCTCCATGAATTGTTGAGCCTTCCCTTTCCCCCCAGTTTATCACCTGCTTCCCTCTGGTAATGAGACTTTGAAACAGAAACTGGTCTTTAGAGTAAAAACATTAACCCTCTGTTGCTGGATGTATTCTAGAAGCCCTTTGCTTCTAGGTTGTGCATAGTAGGGTTAGATTTAGGTCTGGGGGACCAGGTTTTGATTCCCTGCTCAGCAAATAACTAACTGCCCTTATGACCCGTAATATCTCTGGGCCCATCAGAAAAGGAGATGACCAAGTAGTCACATCTTCATGTTCATTCCACATCTGAAGCCAATGACCTGCTGGGTCTTGGGTTCCATTAACGTGGTCTTTAAGATTCCAGGATGGCCTCAGTGACCCAACATGGGGGAGGACTTAAAAGCATTCAAAGCCCTGTGGTGGCTTCTTGTTACTTATCAGAGTGAACATGGATTATTATCTTATTGAAATTGATCACTAGTTAAGATTGCTTTATGATAGACTGCCCAAATTGGCAGTCTTAACTAGTGTATGATAGAATTGTTGTACATCTCATCTCCTTGAACGATGGCCTGAACTTCTTGTGAAATTTAATATTGATGTTATTTCTTTTCCATTGATGGTGTGTAGGCATGTGGTGTGATAGTAGAATTAATCAAAAGCAAGAAAATGGCTGGGAGAGCTGTTTTGTTGGCAGGACCTCCTGGAACCGGCAAGGTATCTTTTTCTCCTTTCTCTAATCTATCCAGAGAGTGGTCCCAATGTCTAAGCCAAATTGAACTTATGTCTTAACTATGTTTTGTTTCCCCAAGTTGGTTGGGTTTCTTTAAAAGGACCAATGTAAAGTAATATAGTTGGGTATCTAACATTGAGACTCTTCTGGCATACTTCCAGGGAAGAGCGATTGAGGTCCTTGGAGGAGGCTCATTGTCTGAAACTTGTCTTCTGTATCTTATTCCTTCTTCTTGCAGAAGAATACATTTTGGTCTATGCTTATGAGAACTTATAAAAGTAATTTTTCAGTTGGAGAGTAAGAAATTAATTCAGCAAGTACTGATTAAGAACCTTCCACATTCTTGACTCTGGAAACACCATGGAAATGGTTTGTGACACATCCCTCCCAGTAAGGACGTAAAACCTAGGAAGAGGAGTAGTAACACTAAGAATAGTTTTCAAAAGTAGCACCTAATGATTACCTTTATAGCACTGACCATAAGATGGAAGTTTCGTTCAGAAGAAGGTAAGATATTATGAGGGAGTTAGTCTTGCCATCTGAGATCCACTAAACTCTAGACACTACTTTCCCTCAACACACACAGAATGGAGTCTGGATAATCTGTGATAAGAATTTAGCAACTCTCAGAATCCCTGCTGATTTAGTTCCAAGGGCTCCAATGACTGAACAGGGGGCAGAAGGAAATATTCTTGCCTTGCAGGTGGTCTGGTCTTTTACTAGGTCTTATTGAACATGTTTTTGCAACCCTCATGGTTTCTGATAAAAATTTTTTGGACACAGCAGATATGTTGAATGAGTGCTTGCCTTATTCCTGCTCTTCTTGCCTCAGAATCAAGGAATCACAAGAATAGTCATTTGGGAGATAGCCCCTTCCTTTGGCCTCCCTCCCCCAATCTCAATTGGTGCTCAGCTTGGCCCTGCTAGTGGCCCACCTCTTCACCTACCTCCTACCCTTCATCTCTTGCTTGGCTTATTGCCCTTGCCTCCTCCTTGATCTCCTGCTTTCAGTTTGCAGTTACCAAAGAAATATTTCTGAAGCTTGGATCTGGCCCATGTGACTTGTGAAGCCATCTCTATTACAGCTCTCAGGTGTCTCAGCTTAGGTTCCCCTCCCCTTCCTTTCCTGTTCTTCTGCTTCTCTGCGTGTGGAGACCCTCCGGTCTAAAATGTATTTTTTTCCTTACCTCCATCTTTTTGAGTCCCTAGCTTCCTAGGGACTCAACTCCTACATCAAGCCTTTCTTGATTCTTGATGTTGTAGTAACTTTATATGACTTTGCATTTATGTTGCATTTGCAAGTCTCTTTTGCATTTGTATGCAACTGTCACCTTCTGAAGCTTCTTGAGGGCTGGGACTTTTTTACTTTTATCCTTGTATTCTCACTGCCTTGCATTTGGTAGTTTAATATTTGTAGAATTGAGACAAATGCTCATTTAAAATATTTCTAAGGTCATATCTACCCCCACCCTCCCACCCCTTTATTTGGTAATATAGAATCAATGATTTAAAAATCACTTAACTATTTCAGTCCTGACCAGGCATTTTCAGATTTTTCTCCCCCCCCCCCCCCGATGATTTCTACAGGATGCAGGGTTTTTTTCCCCTGTATTTTAAAAAAACTGTTTTTATGTATCAAAAGCTTACAGTAATATTGTATTCCATAGTAGTCATATCGTGATCCTTACTTTTTAGATGTGAGGGGAAATTAATTCTACTTCTTTTGTTTTTGTGATTAAAAATACTTCTAAAGTTACAGATTGAGACTGTTGAGTAAAGTCATCAGGAATGTATCTTGTGAATTCACCAAATGATGTGAAAACAAGAGAGTAACACTTTATTTAAAATGTTAAAAGTAGTGTTTGTTTGTTTTTTTTTTTTTGCCATTTGTAGACAGCCCTCGCCCTGGCTATTGCTCAAGAGTTGGGTAGTAAAGTTCCCTTCTGTCCTATGGTGGGAAGTGAAGTCTACTCTACAGAAATTAAGAAGACAGAAGTTCTGATGGAAAACTTCAGAAGGGCAATTGGTGAGTATCAGAAATGAATCTCAAAGTTATGCTCTCATCAGTGAAGGTAAAACTGATTAGTTCAGCTTTTCAGATTTGGATTTGTTGAATTGTGACTCTTGATTTTTTTTTATTTTATTTTATTTTTTTATTTAGCTCTATATTTGAGAACCTGAGTTTGAATTCTGTATGACTGAACACATCATGTGACATACCACCAGTCTGTTTTTTCATTCGTAAAAAAATGAAGAGCCTGGAATAACAAAACAACTCTTGCTGGTGTCATTGTCATTTTACTTTGTTAAAATGCTCTGCAGATACATTTCCAGAGAAATCACAGCAAAATGCTCACTATAGTTATAGGACAAATGTACTTCACTTTACAGAATAAATGAATTCAGATAAAGTTTTTTGCTAAATAAATTTTTATAAAATGAATCACTTTTTTTTTTAATGAATTACATTTTAGAGACTTTTAAGTTTTTTTTTAGGTAAGAATTTTTCATTAAAAGTTAAATTAATTTTAAAAATTATAAATTTTAAGATTAAAAGTCTTTTCATTAATTTAAAAAATGATTTTATAAATTAAAAATTAATATCTCCCACTATCCTGGCTGAAAATTAAGTAATTTTAAAAAATTCTTGAAAAGTAAAATCCTCAATACAGAATTACATAGTCAGGCAAAACAGTCTTGAACATTAACTATTTCTCTCTGAAGTTTTAAGTTCATTATCTGTTAGGAGGTGATTGTCATGGAGCAGTTGGATAACACAGTGGTGAATAGAAGCCCTAGGCCTGGAATCAGGAGGACCTGAGTTCCAATCTGGCCTCAGATACTTTACTAGTTGTGTGATCCTGGGCAAATCACTTCACCCTGTCTGCCTCGGTTTCCTCCTCTGTAAAATGAGAAAAATGGCAAACCACTCTAGTATCTCTGCCAATAAAACCCAAATGAGGTCACAAAAAAAATCACTTGTTTCATGACTGAAACAACTACACAATTCATAAGTACATTTTGTTTTCATTCTTTTGAACTACTGCAGATTTTGTTTTTCAAAGTCATTTTTTCTGTTATTGTATAAATCCTCATTTTTCTCTGCATCAGATCATAAAGATCTTTCCGTTTTCCTCTAAAACTATTTCATTATTTCTTATAGTATAGGATATTCTTTTGCATTCATATGTCATAATTTGCTTAACCATTTTCCAGCAGGAAAATACTTCCTTAGTTTTCAGTTTGTGGCTACCAGTATTTTTGTATATATAGATCCTTTTTCTCTTTGAATTATTTGATGTAATAAACTAGTAGTACTATAGTTGGGGCAAAGGGCAAAATTAATTAATATAATATATGCACCTATGGTTAGTGACTTTTTGGGTACAGTCTCAAATTGCTTTCCGGAATGGTTGGATCAATTCATATCTCTTTCAACAGTGTACTCCATATGCCTGTTTTCCCATAATCCCTCTAACGTTGGTACTTTTTCTTTTCTTTTCTATTTTTTTTTTGTCATCTTTGCCAGACTTGATAGATTTGAAGTAGAACCTCAAAATTGCTTTAATTTGCATTTCTCTTAATTCTCTTAATTAATTAATTCTTTAGTGACTTTTTTCATGATTATTGATGTTCTTTTGAAAATTAGTGAGTCATATCTTTTGGTCATTTTTTGAGGGGAAGACTACTTGATAATTTTGTATAGATAAGTCTATTGTAAAAAATTTGATAATAATTGTTTCCTGGTTTCTGAAAGGGTCTCAAAGACACTAGGGAAAATATATACTTTCTAGCAGTTTTGGAGAAGGGCCTACCATGAGGCATCCTGGGGAAACTCCCAGGGCTTTATTCATCATGTGTGATGATGAATACTATGCAGGGAGAATAAATATCTTTTTTCTTAGCTCATCTGTTAGCTCAATATACAAAGCATTTATTAGGAACCTACCATTTTCCAGGTGGAGGAGAAATAAATACTAAAGGAAAGTCCTTGTCTTCCCAGAAGACAGAGGTACTATATATCAGGAATTGGGGACTCAGGAAGCTTAAGTCAAAGGCTGGGTCCTAGGAACAGTGATAGGAACCATAAGGTAGGGGACATCACCTTCTCAGTGGCAGTGATGATACTGGCTTGATTATGATCATCATGGTGAGGAGTGGCAACAATGCAAAAATGGGGTGATATCACTCCTGGATTAAGCCCACATGTCCTGAAGGGACAGAACATGGTTTGGCGTTGGCTGATCACGGAAGGCCGAGGGGATGACTGCCTGGGGTGACTCCTCTCTAGACTTGTTCCAAACCAGATGGATCATTGCCCAAGTCTTCAGGGATAGGTAGAAGGTGGGTTGGGTTAAGGGGGTAACAGGGCAAGGCCTTGGTTCCTTGTTGTCCTGGTGGTATAGTCCATCACATGAAAGGGATCTGAGAGCATCTAATTCAGCCCCCTGGGTTTTTTGTTTGTTTGTTTGTTTTACCAATGAGGAATGGAAGGTCAGACCACTTCCTCCGGGTTTCTTGCAGTGGGGTCTTGGGAAGCCCCAGATGAAGGTCTCCTTGTTTCCAGGTTAGGTCTTCTCTCACTAGGTAACACACAGCTTGAATTGACATTTTAGGAGAGGCCTGGCTTACATCTGGGCTGAACAAGATCAGACTTTTTCTGGGTAAGATTTTAAGGTAAATGAAAAGTGAAAAAGCAACGAACTTGATCAAGAGTAGCAGTGGAACGTGTTCACTCTTTAAAACAATTAGACAGGACTTAATTGGTTTCTCATTACAAGGAATGGGTTTCCTTGTTTTTAGCCAGTCCTTTGAGATCCAATCTTTTTCAGGGTTATGGCCAGCAGAGACTTAATTATGGTTATTACAATATAAATGGCTTTAAGAAAGCCTTTGTGGGAGATATCTTCATTCTCTCAAGGTCAAGGCAGGTCAGATGGAAAGACTTCCACAGATCTCTTTGAAGATGAGGATCTTATTGGTCAAAGACTGTGTGCCTGGAACCCAGATTTTGATTCCTTTAAGATGGGCTCATCTTGACCCCCTTCACATTTATATCTTAAACCCATTGTTGGTCTTGTTAATTGTGATAATTGCTGCTTTAGTTCTAACTTGGGTATACTCATTCCTGGACTTGATTTCATTCTATCTAGAGGAACAATTTCATTTACAAATGATACCTCATCAAACATCGAAAATCTTTGTTTTTTAAACTGTGAACCTTGTTGACAGCTGATAAAGTCTTGTCAAAACTCACTTTTTTAAATGTTGATTTCGCAAAAGATAACTTAATTGGCTTTAGTTCTGAAATGCTAAATTTCTCTGGCTTGCATTTTGTGACTTGCTATGGCTTTTTCCTTGGTCCATGCTATTGCAGCAAGGTGAGAAAAAAGCCTTAGTCCTGCTGTGGTGCAGAAGAGAAGCCCATTGAATGTCATCAAAGAGAGCCTCAGTCTTGGGCAGCCTTTGAATTCCTGCTAAGTGGGCGGGGGAGGGGAAGAGTGGGACCTGAACTCAAAGAAAGGTGCAGGAGTCGGGGCTGTTTCCTTGATGTGATGAAGGTCCCTGTCAGGGATCTGGAAACCCGAACCCACAGATGAAACCCATGTCATCTGCGTTGTCATTCTCCGAGACGGCAACAATTCGCCTCCTTTGTGGGCTGCGGCTGTCCACATTCCCCGCATGTCAGCACAGCCACTTCTAAACAAATCCAGGTGCTCGGGAAAGATGGGGCGCCTTCGTCCCCCTGTCACAGCCCCCTCACACACGGTAGTGTTAGGCATTCCATCGAGAGCCTTTCTTTTGGATAGAAAATATTTCATTTTCAAAATATATTCGGAGTCATGTTTAAATTGCTTTTCTCATTGCTCTCAGTTATCCCTGTCTTCTGGAAAGTCTGCACTTGGCTCAGGGTTCATGAGACTTAAGGTATTTTGGGGGGAACAAATGAAACATTTCTTGTCTTTTACCATTTTAAATCCTTAATTTGATTTGGTGAAGATTTAGAGGATTCAGTAATGAAAGAAACCTTAAAGACCATCTAGCCCAGCTCTGTTCACTTTACAGATTAGGAAACTGAGGTACACATAGCTCTGAAGCCGCCCTGAAACCCCCCAGTTGAGGAGGGCACAGGGCACTGGGACTGCCACCTCCAAGCTCAGTCCTTTGTCCCCTGCTGCCCCTCCGTGGGCCCAGGCTTTCCTGGAGAGTTTGCTGGACGAGGTTCCTCAAAAAAGAAAGCAGGCTGTTGGTCTGGGTGATTTTTAATGTAAAAGGCCCAGTGCAGAGAAGGGCAGGCTGGGGGTTGGGATAGCAGGAAAGCTCCCCTCCTCTTCCCAGTGTCTTCTTGGTTATTAACACTTTTGGGAGGGAAGGGGAGCTGAGGTTCAGGGTCACAGGTCATGAGGGGGGCAGATTTGGGACCTGGACTCACCTGGATCCAGCTGCTTTCTCTGCAAAGTAGTTTGGGGAGTCCTAGGGCCTCGGGTAGAAAATTGCCAGCCTGCCTGCCATCCTGGCTTCAGGTAGAAAAAGGGAGATTGCCACTTAGCCAACAGTGGGCTCTCCAAAGTGTCCACTGATCCCCTAATCGCCAAATCTGATGGGCTTTTCTCATCCTTACCGACCTGCTTGTGCGCTGGGCACTGGGCTAAGTGCTTTACAAGCCCTTTCTCTTTTGGTCTTCACCAGAGCCCTGCGAGGCAGGGGCATAATTACCCCTGTAAGCAGACAGGTGATCTGCCCAGGCTCACACAGGTCTCTAGGTATCTGAAGCTGGGTTTGGGTGTCTCTCCTACCTGCAAAGCTGGCACCAACCCATGGGTCACCTCACTGTTTCATCCCCACCCAGGCTAGTGCGATGTGGCTCGGACCCTGCTTTCTTCTGCGCATGCTCTCCTGGGCATAGCTACTCTCTGGGCAGACGGCCCTCCCAAAGCTTGGATTAGGGATCCTGGTGTCCAGGAGCCACTTTAACTTGGTGGGTTTGAAGCTGACCTCAGGCTGCTCCTACTTGCCCCCACCCTCCCAGCACAGACCCCTGCCTGCCTCCTCTGCTCCCCCTCAGCTTTCCCAGCCTCCCACTCCCTTCTGGTGCCAGCTTCTCGAGGGACCTCCCTGCCTTAAACCTCTTCTCATGGCAGCCCAGCCTGGACATTGCTGTCAAAAGAACTTTCCCTGAGTGTTCTCTTGGCCTGATGACGCCCATACTCAATAAACTCCATGGCTTTCTGTACTGTTAGATAAAATCCTGTCCTAATCTGCCTGTCTAGCCTCCGAGGTCGCCATTGCCCTCCCTCTCTTTGTGATGGCCAGATTGGCCTGACCGCCTGCGGGCCGCTCTCCCAGGGTTCTAGGCCCTTGTCCTGGGCCTCTCATAGGCCAGCCGGGACCCTCCCCTTACCATCCCAGGGCCACTTTTCTTTAAGACTTAGAGCCCAGGCTCTGTCTTCTGCCCAAAACTTCTGGGTTCCCCAGCCACTCACTTTCCTGAACCACCTTGGACTGAGTGCTTTGGACATATTTGTACTTAACCGTTCTTGTGTTTTTATGATCACCTGTTTTCTTTCCCATTAAAATTTGATCTCCTTCTGAGTAGGGTTTGTTCCGTTCTGTTGTGTCTCGCCAGGGCTCTGTAGAAGCCTGATAAATGCTTGATTGTTGGATTGATGAGAAGAGGAATGAGGATGTACGTATGGGTGCAGCATGGACTGGGAGGAGAGAACAGGGTCCCTGGCAGAATTCTAATGAGAAATGCAGAATAGGTCAGCCAGAAGAAGGGACTGCGGGGTCAGTCTTCGTTTATTTCTACAGCTGGAGTCCCATCAGATTTCCCATAAATTTAGGAGCTTTGGCATTATTTAAGGGGCCTGTTTCCAAGCAGTATGGCCTGAGAATGTCTCCCTCTTCACCTTCAAATTTGAGGTATTTAAGCCAGGGGCTCTTAGAATTACACTTTGTTGGCATTTCTAGACCCTCTAAAAATAGATTTAATACAGTAACTGTTAACTTATCTTTGGCAAAGCGTCTCTTGTTGAAAGCCTTCTGTATTTGCTGCCCTGGACTTCAGTCATCCCTGTATACAGCCATATGTTCAGGGACGCCCCGATCATGTGCTTCATGTTTGAGAGAGCTTTCTGTCCTCCAGACACTCACTTTAGTTGTAAAAACGTTGTCTTAAGTTCCAGGCCAGCAGAGGGGGACATTTGTGATGTGTTTTACCCAAAGGAAATCAAAAATAACTAGGATCGATCCAAAAACTTATTTAGATTTTCTTTTTTTAAGTAAAAAGATAAGATTAGATTCTAAAGAGCACTAAATATAGGAATGGCAGATTATGGATAAAGCATGAATCGGGTCTCCATAGGAAGTGCTACTGACTGTCCTGGGGGCTGGGAGACGCATTCCCTTCACTGAGTGACAGTCACAGAGTAATCTCTTACCTCCATTTCTGAAATTGCCTATGGGGGGGGGGGGAGGGAGGAGAGATGGAGAGAGAAACAGAAGTAGAGAGAGAGAGAAATATAGAGAAACAGAGACCCAGAGGCAGAGGTGGAGAAAGGAACAGGCACAGAGACCGACAGACAGAGGGACAGATGTGGGCCTGACAAGTCTTCTCTGGTGAAGTTTGTGTTCCCTCCCCCTTACTCCTCCCTTGGAGAGAGCTCACCAGTCTAGATTTCTGTCTTTCTGTGTTGGTTTCTGACCTAGATGTGTCTAAGTTAAGTATTCAGTAAAACAAATAAATTTCTACTTCAAACTATTGGTGTTTACCATCTCCTCAAAAGGTCATTTGCCTTCCCAAAAGAGAGGGAAGGAGCTAATTTTAAAGTTAAACTAGAGAGCCAAACTTCTTTTTTTTTTTCCCCTTGGGAAAAAAAGTGGTTTTTACTTCCCAGCAAATTATGAGACACTATTTAATTGCTGAATTAATCAGCCATAAGTAACTGTTGACACTGTTAGAGCTACCAAATGTTTATTCCACAAGGGAGGCATCCTTCATTTTTTCCTCAGAACTGGAGGGGAGGACCAGGGGCAGTGGGGGCTGCTTGTTGTTTTTTCCATTTTCTTTGCTGAGATTCTGAAAATGCCACTTGGAGTTTGCATTGTGTCCAGCTCCTCCAGGGTCCGTGGGTTAAGGAGCTGTGGCTTGGCCAGGGTGAGAACATCTTGGGCTTTGTCTTGGAAACCTGGCTGTACACTCAGAGGGGCCCAGGGCCTGGCTCCCGGCTCCCAGAGCTCAGGTGGAGCCCTGGCCATCTGACCCCAAGCATGCCCTCTGTGCCAGCTTCCCATGTGGGCTTGTGTGGGTCTGCCTGTCCTCAGGATGTTATCGTGCACAAGACTTTGTGATGGCCATAATAGGAAGGGGGGGGGGGAGATTGGGAAACTAAGGGGCAGAAGCTTAGACATGAAGCATCTCACTGTGCCCTGCCTCTTCTCTCTTACAGGGCTGAGGATAAAGGAGACCAAGGAAGTTTATGAAGGTGAAGTCACAGAATTAACTCCCTGTGAGACTGAAAACCCTATGGGGGGATATGGCAAAACCATCAGTCATGTCATCATCGGACTGAAAACAGCCAAAGGAACTAAACAGTTGAAAGTGCGTATATTCTGTCCACTCTGCTCTCCAGGACCATATGGGCTTTTGTGTGACCTTTTGTGATGTTATTGAATTAATTTTGCATTACAAAATGTTACGGTTGGAAAGAACGGATGGACTATGTGACCCTCAGTTAATAGTTGAGGAAATGCTTGGCCATAGGGAAGTTGGAGCTGGAACCTGAGCTTGGGTTCTGTCTGGCCATAGCTTGGGGACTTCCTAAGGAGGAAAGAAGAGGAAGGGACAGGCTTTGTGAAAAGCCCCCTAGTATGAGGAGGGAGCTCAGCTTTCCCTTACTGCTGACTTGCTCACTCTGTAATCTTGAGTTTGCCTCGCTTGCCTGCTCTGCTGCTGAGTTTCCTCATCTACAAAGCTCAAGGTGCTTTCAGGCACTGAGCTGTGGGGATTCTGTAGCTTCTTGTTCCCTGGTTTATAGAGGTCACCAATAGGTCATTGATGGGAATGGCCATTTTCTTTTAAATCTTCCCCATCTGATGCTCTCTCTTATCTACCACTCATCTCTAGTGTGCCTGTGTTAATGAGATTTATAGCAGAGTCTTCCATTTCTTTATGAGCTACCACACCTTTAGTTCGTTTGGAAATTAAGTAACAAAAAATACTACAGACAAAAAGTGAAAACAATTTCCACGTTAAAGTCTAAGTGAAGTGATGTGTACAGCTAAGATTTCACTCGAGAGAAGAGCCTTTTCTTTTGGAAAAGTTCTGTGATTTAAGTCTCCAAACTTGAAATTGTCCTTCGTTTTTCCACGTCCAGTAGGTATGCTCATTTATGGTCATCCATCCCCAGCTCCCTGCCCAGAGAACCCCACTTTTACAAAGTGCTGCACGCACATAGTGCTTGCAGTCTGGCGCCCCCCCCCCCCCCCCCCCCCAGTCAACAGCCCAGCAGAGTTCATCTCCTTGACAAATGAGGAGAAAGAGCCTTAGCAGCTCTGGGACCTGAACAGGAGACAGGCCCCCAGCCCTGCCCCTGGGACTCTTTGTACAGTTGGTGTCCTTGGCCACCTCCCAGGCTGGGCTCTGTGTTCATGACTTACCAAGACAAACAATTCTGAAGTTCGCTAGTTAACCAGCAAGCATTTGTTGAATACCTGCTTTGTCTGGGGGAGGAAGGGGACCAAAGACAAAGAACCAAGCATCCTGCTCTTAAAGAGCCTGTGTTCTGCTGAGGGAGATGGCGAGGAAGTGGAGGAACAGAGACAGGAAACATGCCAGAGAGGGAGAGCACTGACAGGTGTGTTGGGAAAAGCTTCATATAGAAGGCAGTGCTTAAACTGAATCCTAAAGGAGGTAAGGAGTTCTCCAGGGTGGGGGCAGGGACAGCAAAGCCCATTTGATTGGACTAGAGAGTGAAGGACAACTAATAAATAATTATAGGATTGTACACTTGGATTTGGAACCAGGTTGAAAAGGGCCTGAAAAGCTCAATTAATCTATTTTTAGTCAGTGTTTTAATCATTTTCTGAAAATTTGCTATGTAGCTTCTGACACTTGAAATTTGTATTGAGATGTTAAGATGTCAGGGAAATTTTTTTCTGGAACATGAAGAAATTTATTTATCCCATTAGGAAGTTTAACAGCTTTAACAGCCACTGGGTATAACTCTGCCTGAAGACTTGCAGTGAAGGAGAAGCCTCCATGTCCCGAGGCAGCCCCATGTGTCTTCTTGCAGCTTCTGGGCTCTGATCTCCCATGCATAGTCCAGCCCTTTCAGTACTTTCAGGTCCTGAGACATCCCAGTTCCTTCAGCTGGTCTTCGGGCAGGATGAGCTCCTCCAGGCTGACACCTGTCCAAACCTTTGGGCAATCTGGGGAACTACTTTCAGAATCATGTCTCAGAGGGAGAAAGTGCCAAATTTCAGTTCCAAGTTAGTGAATATAAAGATGTAGGGTTTTTTTTTTCCCCATCTAAGTTCACAGCTCCTCAAAAATCTATCCCTAAAGCCCAGATTTTTTTCTAATGTGAACAGATGTGCTCTGATCAGTGGAGGGACTGTCCCAGACTCCAAGAAGCTGGGCCTCTTAAGATGTAGTCCAGGATTAATTAACTCTTTTGATTGCAGCATCAAATTTCATTTTTTTTAAAATCTGCAACAAGGCTTTATTAAGTATCTATTATGTGCTAGGCACTGTACAATATAGTCATTATCTTTTTTTGCCTATTAAAAAATAGGGATATTTTGTCCATGACAGTTCTATTCTGGATGCATGGTTTTTATGCCATCCAAACATGATGTACTCCTTTAAGAAACCTTGTCACCTTGCTGATGCATTTATATATTAATTTATAGCTCAGCATCTACTTTTTTATATTCTTATTAAAGCTTTTTATTTTCAAAACATATGCACAGATAATTTTTCAACATTGACCCTTGCATAACCTTATGTTATGCAACCCCACCCCCTTCCCTAGACGGCAAACAACCCAATACATGTTATACGTGTTAAAAAATTATGTTAAATCCAATATACGTAAACATTTATACAATTATCTTGCAGCATTGTATTTCTGACTCATTGAGTTTTCTGGCTATCAGCTACAGACCCTGGATCTTTTTCAGATAAATTACTGTCTAGCCATACTCCTCCATTGAACATGTGAAGTTGACTCTTTGAGTCCAGGTGTGAGACTTTTCATTTATCATTAGTAAGAATGGAGAGATTGGAAAGCTTCCTACGCAGAAAATTTCAAATTGTGGGAATCAGGGTATGTGGTAGTTAGCCTTGAAGGCCACTTTTCCCTGTGTGACCTTGGCGAAAGTCATTCTGTTCTCTTTGGACCTCAGTTTACTCCTCTGTCCAGTGAAGAGATGGACTTTATATTCTTTAATATTGCTTCACAATAATAGTCTGGACTGTCTGTGAGTCATCTTTAGTCAGCCCCTCTCTTAAGTGACTGAAGGAGATCTAGAAGGTATTTTAGTCTTCTAAATAAAGTCTGTCCTTAGGAAGCCTTCCCTGAGACCAAAATGGCCAGGTATGGAGCCTCTGGGGACCTCTGCTGCCCTGTGGCTGCCTTCCCCTTGCTGGGGGTGTGTGTGGCGTGTGGGGGGGGTAGTGGGGGTGGTGTGGTATGTGGGGGTGTGCACACGCTACACAGGACCTGCCTTGATCTACCTCCCTGGCCGTAGGGAATTTGCCCAGGACAGGTGCCCAGCAGGGCTTCCACCTGTCAACTCTTAAGTGGAGAAGAGATGGCTTTTGTGCCACGACCTTTCTCTGCCATCCTCTCCCTGATGTGGCATCTCCTCAGATCCAGATGGGAGGGCTTGCTCCAATGAGACATCTGTGTCCGGCTCCGTCCTTAGCCCCCTTCTTTTTCTTGAGGTCTCCGTCCCTGACTTTCTGTCCTGTATGCTGACCGCTAATGCTCCCATCTTGGCTCTGGTTTCAGCTGGACCCCAGCATCTTTGAGAGTTTGCAGAAGGAGCGTGTAGAGGCTGGGGATGTGATCTACATTGAAGCCAACAGTGGGGCAGTGAAGGTAACTTGCGGGCCCAAACCCCCTGTGTCCTTCTGGGAAGATGGGCTCTGGCATTGGCCACAGCTGGCTGTGGGAGCAGGCGGAGGGCAAGGTGGAGTCCTGGGCCTGGGCCTGCATTCAGATCCTACTTCCTCCAAGTCCTCAGTGTCCGGGCCCGCTGGCAGCAGACTGGCTGGTCTCCCAGCACCCACAAATTGAGTAAAAGTTGTCTCCCTTTGCCTGGTCCTTTGACCTCTGCAGGATCAAAACATCTCTTCAGAAACAAATAAATAACTGAGATGTGAAGCTTGTTTGGAGGAGGGTCGAGGGTGGGAAACCAAAACAACTTTAGTCATTCTAGCATTGAAATGTGCAGTGCATTTAATCTTCTTTTATCTCTTTGGTATTTTCTTCCCAAGATATATGCATGGGGAAGGGAATACTGCATTAGTTGGCATTCTTTTCCTATCTGATTTTAAATGTACTGTACAGTGTTACTTGCTGTTTAATGGATGAGCATAATACTTCGTATCATACAATAAATCATCCACCTACAAAAGAGTCTGAACAGTTCCCTCAGTCTCCAGTTAATCTGTTGGATTTGTCCTTTATCAGGAATTGCATACAGTTAAAAGAAAAGGAGGGGGAAAGAGTCTTAAGTAGAGAAAATATCAGGTGTTTTTCAACAGGGTTTTTGAGCCTGGTGATCAGTAGATAGGGTGCTTCTCTTGCCAACAGGGGAGTGGGGCATATTCTGAGTTGTCAACCAAAGCTTGTCAGGACTGTAATTGTGAGCCAGTACCTTTATCTTTGTCAGCTGTGTGTCATTCAGGGACTTGGCAATAGAACTCACCAGATACTTCTGTTCTCCTCTGTCTTCCTTTTCTGTAGAGGCAAGGCAGGTGTGATACCTATGCTACTGAGTTCGACCTTGAAGCGGAAGAATACGTTCCCTTGCCAAAAGGTGATGTGCACAAAAAAAAGGAAATTATTCAGGATGTGACCCTCCATGACTTGGACGTTGCCAATGCTAGGCCCCAGGTACTGACCTGATACTTCCATAACCTTAGCAAGACTTCCGGGCCTGGAAATGGATTATTGTCTCACCTCTTCTTGGGAAAGACAGACCTTTTCTGTCTTCAGTGTGTTCAGCAATTAACATTGACAGTAGCCAGAGGGAGTTCCTTTGTTCTTATTCAAATGCTGTAGGAACAAATGATTTTCTACCAGCTTGAGCTAGAAGAATCCTGCATTGCCAAACTCACCAGTGTCTTTTCCCAGCCTTCTCTAGATGGACCCTTGTCTCACAATTATGTTCCTTATCAATAGTTATTTTGAAATACAGGTTCTGTATGAGCTGTGATTTTCTGTCTCCTAAAGGCACAGTGTGCTGCTCTAGTCACTGGAATTCATGGTTCAGATTTCTAAGGTTTCTTTTCGACTCCAGTATTATTATGTCTGTAGTAAGTTATTTATCTTACCTAAACCTTTGAATTTAAGCCTAAGTAATTTTTCATGATTATGAGAGCAGTCTCTCTTTTGAAGCTTCACAAGCTTGCTTCTCAGTCACACTGGGATGTGGAGAGCCCAAATTTGATAAACTGTAGTTTGGAGAGATTTAAGTGATTTTCTCCCAGTCACACAGGTGGCAGTAAATGGAAGAGCCGGCTTTCTCCCTGCAGACTCCCTGTTTATCCCTGAGGGGCTGTGTCTTGACCCAACGGGTTGGCTCTCTGTGGGATTTCTGCAGTTTAAAAATGACTTTACTGTAGTGGGGAGAGTGCTGGGCTGATAGTCAGTGGTCTGACTTCTGGCTCTCTTTGTGCACCTTTCAGGGCTTCACATTCACCCGTCAGAGAACGGCCTTCCTGGCTCCTCTGCAGTGACTACCGCAGAGTTGGGTGCTCCTGCAAAACCAACTTCCCTTTCAGGGTGGGTGGGGCTGCCCTTTCCTTGCCAGTTTGCATTAATGCATCTGGCAGGAGAGGGAGGGATGCAGTTTGTGATTGTTTTCCTCCTGAGACTTGGGGAACAGTGACCGTGGTAGAGAAGGCATGATGAGGCTTCCTGGGTTCAAGGGCCCGTGGAGGTCACCCAGGCTGTTTAGGGGGGTGTACTGAAGGGGGGTACGTGGATGCAGCCAACCGCTCAGCCGGGTCTGCCTTTGTCTTCTGTGCAGGGTGGGCAGGACATCCTTTCCATGATGGGCCAGTTAATGAAGCCAAAGAAGACGGAAATCACAGGTGCGAAGGCCGTGGGTGTCTGTCCTCTGAGCTGTCTCTACTGGTCATTCCCCATTTAAGGCCATAATGAAAATCAGAGGGGGGGGACGGGGGATGCCGCCTTGAACCTTTCACCAGCTTGGCGGCACAGGGATGGCATTACGGGCATTCTGTGGCACAGTGGATCCCAAGTGGTTGGGATACCTAGCTCCTGTGAATCTACTTCACCATAGTTGTGCAAGTTTGACCTTCCTTCAAGAAGAAGTCTCTTGTATTTGATTAGGGATGTGGGGCAGCCGGGGGTGGGGGGGGCTGCAGACAAAGCTCCAGCCCTGGCCTGAGAAGCAGGGGGACCCTGGGCAAGTCCCTTAAGCCCACTTGTCCCACTAAAACAAAAACAGACAGACATCAGGGGCTTTACAGTGAGCGTTGGTAGGGATCAGGCCAGGCTCGGTTCCTTTGGTTCCAGTTTGAAGGCAGTGGGGCAGCAACCCTGAGCTCTGCGCCGGGGGCTGGGATATGGGCCACTCCAGCCCACTTCACAGTGTTCTTCCGTTTCCTAGACAAGCTGCGTGGGGAAATAAATAAGGTGGTCAACAAGTACATTGACCAGGGAATCGCCGAGCTGGTCCCCGGCGTGCTGTTTGTGGATGAAGTGCACATGTTGGACATTGAGTGCTTCACCTACTTGCACCGCGCCCTTGAGTCCTCCATTGCCCCCATCGTCATCTTCGCTTCCAACCGCGGCAACTGCGTCATCAGGTACAGGCCTTCCCGGGCTGGGGGGTGCGAGGGGCGCAGCCCGGACACTTGGGACCCCAAGACTCTTCCTCTCAGCGCCAACCCTCCCTGCTCCTTCCCCTGCCAAAAAGCCAGTCTCTGCTCCACTGTCACCTTCTTTTGGACCCAAAATGGGATTCCCCAGCTCAGTTCCTTCACTTTATTCACCAGACTTGGCTCCAGATAACTCTTGGCTTGATCCAAAAACCAGCCGCCCTCACGGGGGGGATGGAGCTCTGCTCCCAGGGAGGAGATTCAAAGGATGTGTTGGCTCTAAAGACACTTCCTAAGATGGGATTCCCATAATTCTGAGAATTGGCAGCAGCTCTGGAGTTAGTGGAAGCCTCCCGAGGGGAGAGTGGGCATTGTAGGTGTGTGGGCTGGTGGTCCTTGAAAAGAAAGAACAGCTGAGCTCCGTTATGGTCACACTGCAGGCCCAGGGCCCTCCGAGAGGACCAGCTCACCCCAAGGGTCAGATTGGAGTATTCCCTCCAGAAGCAGGCCATTGTTTGCAGACGGTAGCTTCTCCTGGCTCCAGGGCCAGCAGCAGCTGCTTGCCAGCTTGGCCTTAGGGAAAGCCTGGACAGAAACAGCCTTCCAGCTTTGCAGTTGGGAAACCTGGGAGATTGTCCTTGGAGCTAGTGACTGCCACCTTCCTTCTCTCTGTCTGTCTGTCTCTTTGTCTCTGTCTCTCTCTCTTGGTCTCTTCCATCTCTCTCTGTCTCCCCCTTTTTTCCCTTCTTCACCTTTTTCTCTTCACTCTCTCCTTCCTTCGCTCCTCTCTTTCCCTTCCTCCCTCTCTCTTTCTCTCTCTGTTTCTGTTTCCCTCCTTCCCTATCTCTTTCTCAGTCTCTACTGTCTGTCTGTCTGTGTCTGTCTCTCCCTCCCTTCCTCTTCCCCCCCTCTGTTTCTCTTTCTCCCCCTTTCCTCCTCTTTCACTCTCTCTTTTTTCCCTTCCTCGCCTTTCTCTCTTCATTCTCTCCTTCCTTCTCTCCTCTCTTCTTTGTTCCTCCTCCCTTCCTGCATTTCTCCCTCTCCTGATCTTTCTTTCTCCCTCTCCTTTTTTTCTCCCTCCCTTTCTCTCCATATACACAAAGAGCACAGTATCTGGTGTGCTGTCAGTATCTGCTATGGGTAATGCAGTACTGTCCAGCTTATATGTCCATTTTATAGGATGAATGGAGAGTGCCATCTACTGGAGAATATGATGGGTGAAGCTTTCAGAAGTATGTCCCTGCTTTATTTAGGGTCTCATTCACCACTCTGTTCAGACCTTGCTGATTCCAAGTGCTATATGTCTGGCCCTGATCGCTTGGAATGGAGTGTCTCTATTAGCATTGGTCATATCATACCAAGAAAAGCTTTGGGGGTCTTGGTGCAAAACACCATGTCATCCCTGAAGCTTTGGATGGAGGAATATTGTGGTGGTTCAGTTCTGGGCACCTCAGTTTGGATGAATTCGATAATATTTGCACTGGATGGAGTCTTTGGGGTGTTTAGATGAAGCCTTTCATTTTTCTGAGGAGAAGACTGAAGCCATAGGGATGACTGATCCCCCTATAGTCCCATGGTAAATCGATGGGAGAGCCTAGAACTGATTCTGGCAGACCCAGGAGAAGGAGGGACAGACTTACTGCTAGGGAAGGTCCTTAGTGACTTCAAAGTGGAGGAGGATAGGGTTGGGGGCCATGAAAAGTGCTGGGCTTCCTTTGGTGCCGTCCCCACGCTGGTGTTCCTCTGCCAGCTCTGGGTTTGGGGTGGGAGGTGGTGTCTTCTCGGATCCTGTTGGAGTCTGCCTTCAAGGCTTCTAGCCCCAGAGACTCTGGCCTTCCAACATTCCTCCTTGGGAAAAGGCCCTTAAAGTGTCCTTGCCAGCCAGAGAACAGGAAGTCCATTTATGCAGAGGCCCAAGGGCCAGACTGAGCTAGAAGCCCATCAAGGTGTGTGTCTGGAGGATGCAGACACCTACGTGCAGAGCAGCTTTTGGGGGCCATCAGAGCTAGGATCTTGTGGCCTTAGATGCCTGGGGTCTAGTCACTTCTCATCTTGTCACTGCCTTTGTTTTATTAGGGGGCTGATCACTTATCACAGAATGTTGCACCTGCCCTAGAATTTGTTTTGCAAATAAATGAACTCTCCTCTTTAAAGCACTTTGTAAGCATTTAAAGCATCCTATAATGGGAACATTTGCAGAGCTTTAATTTCCTTATCTCTAAAATGAGGTGTTTTAAAACTTAATAAAGTTCCTTCTGCCTCTGATATTAAGAATTTTATGTTTCCCACTAAAGTAGATTCTCCAGCGATCCATTCAGCAATGTTTTCAGGTCTATTGATAGAAAATATGGCAGTTTAATCCAAAGTTGTAGGTTGCAGTTTGTCTTTAGATAAGGGCCAGTATCTGTTTCTCTAGGATGGTTTAAATTTAGCTTTAACCCATAAGAGAAATTTGGGCAACTAAATAGCATAGTGTCTAGACCTAGAGTCAAAAAGACTCATCTTCATGAATTCAAACATGGCCTCAGACACTTGCTAGCTAGATGACCCTGAACAAGTCATTTAACCCTGTTTATCTCAGTTTCCTCATCTGTAAAATGGGATAGAGAAGGAAATGGCAAACCATTCCAGTATCTGTGCCAAGAAAATCCCACATGGGGTCACCAAGAAACAGACATAACTGCAACAGCTGAACCACAGCAGTCACAGCATTATGTCTTAGTGACTTGAACAAATATACCAGTGAGATCTCCTTGTTCTTATTATCTAGAAGGGAGTCTATTTATTGCACCTCATGCTACTAGAGGGAAAATTAGCCTAGACTTAACGTTCACTCTCTAATTTGTGGCTTTCCTTCATAAAGAACATGAAATATTAGTGGACCTTATTGTTTTAATTGATGAATAATAGCTTGCATGCTTAAGGACAGGAGAAGGAACCATTTAGTAAAATATGAACCCATTCATTTTTTCCTTACTGGCATCAGACTGTGAAACATTTTAGATAGTATAGTCTATTCTCTAATCATGAGCAAAATTCAAGATTGTTATTTTAGAACATTAGACACCAGCTTCTCCTGAATTTCTGTGAATATCATGGATCAGAGCAACGTGGTTTGGCCCCCAACTTACTAGGTACCATTGGGTGTGTTTTTTTTTTTTTTTTCTTTCTCAGGACCTGAAATTCCTCATCTCTAATTGGGAAGGATCCTTTGGACTTCAGCAATTTCTTGGACATATCAAACATAAAGCTTTTTTAGATTTCTTCTGTGACAGTGCTGAGAAAAAAGTCCATCCTCATTTGTAGTTATAGAATATGGCATTTATTTCCAAGTTATTTATGTTTTCAAACAGAATCCTGTTGGGTTGTGGCTTAATTTCCCATGTCTTATAATGAGACCTTGTTAAAGTACTTTGTGACAAAGTTCCAGTGATACTTATTGAGTCGTTAAGATTCAGATTCATTGGCCTGGGCTTTAGGGAAGCAGACAATAGGTGACTGGGTGAAGTTAGCTCCTAGGAGGAACCCTGATAGGGAGGTAGAGTTTGTATGGCCCAGAGATAGCTTACCAGAGGAGCTGGGACCCTGGCCTCCGGACCAGAAATGCCATAAAAAGTTTCTGTGTATCTATGAATCACTTTGCTAAGAGGAGCTTTAATAGAGTTCTTTCTTCTAGCTACAGCCATTTAAAGGGATGTCAGTTATGTGATATATTGTCAAGAGCACTTGTCTTTGAGCTGGAAAGGCGTAGTTGAGTCTTGACTGATAGCTCTGTGACTGCTGGGTAGGGCCCTCCACTTCATGGACTTTGGTTTTTCATCATTGCTAATAATCTTTCTCCCAAAACACATTGCCTTTATTTTGTACTTTTTCTCTATATCGTGTTGTTTCCCCCCTAGGATGTAAGCCTGCCACTTAGGGCAGTGGCTTTGGTAGTTTTATCTTCATGGCCCCCTCACTCAGCCCCATGCCCGGCACAGAGGTTGTTGGGAGGAAAGTGCTTTGTAAACCTTGAAGTACCACGTTAATGTAAATTGGTCCTAGTCACATTAAGCATAGTAAGTATTTGACTGCATGTTACTGAAAAAGCTCTGTTCTAGACATTGTGGGTCTTGACCTTGAAGAAGTAAAATCATTTATTTGTAGAATGTCGGCCTCAAAACAACAATTGTTTCCCTTTTATAACTTTCTCCAGTGCCTAGCTCATAGTAGGCATTTGATAAAGTTTGAAGATTAGCTGATATTAATTTAAAAGCCCCAAAATCAATGAGTAATAAAAGAGAACCTGCATTTCCATGGGAAGAAATGGCTTGCACAAACTACACGTGAAGAATAAGTCTTATTACTTTTATTTTTATCCTGAAAAAATAGATGGGGTATGTCTAGTGTGAATACTTGTGCTTAGATTTTGCAACATCCAAATTTTTCTAAAAAGAATTCAGTGATATAATTATTAACACTTGCTAAATGACTTTTCCAGGGGTACGGAGGATGTGATCTCTCCTCATGGAATTCCGCTCGACCTTCTGGACCGAGTGATGATCATCCGCACCATGCTGTACACCCCCCAAGAAATGAAACAGGTGTGTGTGATGTGAGCCCCTAGTTAGGGGCCTGAGAGGGACCCCTCGGTGAGAGGAGAGTCTCTAAGCTTCCTTGTAGCTCTTAACCACCCATGCCCTTCTGAGAAGAAGACTCGAGCCCCCTGGAGACCTTTTTTTGAAGACAGATTAGGAATCTTCTCTTTTGTTTTAATCGTGAATTAGGGCCTCTCTTAGCCTCGCTGCAGGGGTGTGAGGCAGCCATCAGGTTGGTCGATTTGCCCCAGACAGGCCCTGTATGAGGTGTGAGCTTCACTGGACAGAAAGCCGTGGACAGACATACGGTTTGCTGCTATGCCTGGGGCAGGAGAACTGCTGCCTCCTCTGTAAAATGGAAGGGCTGGACCAGGGGGTCCCTCAGGTGAATATTGGCCGGGGTTTCACATGTCTGTCTCAGTGGAGTGACCTTCTCCAACCCCTTGTCTGGCCCAGCCTCAATCCTAGTCTTGAGGTGCTTAGGATCTGTCTGCTCAAAGATTCCCCTTCTTAGAATCTCAGTGCTGGGGTTGTGGGGCTAGGGGAGGTGAGGAAGGTGTTACAGGCTGATGTTTGTGGTGTTTGGAAGATGGTAGGAAGGGAGCAGTGTCGAGGCTGGGAGAAAAGGCTCTTCTGATGCTACTCAGTTAAGGGAAACCTGCTCTTTGCTGCAGAAGCCCGATACTTTGGTGGCTTTGGAGGCCTGAAAGGTTTGATTGGCACATTCAGCAACAAAGCAGATGGTTCCCAAAGAGTGGGTTTTCCTGCTATACTTTGAAAACAGGGAATTTAGACAGCTTGGCCCCTTTAATTTGTGCCTTCTGCCCTGTGCTCAGTCTGTGTGGCAGCTGTAGCTGGGCCTGGCAAACCTGTAGGCTCGGGCTTCCTTTTGTTCCAAAGGGTGAGCTAAGGATGACAGCAGCTTGTAT
The DNA here is from genome assembly GCA_023553655.1 of Myrmecobius fasciatus. Classification (NCBI taxonomy): domain Eukaryota; kingdom Metazoa; phylum Chordata; class Mammalia; order Dasyuromorphia; family Myrmecobiidae; genus Myrmecobius; species Myrmecobius fasciatus. The sequence continues at coordinate 652,585 of JAJPUD010000059.1, forward strand.
TTTGAATTGCTTTTCTGCCTTTGGTTAAAGTCATAACCTTAACGCTATTTTAACATAGGAGTTTTTTTTTGTTATTAAATATAACTTGTGTACTATGCTATCAAGTTGGACACCCTCATAAACTATCCCTGTAGGTTATTAAATGATTAAAGATCTAATTTATGAACTGTCCATTTTTGAACAGTCTGGAACAAGAGCTCTTGTGATTGCTGTGACCTGCTCATGAGGAGGAGGTGGCGGAGGGAGTGTTAGTGACATTTCTGTAGCTGAACCTCAGATTTAGCGTATTTCCCAGAAGGCGCGTTACTCAGTCCTGATCATTGCCTTAATTAGGTTTGTGGATTAAATAAAGTCACACCATCTTTAAAGAAAGCCCTAATGGGACTTTCTCCTTGGCAGAGAACCTGAAGGAATTTGAGTTCAGTCTTGACACCTTGTAAAAGAGTGTCTGGGTCATGAGCCAAAAAATCCCAGCTTCCCTTCATTTAATTCCACTTAACACTTAACCACAGATTCTGTGAGTGAGTGAGTGTGTGTGTGTGTGTGTGTGTGTCCTTCAGCCTCAGTACCAGAGCTCTCGGAGAAGGCCCTGCTCGTCACCTAGCCTCTCACAGTTCACTCACGGTGTCTGTGGATAATCCACTGTCACTTGGTTGAACACAAACACAGTGATCAAAGTCTAGATTCCACCCCCCAACTTTAGTTCTGGCGATTCAGAGCACCACTGTGAGAATCAGGCAGTGCAAGATTGTGCCAGGGGGCATCGTGTGAACACGGACTGAATTCTCCTATTGTTGAGCTTTCACTTACACAAGATGGAACATCCTCAGGGCTTTGATTTTGTTTTTGAGGGTCACTTCCAGGACGACTTTTTGTTTGTCATCCTCTTCTCTGAGAGAAAAGTGACCCCCAAATCCCTAGGAAATCCTTGTCACGTAAGACTTTATTGGGTGTCTTTTAAGTGGAATTGTCCCTTAGATATGACTGATGATAGACAGGCTGTATTCAGTTGGTGATCGGATAGAGAAGTATGATGAAAAAGGAAGAGTATCGATGTAGGAGCAGGAGGCCCGAGTTCAGTCATGTTTAGCAAAGTAGAAAGGCTACTCCTGGGATTCTTGTATCCTCCTTGATGAAGAAAGGATTTCTGTAAACCTCAGAACCTAGAGGGATGAGCTCCTGGTGTTCTTAGTGGTGTGGGTGTGTGTGTTGTGGGTGCTGCCTGTATTCAGACCAACATGGGAGTACCTCTTTATGGTTCTAGACAGGTCGGTAAGTCGTGCCCTTATCCCACTGAATATCTCTTAGGGAAACTCCCTGATTCACACCAGTAAGGGCAAGCCGAGATTTGAGCCCAGCTCCTCCTCCCGGCCAGTGCTGCTTCCCCCGCCCAGAGGGTGCTTCTTGGTTGGAGGGGGATCCCCTCGGGCAGCCCAGACACTTCTTGGTGTCTCTTGTGAAACCTGGGTCCTGCCGCATCTCCCAACCAAGCCCGCCTTCCTTGGGTTCATTTTTCCCCGGCTCCCTTGCCTGGGTGCGTTTTTATGTCTTTAATTTAAACAAGCGTTTCTTGATATCTTGTTTACGAAGCTGCCAAAGTGAAAAATACCTGTATTATATGAGGCTGGAAGTTCTGGAGTTATCTCCGCAGTCCAACACACACCATCATTATCCAGGCTGCCCCTTATCACTCAGCTGGCAATGCCGCCGCGCCGTCGGCTGGCTCCCGGTGCCACTCGTAACCGCTGCCTCCTCGCCGGCGTGTTGGAGATAGCGTCAGCTCCAACTTCACAGAGATCTTCAGCCTGGAACAAGTTAAGCTCTGTTTGATAGATGAGATTTCTCAGGGTGATGTTAAGGCGGTAGATGAAGCTTTGAAAGTAACTTTTTGATTTATTTTACCAGCTTGTTTGTTGAGTGCCTAAAAACTGTGTGCTCTGCTGGGAGACTGTACACCTGTGATTTAGAGAGACAGGGTGGTGGGGTACAGACGGGGGACGGTCCTGAAAGGGGGGGGGTCAGTGCACCTGAGTCTCTGTGAGTTGAGATGTGTCTTGCCCTTGGATACTTGAATAGATCAGTGATTTTTATTATTGCCCTGAAGTGCCTCCCTGCCTTCTATGGAGTCACAGATTGGGGCTGAAAGACTCTGGGCCAAGGAGCCGTTCTGGGGCTGCCCCCCCCCCCCTCCAGGTGGCTCAGCCTCAGAGGACTCCCAGTCATCAGGGACTGTTGGCAGGAGCTGCAGAAAGCCATAGGAGAGACGGAGGGTCCTTCTCAGCTGCCTCCAAGTTTGGGGAAGCCATGTCCTTCAGCGTCTTCTTATGAGCTAAAAACAAGCCTGTGTTGTAAGAAATGCTCAGTGATCCATGGTTGAAAGCACAGAAACATACGGACACAGTGTTGACTCCTCCTCTTTTTGTCTAATAGATAATAAAAATCAGAGCCCAGACAGAAGGGATTAACATCAGTGAGGAAGCGCTGAACCATCTGGGAGAAATTGGTACCAAGACAACATTAAGGTGAGCTAAGCCCCATGCCAGCAGCTTTGCTTCAGGTTTATTCAGATGCTTGATACCTCATAAACAAGGTTTGATGAGGTAGGGGTGTGTACCCCATTTTCTGAGGGGCACCTGTAGGTCATCAGCTGCTGCCCGAGAAGAAAGCTTGATGGAGCGGCCGGCTGACCTCCTTTACAGCCTTCTTTTGGGGACTTCCATCATTCTCCACCAGCCACCCACTGACCTGCCGATCTTGCTTGACTTGGCTCTGAATCTGCCTGACCAAATCCTGCTCAGTTTGATGGGGAAATGACAGGAATTACTTCCATGTAAGGGAAGAGCTGCGTCCTGATGACCCCAGGACTCACCCTGACCATCACCATTTCTTCAGACCCTCTTTGGTTCTGGCAATAAGCAAGGATTCCTCTCAGGTCAATTCTGTGTGGCAATGAGTTAGAGGTCATTGCTTTATGAGAGAGATTCCTGCTGGTCCACTCTTCTGTTGCTGTGAATGCAAGATTTTAAACTGTGCCATTTGGTGTTTGCCAAACAGCTGCTCCCAGGACACTTGTCTACAGTTTGTGTTTTTATAGTGGAGATAAGCACTGTGTGGTGTTCAGTGTGTTGGTAGGGGTGATATAGGAAAGCATGCTGAGATTGGAGTTGTGCTGAAGCAGGTGGCAGGTGATGTTTTTGGTGGTCTTAAACACATGAAAATAATAACTGACATCTATAGGGTGCTTCCTGTGTGGCAGGCACTGTGCTCTCTCCTTGGATTCCCACACAACCCTGAGTGGGAGCACATCTGTCTCTTGTGCTTGAGAAGCTTCCACTTGAAAAGAAGGGGAATGAACCCATCGCCAAGGAATGAGGGCTGTCTTTTCCATTCCTTGAATGAAGGCAGGCTGAGAGGGTCCCTTGACAATTGCTGAGTTGATGACATTTACCACTGGCTCGCTCAGGTGTCTGCTCCCCCAAACTCTTCCTTCCTTACTCACCCTCTGACCTGTTCCAAGGAAAAGCAGCCTTTAGGTACCTGTCTGTAAGATGATGTCCCTAATGGTTAGAAAGTTTCCGGCACAAAAGTTTTAACATTTTCATGGAAGACATTCAGACTTGAGAGCTGTTGAAAAGGATATAATGATGGAATATCAAGCAGCAGAACCAGTGATGGTAATGGAGTGAGCCCGTTGCTAGGAAAAGAAGTCTATAGTCAGTACTAACCTGGGAGTGGCTGACTGGCCCATTTCTGGCCCAGTTCTGCCCCTCTTATTCTTCGGGCAAGTTACAGATCATCTCCACGAGAAATGTCACTAATAATAATGAGACTAGCATTCATGGGGCATCCATCTTGATCAGCAGTGGGGAAGGGGAGCCATTCTGATGGGTTTTTGTCTTCTGCAGGTACTCAGTGCAGCTCCTGACCCCCGCCAACCTGCTGGCCAAGATCAACGGGAAGGACAGCATCGAGAAGGAGCATGTGGAGGAGATTAATGAGCTCTTCTATGACGCCAAGTCTTCAGCCAAAATCCTCGCCGATCAGCAGGACAAGTACATGAAATAAGACGCCAGCATGGGTGAAGCCTCTTCATTTGGAATGTGCCCGGCCTGCTGAAGCCCCAGAGGTGTGGAGGGGGCTGTTGTGGAAGAGAGACCTCCGGACTTAGCGTCCGCTTTCACCTAGTTACGAAGCTTTGTGTGAAACGATTACTTTTAAGTTATCCTACCTTCTTCTGTAGTTGTGTTTCAGACCTTGCCTGGAATGTCTTCTAATAAATATTTTTTGTTTATTTTGCTTAAATTGCTTTCTCTGTGCAGAAAAACATCTTTAAAACTTTTCATCCCTCAGTTGGAAAGGACAGAGAAAGAAGGCACTTCATTTTGAAAATGGCAGCACAGACCGTCACCAAGCTGACACAAAACTAGACCCTGATGAGCTCTTTGACTTGGGTTAAGGTTTGCCCAGCTCCCTAATAGTAGGCTGCCTCCCCCATACTCTCACTGAGCCAGACATCCTTTGCTTTTCCAGCTGTGATCCCTTTTGCTCTTAACAGAGCTTGAACCCAAGAATACTTGTGGTTGGTTTTTGCTTCCTGTCTGTCCTCATTGCCTTGACCAAATGGACATTAGCCTCATTTCCAAACTCAGACACAAACAGGTTCATACATTGCCTTAATCCTCGTGCACTTAGAATTTTCACATAATCCGAGAGTCCCACCCCTCAAACCACAGAGAACATTTATTTAGCAGTTAGCTTGGGGTTCCCAGCGAGGACGGCCTTCCCTGAGGCCTGGGGGAGCCCCCTCTCCTTCGTCAGAGGTGGACAGGGGCCGGCTGCGTGGCATTGGATCGGCAACTCTGCCACCTCTGAGCTTTGGAGCTCTTGTGGGCCTTGGAGCCACAGAGATGCTGCCGTGTACACAACTGTGAATGGGTTTTCTAAGAGGAAAGCAGACGGCTTCATTTCTAAAAGAAATTTGCCTTTGAGAATGGGTGAAATGCACCCAGCAGGTCTGAGAAAGTACTTCCAAAATGGAAATACTCTGCTTGGCTGGGACTGGTTTGGGAAGGGAATGTAGCTGTTTGTCACGAATCTGTGACAACTGTCCTGTTCTTAGAGCTTTAAAACAGCAACAACAAACAAATGTCACCGAAGTATTGAATCTAAGCGCTGAAAGGACCTAATCTGAAGCATCCCTTCATTTCACAGATAAGGAAACTGAGCTTCAGAAGGGGACAGGGTTTGGTCCAGGTCATGCTATTGTTGGGCTTTGATGGGGGGAGAACTGAAACAGGGGCCTGTCAGTGATAGGCCCAAGCCCTTTCATTTCTTCTTAAGCCTTCCAGGCAAGAAGCCCTCCACAATCACAGCTCAGATCCTGCTTCGTGCCTTGCAAAGATCCATCTCTAGTCGAAACCCCAAATATCAAACATCTCCTTGGAGGTAAAATGGTTTTCCAGCCAATGGAGCGAT
>JAJPUD010000059.1:658069-742402 GCA_023553655.1 Myrmecobius fasciatus
GGTGTCAAAAGCAATAGCCATCATCCTCCTGACAAAAGGCAGCAGGGCACTCAAAGCTGTTCCCGAAACTCTGGTTATTTCCAATCATCAATAAGGCTGACAGCAGGTGCCCCCTGCTGGGTGGTGGCGTGCACTCAGACGTGGGGCATGGTTGGTTCTGGACGTGGAAGAAGGTTGTATTATTTTAATTTTGTTCTCTCTGTTTCCCAGGAGGGCTTGTGATTATTACATTAATCTTCCAGGAGAAGTTTTTACGACCGATTCCTTGCAGACTATGAGAAGTTTCTCCATCCATTACCAGGAGGGAAACAGACCCCAGTGGGGAGGAAAATATTTGTTACATCTTATCAGGATGACACGTAATCTAACAACAATTACAGCAGACCCATATTTTGTACTATTTCAGCTCCTGTGTGAAAAATCGTTCTAATATTAAAGCTGGACCGAGTGGGGGTGGCGGGGAGTAAGCGGCTGAATGTTCGAGCCTCTGGGGCCCCAGATCTCCTTTGAAGCGTCACCAAAAGCCCGTTGAGGAGCTGATGTGAGCACATAAATCGCAGCTCCATGTCTCCTATGCAAATGTGACACAATATAGATGTGTGCTGGAAAAGGAACATGAAAGATGATTGCCTCCTGGTCCATATCTCCTTAGTGAAATTGCCTTGTATCCTGTCTTCCATTTTCTTAAGGTAAATGCCCTGTCCCCTTACTAGCTGGGGTTGGTATCTATCAGATTTAGTTGCACCATTTTTTTTTTCTTTTTAAGGGTCAAATATATTATGATAATATCATTTTACCTTATAAAATTGCTCTGTGACACTGATCCCAGGTAGGTATTACATCCAGAAATGACATTTTGTTCTAAAACCATCTGAGACATCTTTAAATTCGAGCCCAGTGCTGTCCTCTGGAACATAGGTCCATAGTTTTAGAGATGGGAGGAACTACCTAGTCCAACTCCCTCAGGCTGTAGACAAGGCCTTCCTTCACTTTCTGACTCTTCCCAAGCCCTCACAGTCCAGCTTCTGACATCATTCCATCAGAACCATTAGCTGTTATCTTTGTCACCAAATCCAGTGGTCTTTTCTCCTTCCTCGTTGCAGCCCTTGACATTGCCCATCACTCCCTCTTCCTTGAGCCTTTTCTCCCTGGCTTTTTGGGCCACTCTCTTGCTTCTTCTCTGACCACTTCTTCTGTCTCTTTTGCTGGATCCTCATCCAGGTCAAGACAGCAGGGTCCCTCAGTGTCCAGCCCTGGGCCATCTTCTCCCTGTGCTGCTTCTCTTGGTGATCTCGGCAGCTCCCATGCATTTAATCACCATCTCTATGCTGATGATTCTCAAATCCACCTATTCTGCCGACCTCCAGTCTCCCATCTCTAATAGCTGCCTTTCAAACATCTCTAAATCCTTAAAAATCACCTAATCTCTCGTGCCCTCCCACCTTCCCTCTTGCTGTCCAGGGCAACACACCCCCTTCCAGCCCCTCGGTCTCATAGTCTAGCCATCATCCTGGATTCCTTGCCTCCCGTGTCCAGCCTGGGCTTGCTGATTTCATCTTTGCATCTTCTCTGCTAATAGCGGCTTCTCCCCTCACCTCAAGCCTGGATGACTGCAGTAGCCTGCAGAGTCTGGGGTCTGCAGATGTCCTTGGCACTGATCCATTCTCCATTCAGTTACTAAGAGATTTGGCAGAAGGGTTGGTCTGTAAGTCACCCTCCTTACTCTACAGCGCAGCCTCTCTGGTCCAGTATCCCTGGCCTTCTGGCTGACCTGGGTGCAGATGGCTCTCTTCATCACAAGATCATTGGAACTAATCAGGTGCTATTCTTAAAAGAACTCAACCAGATCTGTTTGATCCCTAGATTATGGTAATAATAGTCCCAGGAGTCCCCTTTTCTCTATTCCTGAAGCTACCACCCCTCTCAGTTCTTACCTAGACTTGGAATACCTTCATTGGTCCCCCTGCCTCAATTCTCTCCCTACTCCAGTGCAGCCTCTCTCAGCTATAAGATAATTCTTGAACTGACCAAGTCAACAATTACCTCTAGGGTCAAAGATAAACCCTCTTGTTTGGTACTTAAATCTTTTCATAACCTGACTCCTCCTTAGCTTTTCAGTTTATTTCTCTTTTCCTCTCTAAAGTCTAGGAAAACTGGCCCACATGCAGTTCTTCACACATAACACTTTATTTCCCATCCTTGGGCTCTTGTATATTACCTGTCCTTGAGCTGGCGCTGCCCTCCTCCTTGGGTTCTTTCTCTCCCTTCAAGACTCACTGTGAATCCTACCTACTTTAGAAGGCCTTTCCAGGTCTCCCCAACTACTTCTTGTCTCAGAATGCCTTCTGTCTTGTATATATCTTATACCTACTTAGATGTAGTTGTTTACATGTCTGCAATTAGAGTGTAAGCTACTTGGAGAGCAGGAACTATATTGCTTTCAGTGCTTAGTTTGGTGCCTGGCACATAATAAGTGCTTAATAAGTACTTGTTCACTTGACTAATATAATGGAATATTACTGCACTGTCAGGAAGAATGGGACAGTGAAGACTTGTATGCACTGTATGCAGTGAAAACTTCATGCAGAGAGAGAGATGAGCAGAACAAGGAGAGCATCGTTCATCATATATAATTATCTATTATACTAATATATTAATGATAATAGATAATATTGTAAAGAAAAGAAGCTTGATAATATACTAATATATTGATAATATTGTAAAGAAAACCAACTTGATAACATAATTATTATACTAATATGTTATGATATTGATATTAGTAATATGTAATATAATAATGATATTGTAAAGGAAAACAACTTAATATAATGATTGTATTCTACTAATATTCTCATTTATATTGATGATATAAATATAACAATGTAAAGAAAACAGCTTTGATAATATAATTATCCATTATACTAATATCATAGTATTATATTAATATTGGTAATATTTTGAATAATATAACAAGAATATTGTAAAGCAAAACAACTTGAGTATGCACTGGTATATGTAAACTATTAAAAGAAATGCAGGGAAAATCTGTTTTGGGTCCTCCAATAGCAACAATAGATGTCGTCTGTACGGTATATCAAGATTTGCAAAGCACTTTTGATAGCTCATCTTAGGAGGAGCAACCTCACAAGTAACCTTGTTTGGTCAATACTATTATTATCCCCATTTGATACATGAAGAAACTGAGGCTGAGAGGTAACTTAGCTAGGAAGTGTTTGAGGCAGGATTTGACTGTAAGCATAGAGGAGTTATGGGAAGGCACAAAGACTGTAGAAGCTATGGATAGGTTTTGGTATAGGGCAGTAAGGAGAATATAGCTCTGCTGTTGGATTCAGATACTGGGAAAAAATACCTGTCCTGGCAGTTTGGTGGGATTCCACCCCCAGCCCTCTGCACTGGAAGGCGAGATCCCCCCCAGGGTTTTATGTTGGGGGACCAGAGCATAGTACCCCCGAAATCATCCCTTCTGATTTACACACACATTTTCTACACAGGAGAAAATCGAGGCCTGAAAAGGAACAAGGATGTTTGTAGGGTAACAGGTGGAGATGGGAGAAGGGAGAGATGCCTCTTGATCCCAAGGGTCCTTGGGACTCTTGAGCGACCCTCAGTTATGCTTCTGGATGATTTACTTTCTAGTAGGAAGCTGGCTGTACCGGGGAGTGTAATCCTGTTGCTATTCTCCCCAAGGAGCAGCCAGGGTCGTCTTTATCAAACTTGGCCAGGCCCGGAGAAACCAAGGCAGGGGATATTAGGTGTGGAAGCCGGAGGAGAGGGGATGGCTCAGAGCCTGGAGGAGAGCCTGCCGGCCAGGGAGCAGGAATATGGATTGTGCATCATTTCCAGGGGGGGAGATAAGCTTTAGAAATAGGAAGTCGGGGCTGTCGAGGCTGTGGTTTGTGACCGCAGGCCCATTAAGGATAACAGAGGAGGCATCAGGAGCTGAGAGGAGAAGCTGATGCTAATTTATAAGCCCTCAGCTCCCCAGCAGCCAGGGAGACAGATGGGTGGGGGCCCCCTCGGCCCAGCGGCACGGCTTAAGGGGGAAGGGATCAAAGCTTGCCGGGCTCACCACCTCCAAGGACCCCTTCCAGCTCTCACCTCTGGGCTTTTTCCCTTTCCTCTGCCCAGGGTGCCTCCTACCAACCAGCTAATAGCAGTGGGTAAATCTTTACCTCCCTCTGGGCCTATTTCCTCATCTGTAAAATGGGAGGCTTGGACTAAATCGTCTATAAGGTCTCTTAACACCTTTAAATCTTATGATCCTGTGGATATCAGCTCTGCAGTTTTCTTAACTTGGGAAAGTGACTTCATTCTGTTCCTCACTTTTCACATCTGTAAAATAGGGCTAATAAGGCTTTACCTCTGCCTCATAGGATTGTTGAGAAGAAAGCACCTTAGAAATACTCTGCTATTATAGTAAGTTGCTCTATAATCCAATGACTCCTTTTTGACAGAGGAGGAAACTGAGACAGAGGGGTTATGTGACTTGTCCAGGCTCTCACAGCTAGTAAATGTCTATGGGCAGATTGAAATTCAGGTCTTTCTGACTCCAAACCAGGCACTATCTTCTGCACCCAATAAGATTACTGCTTGCTCAATGCAAGGTGGTAGGAACTGAGGGAGATACAAAGATTAATAATGATAATCGCTAGCATTTATAGATTTGCAAAGCCTTTACATCTCTTCTCTCATTTGCTTTACATTGCCAGTCTCCTGAGTTAGGTGCTATTATTAATCCCATTTAAAAGAGGGGGAAACTGAGGCCAACAAGTTAAATGGCTTGCCCTTGCCTTGGGAAGCTCTTGCTCCAACTGATGATGATCTAATTTCCATGTAATATGGTTGATAATGCTCAGGCTTTTCTACCACTATCTTGGGATCTCTGGAAGACAGAGGAGATTTCAAAACAAGACCCAAAGGAATGAGTCCCTAATGGTGGGATTCATGGGAGGGGACATATTTTAGGAGAAAAGACATTTCTGGGCACTGCTCATATCTCTGTTTAGGTAGCCACTTATTCTGCCATCCGTAATTTAATTTAAAAAGTTTTTAAACACTTACTGTATGTGAAGCTCTGGGTTAAATATTGATGAGAAATGTAAAATTTAAGCAAGATGGGACCTTTGCTTTCATGGAGCTTGCCATCCAGTAGAGGAAGATGATCCACTTTTCAGCCTCTTACAGAAAGTTTTTCCACCTCATCACTCACCCCAAACTGCTCTCTCTAAAGGTACCAATCATTTCTTGATGGCCAAAACCTGATGGCTTTTTCTCAAGCGTCATCCTCAACCACACATCCTGTTAATCACCCTCCCTTGATCCTCTTATTTTTTTCTCTTTTGCATCACTGGTTGATTATCTCTCCTGATTCTCTCTTTTTAATGAAAGCTTTTTATTTTCACAATATGTACATGGATAATTTTCAACATTCACCCTTACAAATACTTGTTCTAATTTTTTTCCCTCCCTTCTCCCCCACTCCCTCCCCTAGACGGTAAGTGATTCAATATATGTTAAACATGCAATTCTTCTATACCTATTTCCACAAATATCATACTGCACAAGAAAATCCTGATTCTCTTCTAATGTGTGTGACCATCCCTTTTCAATCTCTTTTGCTGGATCTTCAAGTCATACTAATTGTAGGTGTCCCCCAAAACTTCCGTCCTGGGTTCTCTTCTCTTTTCACTTTGCAGTCTTGGTGGTGATCTCATCAATTTCCATAGGTTCCATGATCATCCCTGTGAAGATGATTCCCAGATTTTTACATCTAGCTCTAATTTCTCTCCTGAGCTCTAGTCCTTCATCACCAATGGAAGAAGTTCTGAAGGCATCTCAAGCTTCATGATGTCTAATGTAGAATTCGTTATCTTTCCCCTCTCCACACCTTTCCTATCACAATTGAGGACATCTTCCTAGGCACTCAGGCTTGCAACCTTGGTGATGCTCAATAGCCTTTTAGTTGGTTGCTCTGCTCAGATCTCTCCTCCAATCGTTCCTCCACTCAGCTTCATAAGTGACTTTTCCAAAGTGAAGATTTGACCTTGCCTCCCTCCTCCCACCTTACTCAATAAACTCTAGCAGTTCTCTCTTACCTCTAGGATCAAATATAATAGGCCTTCTTCTTTTAAAGCCCTTCCCATCCTGACCCCTTTTTATCTTTGCAATTTATCTTAAATTGTTTTCCCCTCTACATATTTTACTAGCACCACCACCACTACTATTACTACCATTACCACCACTACTACTATTACTAGTACTACCACTACCACTAATATTACTACCATTACTGCCACTACTTCTATTATTACTAGTACCACTATTACTACCATTACTGCCGCTACTATTATTACTAATACTACCACTAATATTACTACCATTACCGCCACTACTACTATTATTACTAGTACCACCACTACTACTAATATTACTACCATTACCACCACTACTACTGCTACCACGACTTCTTATTCCCACTACTACCACTAATTACTACTTAAGCTCTTACTCCTTTACCCCTTTCCTGGTTCTGGTCCTGACAGTTCAACCCTCCTGCCTTTCCTTAAACTGGTACCCTTCCTCTCCCCAACCTCACCCTGCACCTCACCTTTCAGACTCTCATGTGTTGTCTTCCCCTATGAGAAGATAAGCCCTTGGAGGACAGAAACTCTTTTTTAATTGCATTTATATTTCCAGTTTTTAGCATAGTGCTTAGTACACAGTAGGTGTATAATAAATGCTTCTTGCCTGACTGCTGATTGACACACATGGATAACTCAATACTCAATTGGAGTCATACGCATTTGGAAATTCTCTGTAAGAATGCTAGTCACAGATAGACCTGTGCCTGTGCATCCCATGACGCTTTTGCCCGTGTCCTGCCATAATGCTGGAGCCTTTCCTTGCTTTCTCCTGGCCTCTCCAGGACACGAGTGGAGCACTCCGGCTGTGCACCTGACCTCTCATTCTCCTCACTGGACCAGTCCATTTTCTCTTACCGTACGTATCCTGGATCTTTTGCTCCTCTTATTCTTTGAAGTTCTCTTTTGACAATGTATTGCATTGTCCTTACACCCACCCTACACCCTTCCAATTTTCTATTTTAGCTCCAAATAAAAATGTTTAATTATTTGGAGACTGCCACCATACAGTAACCCTGGCAGGAAAGTGGTTTTAAAAAAAAAATAGACTTTTGTCTCCATGAGGAGCTTGGGGTTATTAAAGGAGCTTTGCAATTTCCTGGAGACAATCTAGTCCCCTCTCTCCTCGTCCAGTTCAAATCAGGGCTCAACTCATTGCCCAGATAGACACACTGATGGATGAGCTTTCTAGGTTGTCACACGAATGACTATGGTACAAAATATAATACCTAAGTGTATAAGACGTCTGAATGAAATGTTCTACAATCTTGGGGAGGGGGCAAGGAGTAGGACCAGGAAAGTCTTTCTGGAACAGGTGGCATTTAAACTAGATGGGCAAGGCCGGCATTGCTCACCCCGAGGTCTCCCAAAGCCTTCTGGAGAGGGCAATCTTCTGACATCTGCTTCTTTTTCAACCTTTTCCCACCCCCATCACTCTGACTTCAATGCAAAGACTGAAGGTAGATGAGGGTAGTAAATAGAGACTCCATCCAAAATAATAAGAAGTAGACATTTCCCAATCAAACCAGGACAAGGTGCTTCCATCTGCCACGATCTGACTGAAGAATTCAATATTCCTTGATCCTGAGGGTCCTGATTTCAGCACCTCATCCAGGGCTCTGCTATCCCTGCTGCCTGGATAAAAATGAACTCATATCCTGTACCCCATCTGGGACAAAATCTATATAATAGAAGTGATAGAAACCATGAGGAAGGAAAAGGAGTTCCTAAGTAAGGTAACTGGACAGAAGCCCCAGCTCTCTGGGGTCACAATCCAGGCTGCTCTGGGATCCCTAATCATAAGCACTGAGAAAAGAGTCTTGGGGGGAAGCATTAGATTAAAGTCTAATTCAGCACAGGGAAGATAAAAGTGGACTCTAGGGACAGATAAGGTTGAGAGGGGGCAGTATCTCTACCTTTAATCCACCTTTCAAGTTGAGCATCTGAGGTAATGCAGGGAATGAAGGACTCCCTCTCTGAGCCAGTTGCTTAAAACTGAGAAAGGGTCCTGGGTTCCAAGCTGGAGATGGTTTGAGAATGATGGTAAACAATTTAGCTTACACATTCACACAGCATCCTTAAGCACTTCCTAGTTTATTTACAGCCAAATGGGACTTTCCTTTCAGATCCCAGTGGAGATTTCTTATGAAACCAGAAACTTTCCAACCAAAATGAGGTTTCTGCCATGAGCAGCATCCCTTGCCCCACATCTCCTTCATAGTAGCATCTCTTTCTCTGAGTGATGATCCTACCTCACTAGGAATTGGAAGACTTCAAGGCTTAGCTCTGATTCTTCCTGGGTATAGAAGTCTGATCAGTTCTCCTTCTCCCCTCCCTTGTTTTCTTCATCTGCAAAATGGGTAGAACTTACCTCTTGGTTGTTGAGGAATAGCTGTAAATAACTAAGGAGATGTCATTATTCTTTTTTTTTTTCTTTTTGCTGAGATAATTGGGGTTAAGTGACTTGCCCAGGGTCACACAGCTAGGGAATGTTAAGTATCTGAGACCAGATTTGAACTCAGGTCTTTCTGATTTCAGGGCTGGTGCTCTAACCACTGCACCACCTACCTACCCTGAGGAGGCATTATTCTTTCCCCTGAGAGCTGCCTGGAGGCCACATCCAAGAGTAAATATAGTGATGGAGAGCAGGTACCAGAGCAAGAGTCAGAGGAAATAGCCACATATGATCTCAGGGAAACTTTGTCACTTCTTTTTTTCTTTTTGGCAAATAAATACATTTTAAATTTAATATTTTATTTTTTGTTTCATTTTATTTTTTCTCCAGTTAGGTAACTTCTCTCAGTATTGGTTTCATCATCTCTAAAATGGAATTTGTAGTTCCTGTTCTGTCTACTTTATGGGGGTGGGGCCCTCCAAGGACAGCTTCATTTACAGCCTACAATCTCACAGCTCTCTAAGCATAGTTCAGTTTGGAGATCCCATCCATGGAACAGAGAACCCTGGGATCTGATGACCCGGACCCCTTAGGGTGCCTTTTCCCTGAAGTCTCTGGGACACCAGTGGAGCACGCTGGCTATCCGCCTGACCACAGTCCCTCCAAGTTCCAGAAGTGGGGTTTCCATGCGGGTCTCTTCTGATTCCAAATCCCACATCCTTTCCATCACACCAAAGATCAGCAAACCCTTAGATCAGGAGACATTGAAGACAGGGATGGGGAGGAGAAAAGAGAAAAGGGCATTTCAACAGTTCAGTGCAGAAAGGGTGGGGGGCCTTGGCAAAGAGAAGGACCACTTTTTCCTCAGATTCAGGGAGGAGATAATGTGGGGAAGTGGGAATGTCATAGAGAGGTTATGGAAGAATGGGAAAGTTATGCCAGATTTCCCAGTCACCCCTTCCCTCAGCCTTGGGATGTTTGAACCGGAATTGAAGGGTCATGTGGTCCAGTGGTCTCACTTTACGAAGAAATCTGAGATCCAAGGGCAATGATTTACTTGCCCAAGATTACAAAGATGGTGGTAGCAGAGGCCGAAATCCAGGCCTCCCAATTTCCACAGTTACTAGTTGCATCCCAGGGACTGAGGGGAACTGGCTAGTATCATGGACTTCTAGCTGCAGAACTGGAAGAGATCTCAGAATCTATTTATTCCAGACTCCCTATTTTTACAGAGGAGGATGCTGAGGCCGGAGAGACTGAACAGGTTGGCCAAGGTCAGAAGGGCAAGAAGAATCAAGGGCCACGGGTCCGGATCCTCCATGCTACCTCCGGCCAAGGCAAGCAGGTGTCCAAAGTTTTCCCCAAAGCCCTGTCTCGCCCTCCTAGGGCCAGTTAATAAAATGGGAAGTTGTCTCGCCCACATCCCTTGACAGGGCATTAAAAACCCCTGGCTCGGGCCCTCGCTGCCGGCCCCGGTATTGATGGTGCTGTCTCCCCAGGCTGCCCGCGTCACCTCTGGCTTCACTGGGTGATTAATGGGCTTCCGAACTTTCCCTGGCTGCCCGCGCTCCCCCTCTCTGTCACCCTTCTCATTACCGATGTATCTCTGCATCGCGGGAAGCGGGAGGAGAAATCGTGCTCGCCGCCTGACAGCTGAGGGAGCGCTCTATTATTAAAGGTACCCATCATCCACGGCCAGCCATCATAGCAGGATGAATGCGGCTGTCAGGTGGACGCCTGCCGGGCCGGGCCGGGCCGGGCGGGCGAGGGGAGGGGAGGAGAGGGGGAAAGAGAGGAAGGCAGAGGGGACGAGAGGGGAATCCAGGGGAGTGCAAGAGAGGAGAACGAGAAGGGAGGGGCGCACAGTGCGCCCGAGCTTAGCGCAGCGAGCGCCCCAAATGAGCGCAGCTCGGGAAAGCTGGACCACCAATCGAACTGCTCCTTCTTCTTCTTCCTCAATCTTTTCCTCCTCCTCCTCTTCCTCCTTCTACTCCTCTTCCTCCTTTTTCATCCTCCTTCTACTCCTCTATCTTCCTTCTACTCCTCTTCCTCCTCCTCCCTTTTCATCCTCCTCCTCTTCTTCCTTTTCCTCCTCTTCCTCCTCCTCCTCCCTTTTGGTCCTCATCCTCGAGGCAGCTCCTCCACTCTCAGCCCTCCCCTTCCTGGGCCCCCTCCCACGGTGACCACCTCGGCTTTGCTTGAACTCGGACCTTCCACAGCGACAGCCTCTCTGGCCTCGACAGCACGATTAATTTCTGCTGCCCTCGCCGGGGCCTCTCCCCGGCCGGGGAGTCCAGCTGGCCCACTGCTGATAAGATGTCCCTTTCGATTCGTTTTGTTTTTGATTGGCTCCTCTGTCACCTACAATGGCTGTCCGCCTGGCGGCCTGCACCGCGGCTGACTGACGGATCTTTTTATCTGCAGGCCTCCTCCTCCTCCTCCTCCCCCGCCTGGCGCTGCCCCCTCTTCCCCCACACCCCGGTAGCTCCCCAGCACCCCCCTCTCGCCGCAGCCAGGCAGCGGAACAGAGCCGGCGAGCATCAACCCCATAAAGCAGGCCTGCCAGCCCCCGCTCCCCAGATAAAGCCTGTCACGGGCGCCTTCCAATTCCCGGCAGCTTGATTAATGGAGAAAAGCCACGGCGGATCGACTCCTGGGTTTCTACACGCCGCTGTCAGGGGGCCCAGGTTGGGGGAGCCTCACGCTCGCCCCATTCCCCCCCCCCCAGTCCTCTCACACCAAAACACGCACACGCACCCCGTCTCTGATCTGGGCCCAGGGGGTGTCAGACTTGGGCTGACACCTCAGAGGTCAACTTAGACCGAACCGGACCCCAAATCGGCATCCCCCGCCTCCCACCCCAACAAGTGGTCATTCGGCCTGCACTTGAAGATTTCCAGTGATGGGGAATTCATTGCCCACCTGAGGCAACGCACTCTCTGCTTGGGCTTCTTAGACTTGTTAGGAAGTTTTCCCAGACGTTCAGGGGAAATAGGCTTCTCTCTAGCATACAGCCAAATAGATCCTAGTTTGTTTTTTTTTTTTTCCCTTTCTCTCTGTCTTTCTGTGTGTTTCTGTCTCTGTCTCTGTCTCTGTTTCTTTCTCTTGTCTGAGTCTGTCCCTTTGTCGCTGTCTCTGTTACTCTTTGTCTCCTCTTTGTCTCTCTGTCTCTATCTCTGTCTCTGTCTTACCTCTCTCCCTCTCGCTCTCTGCTTGTCTGTTTCTGTCTCTGTCTGTCCCTCTCTTTCTCTCTCTGTCTGTCTCATTGCCTCTCTCATTTCCCTCCCTCTCTTTCTGCTCCCCTCTCTGTGCAGTTTCTCTTCCTCTTCTCTGTCTCTCTCTGTCTCTGTCTCTGTCTCATTGTCTGTCTCATTTCCCTCCCTCTCTTTCTGCTCCCCTCTGGTTCCCTCCCTCTCTTCTCTCTCTCTGTCTGTCTTTGTCTGTCTCTCTGTCTCTGTCTCTCTCTTTCATCAAGCACAAATGTAATCCCTTCCCAACTCCCCACTCACCTCCCTGTGACAACCCTCCAAATTAGCTGTCCTCTCTCTCCAAGCTCCCTTTCCCCCAGTCTTCTCCAGGTAAAACATTCCCAGTTTATTTAACTGATCTCGCCCCAACACTTTCTGTTTTGAGGACACACATATAGGGAAGAGATAACCATGGGCAGAGTCCATGGGGACCTGAGCTGGGGGGAGGTCTCATTGGGAATACTGAGGCTATTATCCATCAACCTGCCCGCTGTAAATTGGGATCCTCGTGGGAGGTGCCTGCCTTTCTCCTGTAGGAAAAGTTACTGATACAGACAAATAAAGAGACAGAGGGAAGATAGTCACACGGGGTCAATGAAAGCAGGGGGAAGGAAAGAAGAGATGGAGGAAGAAGAAGAGAAAGAAGGGAAGAAGGGGAAGAGAAAGCAAGCCCATTATTAGACTTGAGATAGTATAAGATTCTTATATAAGGATCCAAAGATTTATTCAAAATCTTGTTAGAAAAACTTCCTTTCATTCTTCTCTCCTTTTCCCTTCCTTTTCTTCTCCTTCCTCAGTCTGAAAATGAAAAGGAATAGAAGGTGACCTTCTTCCTCAGCTTCCCAAGATCCCTTGATTCTTTTTACAAGCAGGTGCCTGAATTTCTTTTCTCTTTCTAGAAGATAACCAGCATGGATGGAGACAGTCAGACTGGAGCTTAAGGATATAACTCTGGGGTGAGAAAGAGGCTACCTCTGTGCTTGGGTCCAAGGTCACCATTTCCAACTGTAGGCTCTGGTCAATGGGAGACCAGCCCAGCTCTGTGATTCAAAGTGACACAAATGAGGAAGAACTAAGCATAGAAACTGAGGGAGATCTAGGACAGGAACTCACTATTTAAGTCAGTGTATTCCATTGTCCTATATCTCTAGTAGTTTGTTCTTCCTCATTTTGAGTTGAAATATGCCTTCCTATAATTTTCACCATGGCTCCTTGCTCTACCCCATAGTAATGATACAAAATAATGTCCTGGGATAGCCCTTCAGGCATTTGCAGACAGTTATTATGTCCCTCTAATTCTTCTCTATCCCAAGATGAATCTTTCCAGTTCCTTCAGCTGTGTTTCTGTGGCAGGCAGGCAGGCAGTGTGGAGAAGGCTTTGGCTAGCAAGTTGAATGCTGTCTCTCTGTCCATTCCATAGGCAAGAGATTGCTTCACCTAGCCTCAGTCAGGCTGATGAGGCTGACCTGTCCTGATCTATATATGTGGCTACTAAAACCAGATGGCTCCAGAGGGGAAAGTGAGGCTGGAGACCTTGCACAGCCCTCCCTCACTTATATCCAATCCACTTGCACATTCTGGCATCACCTCCCTGATGCCATGGTCCGATGGTCCGCTTCAAGAGGGACAAAAACAACTCGATAGGATTGTTAGGAGGACTACTTAAACTAGAGCTTTCACTGTAACTCCCAGCCTGCCTCCTCTCTGGCTGTCAGCGTCTCCCTTGGTCGCTCTGTCCATTCCATCTCAAAGGTGGATGCTTGATCTCCTAAGGCAGGAAGGAAGGCTTTCGATAACCGACCCTCTTCCAGGTAGTCATTAATTCAGTTCAGAATAATCATTTATTAAACTTCAACTCTGTACCAAACACTGGATTAACTGCTGGTGATATCAAGTCCCAAAAAAACAAGGCAAACAAAAAAAAGGAGGTTTTTTTAAATCCTCAAGGAGTTTTAATTTGATTGTGGTGAAACAACATATGCACAAATAAGTAAATGTTAAAAATACATAAAGTAAGTGACAGGCAGGGGTTTTTAATTGAGGAAAATCAGGAAAGTCTTTTTGTGGAGAAGGGGTTCTTCAGCTAACCTTGAAGGGAGCTAGAAATTCCAAGAGGCAGAAGAGAGGAGGGAAGACATTTCAGGCATGAGAGACAGCCTGCAGAGGCACAAAGATGGGATATTGAACATTATAGGGGGAGGGAGGAGCCAATTTAGTTTGAGCATAGCGTTCATGAAAAAAAGAAGGCAAAATTAATCTGGAAAGACAACCTTTGACCAAATTTAAATGTCAAATTAAGGAGTTTATACTTTCCCCCTAGAATACAGAGGAAGTAATGAAAGTTTTTTTTTTTTTTTTTGAATGAGGTGTTATGTAGTCACAACAGGGTTTTAGGAATATCAATTTGACAGCTGGGTGGAGAATGGATTAGTGAGGGGAAGAGATTGGAGATGGGGGATTCAGGTAGTTGAAGGCAAATATTACCTGTGCCTGAGCATGTCCCTCAGGTCACACTCCTAGGTTTACCTTGTGTTGCAATGGTGGTAATAATTTTTGGGTGCAAGGGAAAAGGAATGTTAGGGAACACCCCAGCCTGATGACAGGGAGCTTGAGAGTCTGCTTTCTAGAGCTTTAGGCTTAGCTCTTTCTCTCTGTGTCTTAAATCAAGCTCATTATCTGTTCAAATCTGCCTTTTTCTCTCCTCTTTCTATTAATGGTGCTACAATTCTTCTGGTCCCCCAGGCTTGAATCCTTAATAATAATAACCATCAATTCATCATCAGCATCAGCAATTCAGATGATGTAAGGAAAGGAAAGAAACTGTACATGTTGCAAAAATGCAGGGACTGCGTTGCTCCTGTTCTGTAAGACACATAACCTGATGGCTACAATTATATACAACAAGCTTACTCATAAACCAACTGATGAGAAATCCCTGTATTACAAAAGAAGGCCTCAATTTATTCTTGAAAAATCATCCACCACATTGTACTGAGATTAGAACCTTATTCCAGATCAATCTTTTGCCCACAATTGCCCCAAACAACATCATTGAAGTCCCTAGTGCCACTTGGAGAGGAAGGAGACAGGGCTGGTCTGATTGCCCTCCTTAAACAGAGGGTTCTGGGGATCCATCCAATCAGAGGGAGAGGCCCCAGGGTGTGAGGGCAATTTAACATATGACTTCAGGTGTGGAACAAGCTTCTGGATGGAGACATTTCTGGGGCTTGAGAGAGGAATCCATCTGGGAGTGAATGAGGAGAGAAGCTTGGGAGCATGGTTGAATAGAGACGATTAGTCTGGAGGAGAGGAGATTGGGGGAGATATGGTGCAGCTTTGGGAAAGGGTTCAAGCTTGTTCTGTTTGGCCCCACAGAGTGGAAGTCACTATATATAACTGCTGTCAGGAAAATCTTCCTGATAATTAGAGCTGTTTAAAGAGGACTGGGCTGGCTCCGGACCGGGTGGGCTCTCCCTTCTGGAGATCTGCCCCTTGCAGGACCATTTGTTGCATGTTACACTTGGGGTGGGGGTGAAAGGAGGGGCTGGACTTGGTGGTCCCCGAAGCCCGTTCCCATTCTGAATTCCATGATTCTGTGAATTAGGGAGCAGTGAGGGGGAAAGGACGAATGCCCCGAGATCCAGGTTTGGATGAAGGCAAGACATGATGGGTAATAGCAAGAAAAACAGTTTGGCTGAAGCAATCTCAGATAAGGCTGGAAAGATGTGTTAGGAGGGCTTTGAAGGCCAGGTTAAGGAGTCTGGGCAGGATTGCCTCCCCAGGCATTGGAGTGCTCAATAAATACTCACCTTTGCTGCTATTGATTAAGACAAGCTGTCTTCAACCATTTAACTTACAAAGTCCAAAGCTGTCTCAGTCTCTCTGTTTCTGTCTGTTTCTCTGTCTCTGTCTCTGTCTGTCTCTCTATCTCAGACTTTATCTCTGTCTCTGTCTCCATCTCTCCCTCTGTCTCTCTCTGTGTCTCTGACTTTGTCTGTTTCTCTGTTTGTCTGTTTTTCTGTCTCTCTCTGTGTGTTTTTCTGTCTCTGTCTCTGTCTCTGTCTCTGACTCTGACTCTGTCTCTATGTATCTGTCTCCGACTCTCTCTGTCTCTGTCTTTAACTCTCCCTGTCTCTGTCTCTCTCTGTGTCTCTGTCATTGTCTCTATCTCTGACTTTCTCTGTCTCTGTCTTTCTGTCTCTCTGTCTCTGTTTGTTTGTTTGTCTCTGTCTCCGACTCTCTCCGTCTCTGTCTCTCTGTTTCTCTCTGTCTCTGTCTTTAACTTTTCCTGTCTCTGTGTCTCTGTGTATTTCTGTCTCTCTTTTTAAGGTATTCTCTTGTTGACAAAACTGAATTGTGTGGCTGAGGGAATGCTGGATTTTGTTGGAGAGGATGGGAGTAAAAGGGAGAGGGTGTGAATGCCTCAGGCCCAAAGACCCCAGAGCTCGGGTTCTCCTGGAGCTTCGAGCTCAGGGTTCTGGTCCCGCAGGGGAAGGCTGAGTCCCAGCGGAATGGGCACGGAGGGCTTGTCTGGAGGGCGACTGCTGCTGCCTCTGCAACGTTCAGGGCGCAGAGATCTCTGCGGTGTGAGCATAGGAAGCATCTGCTGAAAGCTCCGGCTGATTTAGGTTTGGCTCCTGTTGTAAGGGAGGCTTTCTGGACTAAACCCATTTCACCAAAGCTCCTGTCACCTGCAGCCCGGGAGCTCAGGCTCGAGTGGACACGGCCGATGGGACACTGACAGAGTCACAGCTCCCCCTTGCGGGAAGTGAGAGTCTCCTGGGTCCCAAAGGCTCTGGGATCTATGGGACCAGTGATCCTCCTTGGTCTCTCCCCCTCGGCTCCCCTTACACCCCATTTAGGGCCGACCCTTCCCTCTATTTTCTGACCTAAGGGGTGCAGAAGGGACCGAAAAGCCCCCGGGGGCCTAGGTGGGCTGCCAGGTGGAACCTACAGTTGGCAGAGTAAAGGGAAAGGGCAGCTCGAGTCCCTTCTCTGCTGTGACCACAGGCAGTAGCTGCCCTGCCTTCTCTGGCACTTGCTGTGCCCAAACCAATGAAGGTTTGGAGTAAATTATCTCTAAGGTCCCTTAAAGCTCAAAATCCCGTGGTTGCCTGTCCTCTCCATCTCCCATTTCCCAGCGGGTGACCCGCAAGATGGTCCTGGATCTCCCTGGAGTCCTCTGGGCAGTCCACCTAAACACCTCTGAGGTTTCCAATTTCCTTGAGATTCCTAGGCTCCCAAATCTCCTTCAGCTCTTTAATTTCCTGGGTTCCTGTGCATGGAGATCCCCTTACTCCCCCTTGAGTCTCACAGAGCCCCTAAGTCTCTCTGATTCCCTTTAGGATGCCCTCTCTGGGAAATCCAACCCAGCTAAAGTCTCTTGAGTTCTATGTCCTATGACCTCCTCCCCTTCCCTTTGGTTTGGTGGGCCAAGTGACCCTGGGATCCTTCCAAATGGCACATGTGGCTTTTAGGAAGCCCCCCCCCTCACAGCTCCCCTTCTCCAGAACCACTCAGGCAGGGGGCTTTAGCCCCCCCCCCAAAGCAGGAGCAATGACAAGTCGTCTTCTGAGGGTGTGGGCTGGTTAGGTGGACCACCCAGTCCTGTGGCTAACACCACTAATCAACTCATCTTTCATTTCCTTTCCTCTTCTCCTGCACTCTCCCTCCCCAGCCCCTACAAACACATTACACCGCTCTTTCTCTCCTACCCAGGACACAGCTCCAAAGCATCATTTTGCCTTTCTCCCTTTAGGTGTCACTGTCTCTCTGGGACAAGGGCATGGGTGTGAGTCGTACAGCCTGGATCTTCTGGCTGGAATAAGCATCTCCATGTGGCAGACAGCACTGCCACTGACAGGGGTTATATTGTTATGACTCCAGAGCTCCGGCCTAGATTTGGGGGGTGCAGCTTCTCTCTCCTGCAGCACCAGGGAGCTGGAGGAGCACTGATTTCCACACTATGTGCTCCTGGAGAACAAAGACTGTTTGGGGGGGTTGTAATTTTTTTTTTGTCTTTCTTTGCATCTCCAGCGCTTAGCACAGTGTCTGGCACAGAGGGTCGGGGCTTAATAAATGCTAATTGATCGACCCTTAGAGCAGGAATATTGGACACAGCCTCTGCTTCTACCACCCATGACTGGAAAACCTGTTTTACCTGGGAAGGGGTGAAGTGTGTGTGTGTGTGTGTGTGTGTGTGTGTGTGAAACCATCATGACAATCCACAGCATGTCAGAGTTCAAAGAGACTGACTAGGACCCTCTTCTCCAACCTCCTTTTTTTTAAAATTTTTTTTATGGAACTTCTTTATTGTGTCCCTCACTGTTCTGTTCACGTTACAAGTATAATCTTTTTTTTTTTTTTAGAAAAAATAAAACTTTTTATTTTCAAAACACACACATTGTTTTTACATTCACCCTTGCAAAACCTTGTGTTCTAAATTATTCCCCCTTCCCTGCAACCCCTCCTCTAGATGGCAAGTGATCCAGTATATGTTAAACATGTGCAATTCCTTTATACACATTTCCATATTCATCATGCTGCACAAGAAAAATCAGATCAAAAAGGAAAAAGTGAGAAAGAAAACAAAATGCAAGCAAGCAACAACAACAAAAATATTATGTTGTGAACCACACTCAGTCCCCCACAGCCCTCTCTCTGGATGCAGATGGCTCTCTCCATCACAAGTCTATTAGAACTAGTCTGAATCACCTCATTGTTGAAAAGAGCCAACCATGTCTGGGGCAGCTAGGTGGTGCAGTGGATAGAACCAGTCCTGAAGTCAGGAGGATCTGAGTTCAAATTTGGCCTCAGACACTTAACACTTCCTAGCTACAAAAAATAAACAAACAAGAAAAGAAAAAAAAAAAGGAAAGAGCCATGTCCATCAGAATTGATCATTCTATAACCTTGTACAATATGTACAATGATCTCTTGATTCTGCTCACTTCACTCAGCATCAGTACATGCAAGTCTCTCCAGGCCGCTCTGAAATCGTCCTGCTGGTAGTTTCTTACAGAGCAATAATATTCCATAACATTCATATACTATAACTTCTTCAGCCATTCTCTCATGATGGGCATCCACTCAGTTTCCAGTTCCTTGCCACTACAAAAAGGGCTGCTACGTTTTTGCACATGTGGGTCCTTTTCCCTTTTTTATGATCTTTGGGATACAGACCCAGTAGACAGTGCTGGATCAAAGAGTGTGCACAGTTTGAGAGCCATTTGTCAACTTCCTCCTTTTACAGATGAGAAAACTAGAGCCCCAGAAGACAATAGCTGATTAGTGATAGAACTGAGACCAAGCTCCTGATTCCCAGATGGTCTTTTCCCATTGTACCACCAAATCTCTATAGTCCAGAGGTTCGGTTCTCAACCTTTTGGGACCCCCTATAATCTCAGGCTGATGAAGCCCATGGATCCTTTCTAGAATCATGTTTTTAGATCATAAAATAAAATAGGATTACAAAGGAAATCAGTTCTATGGAAGTGAAGTTATCAAAATAGAAAAAAAAACACAAGTTCACTGACCCGGGGTAAAGAACTTCTGCTATTGTGAATCAGGTTCCACTGCTCATGTGACTTACTGTCATCATCTAAAAGAATTCACCCCAGGAATGGGACTTTATTCAGAGCATTCAGTGTCTTACAGCAAGCAGCTATTCCCATTCTTGGTTTTGCAACTGGCCAAAGTACCTCCCATTATTTCTAGGGGTGTTGAAATTTTCTAAATAAAATTCCTTCTCATTCAATGTCTTAGATGACATAATGACTTTTAGACAGCTTGAGAAGTGGGATGTTTCATAAGTGAAAATAGAAGAGGTGCCATTAATGCCTGGGCAATTAGGGGGTGCAGTGTGTAGAGCAACTGGTCTGGAGTCAGAAAGACCTGAATTTAAATCCAGCCTCAGACAATTACTAGCTGTGTGACCCTAAGCAAGTAAATCACTTAGCCCCATTTGCTTCAGTTTTCTCAACTTTAAATGAGCCAGAAAAGGAAATGGCCAACCCCTCTAGTGTCTTTGCCAAGAAAACCCCAACTGGAGTCACAAAGCGTCAGATTAAAACGACCGAGTAACACATAAATGCCCCAAAGATGGGACTTTGGAAATGTTAGGCTCATCGTATCACAAATGGAAGGGAGCTCAGGGTCATATGGAGTCTTAAAGGCAGCTTCACAGAACACTGAAACAAACATTTCATAAATGACATGTTGGTTGCTCTACAGCAGCGCTTGTTCTGCCTCTAAAGAACCAATAAGGCATGGCAGAGTGCTGGACCTAGAGTCCAGAATCCCAGATCAGATACTTATATAAGTTGTGTGGCCATTGTGAACAACAGTCAGCAAGCATTGGCTAAGCACCAGGTATTGGGCTAAATGCTGGGGATACACAAAAAGGCAAAGGCAAACCAAAACCCAACCCCTGCCCTCAAGGAGTTTACAGTCTAATGGGGGAAATTACATGGAAACAACTAGGTATAAATTATAGACAGGATAAGTAAAGGATGATTGAAGACATTAAGGGAAGATGTTAAGTACTGACATTAAGGGGAAATCAGGAAAAGTTTCTTGTAGAAGGGATGATTTTAGCTGGGACTAAAAGGAATTCAAAGAAGGGAAGAAATGGAGATGAGGAGAGAAATTATCTCCATCAGGAGGTTAGCCTGGAATCTGGAGATGGATGTATTAGCAAGATATAGCAAGGACACCAATGTCACCAGATCATAGAGTAGAGAAATAGAAAAGCCTGGAAAAAGGAATATTAGGTTACAAAGGGCTTCGAATAAACTGAGAGTTTTATGTTTGATTCTGGAGATGATATCACTGGAGTTTATTGAGGGAAGAGATATTTATCAGACCCGTGCTTTAGGAAGATCAATTTTATAGCTAAATGGAATATGGATTGGACTGAGGGAAATTTGGAGGAGGGAGACCAGCCGGCAGAGAATTGCCATAGTCCAGGTGTGAAATAATAAAAAGGGAACATAGACAAGAAATGTTAGCTCAAAGAAGTCTTCTAATAGCTCTGTGCCTTCGCTTTACTATCTGTAAAATGGGAATGAAGATTATTTTGAGAGTAAAATGACACTGTGTATTTTGCAAACCTTAAAATCCTAAATCAATGGGAATCGTGACATTTCCATTTTGGAAGTTTGTAAGAGTGAACTGAATGACCCCGATTTTGGTCCAATACTGTTTTCTTCTTCAGAAAGCAATGGTGAAAGCAAGACATGGCATCTCTTTGGGAATCAGCACTAGCATTATTATCATACAGCTTGAAAACAGGTCCAGGAGCCTGCTAATACATACATCTCTATTCATCACCAGACCATCTGATGGAGTGAAAGTAATTGTGGGAATGCAGGGTGTTATGCTGCCATGAGGGGTGCCCAGGAAAGTGTCATCAGGTCCTACCAGCAAATTTCTGGGAGAAGTGATATAGTGCAGCACTCTGAAAGGGGTCTAAATGAAAACAGGAACTTGGATAATTGAGTTCCAACATATCCTTTTATTTTATCTGGATGTCTGTGGTATTCTTACAACCAAAGCAGTATTTGCTAGGCTCCTTCTAAGTCAAAGACAGATAGTCTTCAATCACACTGCTTCTTGAAAGGGAGATGTGCCAATAGCAAAGGATTTAGATTTGGGAGGGATCTCAAAATCTATCTGCTCCAATTTCTTCATTTTATTGAGGTCTCTGGGTGTGAGGAGCCTTGCTCAAGACCGTGCAAACAGTAAGCAAGTAATTAGAACAAGAATTCAAATTCGAGCCTTCTTATTCCAAATCTAGAACTTTTAGTACTTTTCTGTTACATCCACTTAGCAAAACCTGCCTCCTATAAGGTATAATAGAGTGCCTTATCTGGACCTATCTCTGAGATTCCACTGGATTCAAATCCAGTTTATAAGTCTTATGGTACATAAAATGCTTAGTGACTGAAAATATCAAGGGGCAAAGTGTCAGGGGCTCATTGAATAAGTGCTATTGTGTGGGAAAGGCATCTCCTAAAGAGAGTTGGAATCTTGAGTTTTCCTGTCAATGTTGCAGCATCAAAAAGCATGACCTTTGGTTTGCCAAGATTCTATGACACAAAGTCACCTCTGGGCCATTGGACTCAATTATTTGGCTCTGTTACCTCTAACAATAAAGCAGGTTTTCAACAGTAGGAAACCCAACCCACTTTTGTATCATAAATCCAATCTAAATTATTTGGGGAAGAGCGTGCTGCTGTCAGTCTAAGAAAGAAGAGTCCACTGTACCATTAATGTTATTTACTGGTAAATGAATTCCTTAGAGGCAGCTGAGCATCATGGATAGGAAAGTAGCTTTAGAATGGGAAAAATCACACATTGCCACTTAATTGTTGCTAAATCCTAGGCAAGTCACTGAAACCAGTAACTATTAAAATTTTTATTTTTATTTTTTTTGCAAAAGGAGGAAACGTGTTATAATTAGAGGTAGTTTCACTTCTACTACAGCTAATTCAGAAGAATTAGCAGAGAATTCAGGGATTAATTATCCATCCTGTGTAAGAAGATCTGGGCAGGGGTTTATAGACTTTTATGAAGTAAGATATCAAAAAAGTATTAGCCAAATTTCAAGGGCTAGAAAAGGATGTGGAAACCAAATTATTAAAAAAGAAAAAAGGGAGAAATTGATGGGCATATATTTGGTTTCCAAAGTTATGAAAATTAAATTGGAGAAATGAAACTTAAGTTAGAAAACTGAAACTCACAGGGATATCAAGGATAATCAAGAGTGGAGGTTATTCTTCCCCTCCACTCCCCCACCCCCCAAATAAGCTTTTTAGGGGCAGGGACTGACTTTTGTAATCAGGCTGGTGGTCTGAGATTTGAAAAGAATCCTTTGTTTTTTGTCCTCAGCCCTCCTCAGTTAGTTTACCCCTTCTAAAATGGAAGCTCCTCTGGGGTAGGGACTGGCTATGAAATGAGATGAGGAGATTTATGCCTTGTAACTTCTGTAACATCCAAATAATGGGGAATCAGAGAGGGAGTGGTGCTTCAGGATAGGAAATAACATGCTACCTTTGGCGTTTCAAAGGTGTGTGTACTTACCTAGTGTCTATGCACCCATTCTTGCAGGAATGTAAAATAAATCTTTCCTGCATTCAAAAAATATTTTTTTTTTGGCAGCATGACTGTTGATCTATCTTGGTAGCAAAATTATATCTGGACAAAAAATAAATGAACTATTATTCTACAGAAATATTGTTTGATATGCTATTTCTGTGTACTGGTGATGCCCAGTAGTAATAGTAGTAGTAGTAGAAGCAATAGGAGTAATAATAGGAGGAATAGGAGTAGTAGTAGGAAAAGGAGGAAAAGGAGAAATAGGAGGAGGGGTAGAAGAGTAGTAGTAGCAGTAGAAGCAATAGGAGTAGTGGGAGTAGGAATAGTAGTAGTAGAAGCAGTAGTAGTAGGGGTAGTAGTAGTAGTAGAAGCAGTAGGAAGAGTAGGAGTATTAGGAAAAGGAGGAAGAGAAAAAGGAGTAGAATAGTAGTAGTAGTAGTAGTAGTAGTAGTAGTAGTAGTAGCAGCAATAGAAGTAATAGTAGTAGTAAAAGCAGTAGGAGGATTAGAAAAGTAGTAGTAGTAGTAGTAGAGGCAATAGTAGTAGTAATAGTAGTAGTAATAGCAATAGAAGCAATAGTAGGAGGAGTAGAAGTAGTAGGAGTAGGAGAAGGAGTAGGAAGAGGTAGAGGAGGAGGAGGAAAAAAGGAGGAGAAATAGGAGGAGAGCAGAAGAGCAAAAGAGTAGTAGTAATAATAGAAGTAATAGTAGTAGTAGTAAAAGCAGTAGGAGGAATAGAAGAGTAGTAGTAGTAGTAGTAGTAGCAGTAATCATAAAAGCAGTAGTAGGAGTAAGAGTAGTAAGAGTAATAGAAGCAGGAGGAGAAGGAGGAGGAGGGAAATTAAAAGTAGGAGTAGGAATAGTAGAAGCAGCAGCAGCAGCAGCAGCATTTTTTTGGACAGAATTCTCTTCAAAATACTCCCCAAATCCCTTAGAGTATTTGCAAGACTCTTAAACAATTACAGAATTTGAGAGTTGGAAAGGACTTCAGCAACCATCAGTGCCGTCTACATCCAAAAGGAATTTCCAGCGTGGCATATGTATTTATTCTACTCAGTAGTATTTTTTTTTCAATTACATATAAAAAATAGTTTTCAACATTCACTTTTGTAAGATTTTGAGTTGTAAATTCTTTCTCCCTCCCTCTCTTTTCTCCTCCTCCCCAAGACAGTAAGCAATCTGATATAAATTATATATTTCATGTTGAGAAAGAAAAATCAGAACAAAAGGGGAAAACTACAAGAAAGAAAAAAAAGTGAAAATAGTATTCTTTAATCTGCTTTCAGCCTCCATAGTTCTTTCTCTGGATGTAGATGGCATTTTCCATCATAAATCTATTGGAATTGTCTTGGATCACTGTATTTCTGAGAAGAGCTAAGTCTATCATAGTTGATCATCATGCTATCTTATTCTTACTGTGTACAATGTTCTAGTTCTATTCACTTGACTCAGCATCAGTTCCTGTAAGTCCTCACAGGCTCTTCTGTTCATCATTTCCTATAAAACAATAATATTCCATTATATTCATATACCATTACTTATTCAGCTATTTCCCAATTGATGGGAATACCCTCAATTTCCAATTTTTTGTCACCACAAATAGGGCTGCTACAAACATTTTTGCATATGTGAGTCTTTTTCCCTTTTTTATGATTCCTTTGGGATATTGACTCAGTAGTACCACTGCTGAATCAAAGGGTATGTGCACAGTTTTATAGCTCTTTGAGTATAGTTCCAAATTGCTCTCCAGAATGGTTGGATAAGTCCACAATTCCACCAACAGTGCATTAGTGTCCTGGTTTTCCCACATTTCTTTTTTTTTTTTTCTAGTTTATATCTTTAAAATTTTTTTTTATTAAAAGCTTTTTATTTACAAAACATATGAGTGATTTTTCTACATTGATCTTTGCAAAAAACTTTTTTCCCAAGCTTTTCCCCTCCTTCCCCCCGCCCCCACCCCTAGATGACAGGTAATCTAATACATGCTAAATATGATAAATTATATGACAAATCCAATATATGTATACATATCTATACAGTTATCTTACTGCACAAGAAACATCAGATCTAGAAAGAGAAGGAAAAAAAACACCTAAGAAGGAAAACAAAATGCATAGAAATATTCACAGAAAGCGTTAAAATGCTATGTTGTGGTTCACACTCAGTTCCCACAGGCCTCTCTCTGGAGGTATATGACTATCTTCATTGCTGAACAATAGGAACTGGTTTGAATCACATCATTGTTGAAGAGAACCATGTCCATCAGAATTGATCATCGTATAGTCTTGTTGCCGTGTATAATGTTCTCCTGGTTCTGCTGATTTCACTCAGCATCAGTTCATGCAAGTCTCTCCAGGCCTCTCTGAAATCATCCTGCTGGTTGTTTCTTACAGAACAATAATATTCCATGACATTCATATACCATAATTTATTCAGCCATTCTCCAATTGATGGGCATCCATTCAGTTTCCAGTTTCTAGCCACTACAAAAAGGACTGCCACAAACATTTTTGCATATGTGGGTCCCTTTCCCTCCTTTAAAATCTCTTTGGGATATAGGCCCAGTAGAAACACTGCTGGGTCAAATGGTATGCACAGTTTGATAACTTTTTGAGCATAGCTCCAAATTGCTCTCCAGAATGGTTGGATCCGTTCACAGCTCCACCAACAATGTAACAGTGTCCCAGTTTTCCCACATCCCCTCCAACAGTTATCATTATCATTTCCTGTCATTTTAGCCAATCTGACAGGTGTCCCACATTTCTTCCAACATTTATTATTTTCTTTTCTTGTCATCTTAGCCAACCTGATAGGTATGAGGGAGTTTTAATTTGCATTTCTCTTATCAATAGTGATTTAGAGTATTTTTCATATGATTATAGATAGTATTAATTTCTTCATCTTAAAATTACCAATTTATATCTGTTGACCATTTGTTAATTGGAGAATGACTTGTATTCTTATAAATTTGACTAAGTTCTCTATTTTAAAATGAGGCCATTATCAGAAACATTGACTTTAAAAATTATTTTCCAGTTTTCTGCTTCCCTTCTAATCTTGGCAGCATTGATTTTGTTTGAGCAAAAACCTTTTCAGTTTAATGTAATCAAAATTATCTATTTTGCAATGTTCTCTAGTTTTTGTTTGAACATAAATTCCTCCTTTCTCCAAAGATCTGGCAGGTAAACTATTCCTTGCTTTCCTAATTTAGTATATCCTTTGTTTAAACCATGGACTCATTTTGACCTCATCTTGATATAGGGTATGCATAGCATGTGTAGTAAATGGCCATTCAGCTTCTGTGTGGAGATTTCCAAGGAGGCTGATAATCTTACACCTGCTTTTATTAAAATTAAGATTAATTTATATTTTCTTTTCCAATTTTCCTTCCTCCCTCTAAACTCTACCTTACCCATTGAGAAGGCAAGACTTGCAATGCCATTATACACATGAAATCATGCAAAACATATTTCTGTACTTGTTATTCTGGGTGGAGGTGGAGGACAGAACAAGAAAAAGAAAAGAAAAATATAGTTTAGTCTGCATTCTGAGTCTATTTCAGTTCTCTATCCGCAGACAGATAATATTTTATATTAAGTCTTTTAGAATTGTGGGGGATCACTACACTGATCAGAGTTGCTAAGTCTTTCACAGTTGTATATAATATTGCTGTTATTGTGTAAATTATTTTCTTCATTCATCTTAATTCATTTTGCAACATCATACAGGATTACCCAGGTTTTTCTAAACCTCTTTTTCTTCTTTTCTTCTTCCTCCTTGTCACCTTCTTCTTTTTTTTCCTATTGCTTATCTTCTTTTTTAATTAAAGCTTTTTATTTTCAAAATATATATATGGATAATTTTCAGCATTCACCCTTACAAAATCTTGTGTTCTAATTTTCCCCCTCCCATCCCCCATTTCCTCCCCTCAGTTGACAAGTGATCCAATATATATTAAACACGTGCAATTCCTCTATACATATTTCCCTAAATATCATGCTACTCCAGAAAAATCAGATCAAAAAAGGAAAAAAAAATGAGAAAGAAAAAGTTCAAGAAAACAACAAAAAGAGTGAAAATACTATATTGTAGTTCACATTTATTTCCCATGGTCCTCTCTCTGGTTGCAGATTGTTTTCTTTATCACAAGACCATTGGAACTGGCCTGAATCACATCATTGTTGAAGAGAGCCACGTCCATCAGAATTGATCATTGTATAGTCTTGCTGCTGTGTACAATGATCTTCTGGTTCTGCTCATTTCACTCAGCATCAGTTCATGACTCTCTAGAATTTTCTAAGTATACTATCATTTCATCTGCAAAAAGTCATAGTTTTGTTTCCTCATTGCATATTTTTTTCCTTCAACTTTCCTCTCATCTTACTGCTATAGTTCACATTTTTAGTATAATATTTCTGTACAATATCTAATAATGGTGATAACGGATATCTTTGTTTCACCATTGATATCATTTTGTCCCCACTGCAGGTAATGCTTGTTCTTACATTTTGATAGATACTATTTATTATTTTAAGAAAAGCTCCATTTATTTCCATGCTTTCTAATGTTTTAAATAGGATGGGTGTTGTATTTTGTCAAAAGTTTTTTCTGCATTAATTGAAATATCATATAATTTGTTGTTTTTGTTATTGATATAATCAGTTTATAGTTTTCCTAATATTGAAACAGCCCTACTTTATAGAAACCCTATCCAATCATAGTGTATGATCTTTGTCATATTTTGTAGTATTTGCTTTCTAGTAGTTTTTTTTTAAATTTCTTAATATTAATTAGGAAAATTGGTCTATACTTTTTTCATTTTTCCTTCATTTCTTTCCCCCTATCTTTCTTCTCTCTCTAGTTTAGATATCAAAATGGTTTGTCATAGAGAAGGAATTTGGAAAAAAACTTCTTTGCCTAATTTTTTTTTCAAATAATTTATATATAGCATTGGAATTATTTGTTCTTTAAAGGTTTGGTAAAATTTGCTTATAAATCTATCTGATCTTGGGTTCCCTGGACCTCTCCTTTGGAAGCTTATGAAATTACTTTCTCTAATAATTAGGTTATCTAAGTGTTCTATTTCTTCTTGTTAATTTGAACAATTTATTTTTTTTTGTACATATTCTTCTGTTTCATTTAGATTGTCAGGTTTACTAGCATATAGTTGGCAAAATTGCTCCTAATAATTGCTTTAATTTTCATTGATTGTAGTTCACCTTTTAATTTTTGATACTAGTAATTTGGTTGCCCTTTTTAAAAAAAAAATCAAATTAGTCAATGGTTTATCTTTTTTTCCCTACCCCGACACCAGTTTCTAGTTTAATTTATTAGTTTTATTTCTTTTTGTGTGTGTGTGTGTGCATAACTTTCAATTTTATTAATCTCTCCTTTGATTTTTGGGATTTCTATTTCATTGAAAATTTTAAATTCGTTGTTTTTCTATTTTTTTAAGTTGCCTGATCTGACCAATCATTGATCTGCTTTTTCTCTCTTCTATTGATGGCAGTATTTAGAGATACAAATGTTCTTTTAAATACTGTTTTGACTGTATCCCACAAATTTTGGAATGCTGTCTCATTTTTTTTATTAATACTTTTTATTTGCAAAACATATGTATGGGTAATTCTTCAACATTAACCCTTACATAGCTTTCTGTTACATATTTTCCCCCCCTACTCCCCACCCCTCCCCTAGATGGCAGGATATCCACTACATGCTAATTATGTTAAAATACTTGACAAATCGAATATATGTATACATATTTCCACACATCATTTTTGTGCAGGAAAAATCATATCTACAAGAAAGAAGAATCAGAAAAAGGAAATGCAATGCAAGCAAACATCAATAGAGAGCATGAAAATGATATTTTGTGGTCCACATTTCACATCCCTCTCTCTGGGTGTATATGGCTCTCCTCACTGAACAATTGGAACTGGTTTGAAGCATTTCATTGTTGAAGAGAGTCATGTCCCTTAGAACTGATCCTCATATAGTATTGTTGTTGCCGTGTATAATGATCTTCTGGTTCTGCTCGTTTCACTCAGCATCAGTTCATGTAAGTCTCTCCAGGCCTCTCTGAAATCATCCTGCTGGTCGTTTCTTACAGAGCAATAATATTCCATAATATTCATATACTATAATTTATTCAGCCACTCTCCAATTGATGGGCATTTATTCAGTTTCCAGTTTCTAGCCACTACAAAAAGGGCTGCCACAAACATTCTTGCACATGTGGGGCCCTTTCCCTCTTCTAAGATCTCTTTGGGATATAGGCCCAATAGAAACACTGCTGGGTCAAAGGGTATGCACAGTTTGATAACTTTTTGAGCATAGCTACAAATTGTTCTCCAGAATGGCTGGATCCATTCACAGTTCCACCAACAATGCATCAGTGTCCCATGCTGTTTCATTTTTGTTATTATTTTTAATAAAATTGCTTCTATAATTTGTTCTTGGGAGCTGGAAAAAGGACCTGAGAATAAGATCTCACTCATTCTTTAGTATTAGAGCATTGTTTCCAATTAATTTTGAATCTATTTTAATCACTGAATTTTATTTTTATTGTATTAAATACACCTGGAAAAGGTGCATTTGATATTTCTCTTTTACTACACTTATTGGTGAGGTTCTTATCCTCTAATACATAGCTACTTTTTGTGAAAGTACTATGAGCAATTAAGAAATTGGTATATTTTTTATTCTCATTATTCTCCAGATGTCAATTATATCTAACTTTTCAAAATTTCTATTAATCTAGTGTTTTTTCTTGTTTAATTTATGGTTAGATTTAATGATGTCTGAGATGGGTACTTCAAGGTGTCCAGTAGTATTGTTTATAGATAATATTGATGATATACTTTTATATACTACACAGATAGTAGTTTTACTATTTCCTCCTGTCACTTAAACTTTTCAATTCTATCACTTCTGATGCATGTTTCACTATTACTGATATTAATTCACTGATTTTTTTTGTAGTTTCTGATTATCTTTTTATGTCTATTTTTACTTTTGTCTGAGGTGATTGCTATCTCTTTTTAAATTTAGCTAAGCATAATAAATTCTATTCCTGCTCTTTAACTATGTGTATCTTTCTGT
Source organism: Myrmecobius fasciatus (assembly GCA_023553655.1). Taxonomy (NCBI): domain Eukaryota; kingdom Metazoa; phylum Chordata; class Mammalia; order Dasyuromorphia; family Myrmecobiidae; genus Myrmecobius; species Myrmecobius fasciatus. The sequence continues at coordinate 688,074 of JAJPUD010000059.1, forward strand.
TTTAGTATGTTTCTTGCAAACATAGTAGATTCTGGTTTCTAATCTATTCTATTTCCTACTTTATGAATGAGTTCATTCTATTCACATTCAGTTATGATTGATTGCATATTTCCCTGCATACTATTCTTTTTATATTTTTTTCTTTTTAAAAATCCTATCCCTTCCTTAGAGGGTGTTTTGCTTCTGACCACTGACATTACCTTAATCTGTCCATTCTTATTCACTCCCCCTGTCTCTTTTTCTTCCAAGTTCTCTGTTGGGTAAGATAAATTTCGGTACCCAAGTATGCATACGTGTATATTCTTCCCTTCTTAAACCAGTTCAGATGAATTTTAGGCACTGCCTGCTCCATTTCCCCTTCTATTGTATTAAACTCTTCCATGGATCCCTCATTTATGAAATAATTTCCTCCCATTCTTCCCCTTCCTTGTTCTCTACAGTATCTTTCTCATGCTTCCATCTTTTGAGACCATCTCAACATGATTCATACCCATGCCTTGTTAGAACTGCCCTAATGATAAGAGTTTTTAGGGATTACACGTATCATTTTTCCATATAGGAGTGTAAAGCTTAACCTTGTTTAGTCCCTTATGATTTTTTTACTCTTTTTCATGCTTCTCTTTAGTCTTGTGTTTGAATGTCAAATTTTCTATTTAGCTCTGGTCTTGGCATCACCTTATCAGGTTCTACCCCCTGCTCAACCTTATATTGGGGTTTCCTTCTGTGTACAAATTGTATCAAAGTTCTTTTCAACTCTGCAATACTGTGATTCGAAGAGTGAAATCACAAGGGGTAGAGTGCTTAGGATAGCAAAACCAGGAGGACCAAAGAGCTTTCAGGCTTGAAAACCAGCTATATGCCTTATCTTTGTCCTCACCACTACTTGTGAGATAATATCTGTATTATCCCTTTTTCATGGTTTAGGAAACTGAGGCTAAAGCCATATACAGCTAATGTGCGTCAGGATGAATTCACTTCAGCTTCTCCTTGGCTTTTGAGTCCAAGGCTTCTCCTGCTACTCTACACTGTCTATTGTCATGTGTTAATGGTAAGATTCAATTCTGGTTCAGATTTTCTTTTTTTTTTTTTTTTTAATTTTTATTTTATTTGCATAACATATGTGTGGGTAATTCTTCAACAATAACCCTTACATAGCTTTCCGTTACAAATTTTTCCCCCCCGACTCCCCACCCCTCCCCTAGATGGCAGGATATCCACTACATGTTAATTATGTTAAAATATTGGCAAATCGAATATATGTATACATATTTCCAAACTTATCATTGTTGTGCAAGAAAAATCTTATCTACACAAACGATATATCAGATAAAGGAAACACAATGTAAGCAAACATCAATCAAGGAGTATGAGAATGTTATGTTGTGGTCCACATTTCGCATCCCTCTCTCTGGGTGTATATGGCTTACTTCAGTGAACAATTGGAGGTGGTTTGAAACATTTCATTGTTGAAGAGAGCCATGTCCATCAGAATTGATCGTCATATAGTACTGTTGTTGCCGTGTATAATGATCTCCTGGTTCTGCTCATTTCACTCAGCATCAGTTCATGTAAGTCTCTCCAGGCCTCTCTGAAATCATCTTGCTGGTCATTTCTTACAGAACAGTAATATTCCATAGTATTCATATACCATAATTTATTCAGCCATTCTCCAATTGAAGGGCATCTATTCAATTTCCAGTTTCTAGCCACTGCAAAAAGGGCTGCCACAAACATTCTTGCACATGTGGGGCCTTTTCCTTCCTTTATGATTTCTTTGGGATATAAGCCCAATAGAAATGCTGCTGGGTCAAAGGATACGCATAGTTTGATAACTTTTTGAGCATAGCTCCAAATTGTTCTCCAGAATGGCTGTATCCGTTCACAGCTCCACCAACAATGCATCAGTGTCCCAGCCCTCCCACAACCCCTCCAACATTCATCATTAACTTTTCCTGTCATTTTAGCCAATCTGGTTCAGATTTTCTAAAAGGAAAAACTTAACATTTAGTGTAGTGCAAAAGTATAAAGGAGAGGTAATTTCTGAAATACAGAAACTGAAGAACTGAGACTTCATAAATGACCAAGACTTATCTTTATATAACATAAATACCAAATGGTGCTACCCTAGCCAGAAGACAGCTTCCATGAACAAATATTTATTTTGAAGATGGCAGTTCCCCAGCTTTCTGATTTAGTATTCTATCCAAACTTTGTTTCTAAATTTTCTCTTAAGATGTTTTTTCCCCCCTTGACTAGTTCTTCTTGGAAAGAAATAGGACAAAAACAAAGAGAACATAAACATGGAATTGTAAAACATTTCTTTATTCATGGCTTGTTTCCATTCCTCCATTATGCCAGGATTTACCTTATCAATAAACCTCCAAAGATGGCTGAGTGTTGGCCCCAGTTTGCATTGTTACACAAGGCCCCAACCCCACAGATTTGGAGACTTGTCAATTACACAGAGCAAAAGATGCTTTATCATTTGCAAATGTCAGGGACACATGGTTAATGGTACCAGTGGAGTTCAAGTGTAAATGGAGTAGTTGTTTTAAAATCAAATAAAAAACGCAAACTATTTGGTTTGTCATTCCACACTTGGAGCCCAGTGATAGGTTTCTGCTTGTAGCATGGGTCAGAAGGGGAGAAGGATATGTTGTAAGAGGTGAGAAGACTTCTCTAGCAATGGAAGGCAGCCAGCAAAGCTCAATGTCTGTGGGGGAGGGCGAGGATCAGTGTCTCAGAAATAATCCTCTGTTCCTAGATGGGCCCAGATGTGGTTACACATGGTGCTGTAGATTAGAGAAGCTGGGAGACTTGGACTCTTGTTCTGGATCTGTGAACTTTCAATGAGACCTTGTACAAATCCAACACCTTTTCATACCCCAATTTCTTCTCTAAAATGGATTAAGGTAATTGCAAGTCTGCTCTGGCTATAGAATTCCATGGTACCCACTCACTTCGAGGCCATCAAAGTCAACTATTTGGCTGCTTCCTGCTAACATTACAGAGGATTTTCAACAACTCAACACCCAACCACCACCATGAACCAAATCCAAACGATCTGGCAAAGATAGTCTCAGAAAGTGTCCAAGATCTTAGATGTGACTTAACATTAACATTGCTTTTTCTAGTAGAAACCACACCTGATTTGGGGGTAGTTGAAATACAGCATGTTCCAAAATCTCTGTGCAGTTTCAAGCTATTAACATGTAATTCTTTGAATACATTAAACTTTTATTATATTAAAAGTGTTACATGTTAGTAGCTTAAAATTGCACAGACTTTGGGACACCCTGTACTACATATAAAACACTCCATTGAGGCGGCAGTTGCAGCCTACAGGCTAACTTCTACTATGCTTCCTTCATCTCGGGTACACTGCCCCTCCATGACCCCCGTGCACCACAAACAAGCCCTGGGTTCTCACGTTCTCACCTTGCGTCCACATTCTCCTTCCAAGCAATCTTTCATCTCTGGTATCACAAACTCCCAAATCTTCCTCATTTTCTAGTTCAAAAAACTAGACAGACCTGAGCAAACTTTACCAACCTATTTTTTCCTGTGCCCCCTACATTAATCTCTCTTAAATATCCCCAACTTCAAAAAGATCTTAATTCCTGCAGTCCATTTGATAGTTGAGGATGGAAACAGTTTTTGGACATCATTCTTAAGACTTAAAATATTGGACCAACATATGAAAAAAGTAGGCTTTAAAATTCTGATCTTACTACTTGTTCTAAATTTATCCCTTTCTCCATATTGGACAATACTGGTTTATTATAGAACCTGATTCCCTGGTTTCTTTTTCTTCACACTGCTTGTATTTGGTCCTATGTACAATTTTTTTTTTTTTTAAAAAGGTCTAAAAATACAAGTATGGTAATGTCTTAATCTTCCTATAAAATAATTAATGTGTATGATGGAACTGTCTATGAGAACGTGGGACTTTCTTTCTATATCTAATTACCCGCTGAAATATTTCCTTTTTGGAAATATATTTTGAAGGGGTGGGAGTGAAAAGGGCAGATAGGCAGGAAGACTTGGGAAAATGATTGAGATGTTTGGAACTATAAACTGGAAGCATCAGGATAAGATATGTAAATGCCACTTAGAGGGTTCTCAGGCACAGCTCTGAGCTAGGAAGGCTATTCTAGAAAAATCAGTTTTCAATATATCTCCAGAGAAACTAACTGCTTAGTCCAGCTAGGCTCAATTTCTTAAAGCAAAGAAACTCTGGACTTCTCAAAAGCAAAATTCATTGAGCATGTAGGAAGCAAGGACCTGCAGTTTCTGGTATTTTAGTCCTTCTTGGTTCAACTAACATAGCCAAAGGTGATGACAACCAGAAGGAGAGCATGTACCACTTGCCAGTCTTCCCAATGTTGCTGTTGTTTATATTTGTCAATCTTAAGTATGCTATTCTTCTCTTCCCTAGGAAAAGCTAGACTACCCTGATTTGATTCCTTTTAAAAGGAAAAAATATTCTCCTGGAAACAGTCTTATGCTAATGTGATGTCTTTCATCAGGTATTACTGAATGTTCAGGCCACTTAAGAGAAACACCCTCTGGTAAAATTTCAATGTGATGAATGCTTCCTTTTCTCCACCTGAATCTAAAATCGTATTTCTCCCACCTACTCCTAGTATGAACTGGATCAGTTTTAATGATGTTTGTGCTTTTAACCAGATTCATAGGTCCCTCTGGATGGTAGAAATTATGACTACTACAGCAACAGTCAGTGCTGAGAAGACAAACTCACGGCATAAGAATTCTTTAAAAAAGTGATGCTACTTTGGAAAACTATTAATCATTTACATCAATTAAGCTGAGTGGACACATGTCAAATAAAGAAAATTCCATTTCTACAATTATTTTTGCTAATGCCAGGATTAAAAACAAGATTTTTGACATTCTCTAGCACTTTAAAAAAGTGCACATATAATACAAAAAAGTTGGAATGAAAGAATATTAAACAAAAGTTCTTCTACCATGGCATGTGACTCCTTCAATAAGAGCTCTTGTAACAAGATTTTGGTTATTTCTTTTCTTGGATAATTCAAGAATACTCTCCCTCTTCGAGGTCCATGAAGAGGCACAGTTTAAAACAAGAGAGCCCCCATGCTGCCAACTTCACTCTGTTCCTTGACAAAAATTTCAAAGTATTGGTAAATGATGGTGACGGCAAGCAGGATTCCTGTTCCAGATCCAATGGCTCCGAGGAAATCTGCCAGGACTGAGAGGGCCCCAATGCACAGGCCACCAAACGCAGCAGCTGTGGGAATGTATCTAGGAGAAGAAGCAGCAGCAATTGGAAGAACTGAATGGGAAAAAACAAACCCTGACTTTTCTTGGTATTTCTTTCCATCTGCATGTTGCTTTCCTTAGTCTCATCAAAAAATCCATTACCCAGCTCTTCTGTATCAGTTTTACATGGCTAAACTCAGCAGAATTCATCTCTATTCCTTATATCACTGAACAAGCTCAGTTTGTGTAAGAAAAATAAGGTTTAAGAATAAAATAGGCCAACCAAATGCCTGCTTTAGCTATTCTCTATAACATTACACTAAAATAATTGCCTCTAGTTTCCTACATCCACCCCCACTGCCCCAAAATGAGCTATACCCTTCAAATGCAGAATGCAACTACAAGCAATTAAATTTCATTGATCAATGGCCTATCAAAGATCATTATTATCACTAGATAAATCCCTCCACACATGAAGACTGAAACCTATGACTTAGGAAAAAATTTTAAGTTACTTTGGTTGGAAAAAAATTCATCACACCAGTAGCCAACTTGGTGATGAGCCTCTTTGAATTTAATTAGGTAAACTCTTGAGTGACAGGTATACAATTATGTTATTAGGCCTGTATGCAAAAGCCCTTCCAGCTTGTCAGGACTGACCAAAGCTTGTCATCCTAGAGAAAAGCCCTAAAAAACACAAGATCGGGGCAACTAGATGGAGCAGTAGATAGAGCACCAGCCCTGAAGTCAGGAAATCCTGAGTTCAATTCTGGACTCAGACACTTAATACGTTTTAGCTGTGGAACCCTGGGCAAGTCACTTAACCCCAATTGCCTCAGCAAAAAAAAAAAAAAAAAAAAAAAGAACACAAGATCACTCTCCCACAAGATGAAATATAAAAGCAAAATCTTATTGGGGAATGGGTGATCATAGCTCAGCTATAAAGGTCTCTTTCTCTCACACATACACATGTTGTGAACGGGAATACTGACATCGCATTAGCAGAGTCAATGTTTGCATAAGGTATAAACTAGTTACTCACCTATTTAGTTCATGGACCATGGAAGTTTCTCTGTGACCTCTCATTACCATCTGCTGTTCCTTTAGCTGTTTTGCAACCTATATGATACCCATTACAGGAGAAAACAGATTAGCTTCATCCATAAATATAAAATCAAAGTAGAAGTTTTATAATAATCTGTTCAAAATACTGTAACAATTACAACAAAAAACCCTAACACAGACTCAAAAGACTCAAACTACTGTAGAAGTCAGATGACAAGCAACCATTTCCTAAATCTTACTTCTCTTCTCAGATCTATACAAATTCAGTCTTTTGCCTTGGGCAAAGAGCTAAACTGTGACTCAGGTTATATATTTTTATATTTATTTTTACCTTGCTGTACTATTTGTATAATGTAATGTTTGTGGGAACCAGGGAACATCTCGGATGCTTGGATGGCAAACTAGTTAAAAATGAAATGTTACGGGGCAGCTAGGTGGCGCAGTGGTTAGAGCACCAGCCCTGAAGTCAGGAGGACCTGAGTTCAAATCTGGTCTCAGACACTTCCTAGCTGTGTGACCCAGGGCAAGTCACTTAACCCCAATTGCCTCAGCAAAAAGCAAAAAAAAAAAAAAAAAAAAAAAAATGTTACACATTTCATTGGCTACTCTGGCTAAGCAGGAGTCAGTGAAATAAAGCCTTTCCCTGTTGTGTGCAAATTCCATTTCTACTTACATCTTTGGCCGAGGAGCCTGAAACTTCAATCCATGTTTTGGAAAAGAAGGCACATGAACCCAGCATAAATACTATGTATACAACTGCATGCACAGGATCTTCTAACACAGAGCCAAAGGATTCTGGGGGTGATAGGTAATAGCAAAGACCACCAACAGGGTAAGCACGAGCTGGACCCCCAGAAGAAGTATCCTAGAGACAGTAATAAGAAAGTAAGTTAATGCCATTCTGTTAAATCTCAGTTTTCAAACTTGTAGCCAAAACAGTATTCAGAACAGATTAAAATGCGACTATGAAATTGAATGGGAACATTTCCAATTTCAATTTTTTTTTTGGAAAAAAAATGCCTCTTGGGGTTTTCTCCTCCCCTGCTCAAAAGCACTATTTTTTTAATTTTTATTTTTTTTAAAAAGCAATATACTTCAGGGGAATTGCGTGTACACACACAACCAAAAACCAAATATGTTAAAAAAGATATATACTTACAGACCAGGTGCCCAACAGGCTAACCAATAAGTTGCCACTGAAGCGAGCGGACAACATCTGGGAAATGACGTACAGATTAGATACGAGAGCAGACTGAAGGATGATGGGTATGTTGGAAGTGTAGAAAAGCTTGATGGGATAGGTGTTGTACTGACCACGGTAACGTGCTGATTTGATAGGCAGGTCAACTCTGAAGCCCTAAGGAGTCAAAGATAAACATTCACTTTATTATACACAACCATATGGCGCTTGCCAATCCTTTTGACCAAGAGTTCCTTGGGTTGCTGAAGAAAGGAAAAGGGAATGAGGAGCAAAGATAATAATGGGGGCCAACAGAGTGATTTCAATAGTTTCTCCAAAAACATTTGTTTACAATTAAAATCTTGCTTTGAAGCCTCCTAACTACTACAATAGGACTTCCTTCATCATTCTAATCTCTCCCAACCTTTTCAATGTGTCCACCAGTGTTCCTTTACATTTTATTCTTCCTGTAGTTTAACAGATGGTGAAAATTTTAAGCTGTACTACCTCCCCCCAAATGAAGCCTTTTAATAATAGATATCTTATCTTTTAAAGTTTTTAACCCTCTCCACGTTTCCAGTGCTCTGAAAACAGGGTTCTTAATAAACCATTAATAATGCTGTTACCAATAACTGCAACCCCCCCCAATAAACCAAAAGATCATCTTGTTTTTATCACAAATCTAACTGCCAAAACCTCAATAGTAGAGTATTTCAATCAGGAAAAAAAAAAATTTTTAAGGAAGTAGATTCACAAATACAGATATACACACACCTATGTACACATATACAAACAGATATATAAACCAAAAGTTAGGGCTTTAATGGATGCTATGTCCTTCATCACTTGTTACACCGAGGAGCTGAAAGTTGTTATAACAAAAAAAAATTTTTTAAACAACCCCCGAACTAACCTCTTCCCTGCCTCCTCCCCACCCCCCAGCACTTATTTTTGTCCCATCAAGGCAGCAGCACTTTATTTTATGATTGTTTACCTCTTTGCTTGGGCTATAAACATCAAGTTCAAATTTTGCTTAAGAACACATGATGTTTGTGTACAGGTTTCAGTGTCTCAGCCACTGAAATTATTTACATTTAGAACATTCCACTTTAAAAAGTCAATTACTGTGACAAGTGTGGAAAAACATTGTAACAAAGGTTTGTACTATATCTTCAACTGAATACCCTGCTCTCTTGTGTCTTATTTTTTGCTATTTGTGTCAGAGACCTGACCCACACCTTAAACTGGAATTGTTCTATAATTGAACAAAGGAAACCTGTTTTATCCTGATCTAGAGTTAAAATGGTTTCACACATATCTGGTCCCAGACCAGATAAGACAGTTGAGTAGAGGCTAAGTGACTTGCTTAAGATCACAAAACTAGCTGGCGACAATGAGTGACCAGGTTTCTGACTCCAGGACACCATATTCTCTCTATTCGACTTTTAGCAAAAGCAGCTGGCAGACTTAGGGGTTTTTAATCCTCTGATTCAAATGAATCAAAGGAATTCTTTTGGATCTAACTCTGTTCTTGCTTAGCTACACAGTTGTGGCGAAGGCACGATAATCTCCTTCCTGATCGATTGGCTCTACTCCGAATCTTTGTGATTTTTTAGTTACAATGTCCAGGCCAGAGCTGCTCCTCCTTTCCCCCAAATCCTTACTCCTTACCCCCATTCCCAGGCTCACTTTCTCCTATGTTCTCATCTGGCTCTACCATATCCTTTCATTATGACTCTTAGCACCCTTGTTGGTTCAACGTTTTTCAATCATGTCTGTGACCCGTTGGGGTTTTCTTAAGCAGAGACAGGGGAATGGCTTGTCATTTCCTTCTCCAGCTCATTTTATAGATAAGAAACTGAGGCAAATAGCATTAAGTGACTTGGTCAGGTTCACACAGTCAGTAAATTACTTGAGGTCGAATCTGAATTCAGGTCCTTTTGACTCCAAGGTTGGTACTCTGTCCACTGTTAAAATGCTTTTCACTTCAGACTCCAATGGAAATTACTTTGTACTTATTTGACACTAAGACAAGACCAAAAAACTGTCTTCATATTACTCAATAATATTTAGCTGAGAAGCAGCAATGGCACTGGTGATAAGTCCACGTTGAAAGCAGAAGAGCTGGGTTTCAAGACCCATCTGAAAAGGACTGGCTGTGACTCTGGGCAAGTCACAATTTCTAAGTACTCCCAGCAAACTTCTTAAGACTATAAGTTGAAAAGCAAGTGCATATTTATAGAGGGAGATTTCTCATCAGGAATTCTTAAACCAAACCAACCATGTAAGCCGCCTCTCTTCCTGCTCCCCAACCCCAGACCTTACAGATGAACAGGATAAGTCCAATTTTGAATTTTTTTTAGACTTTTAGATTTATGAATGGCTGTGAGAACTTGTAACCCAATCTAAGTACCCAAACAACTGGAATCTCAAGAAAGGATTTGGACTAACCTGAAAATAGATAACAACTGCAAATACAAAGATGGTAGCGATCAGATTCATGAGGTTGGGGAGGTTTTGGCGGTAGAAAGCTTCTCGAAGGGCCCGAACTTTATCTGTTCGTGTAGCCAGGAGATGGAACAATGCAATGATGGCACCTTCAAATTCCATACCTGAAACAAAAAGAGCAACAACAAAAAAAGAGTATTAACATTCTCTTCCCCCCCAAGTAGCGACTGTATTGTATTCCTCCAGTAATTTTCATTTTTTCTGCTAGTGTTTTAAGTTGCATGATTTGGAGCTGCTCTAGTCAGAGGAAAAAAAAATGTCATTCTAAGATAATTCTCATATGGCCTACAAGTTAGTTTTTTTGCTTAGTGACCAGAAGAGTCAAAAAAAGAGTAGGTTCCTTTTCTCTAACCTTGAAGTTAATGGCTTAACTAAAATTTGACAAAAATCACCTAGCCACCTGCTGGTGCTCATAACTATAGTTGGCCCCCTATATAAGTGTTCCTGCACGTTATTTGCATGTTTATAATTCTGGAACAAAGCAATTATACTACTATGGATGTTTGGCAACCAACCCCAATGAACTGGTGCTGGCTTACTGGCAGAAACCTAAATTTCCTTGCACTTGCATCATTTCCAGAAATATGAACTCAGTATATGGCACCAGGTATGAAATGGAAAATATCTACCTAAGTAACCTGCTTCTTAAAAGCAAGCCCTTTATCCCTCAGAAAATGTCTGTACCTCCTTTCTTAATTAGATAGTTGTATCATATAGGTGCGAAATAAATGTTAATTTGATTTGACTGGGATAATAAAATCCAGGATATCGAACTAGTCTCATATTGTAGCACTGAATTATATAAAGCCATTTCCTGTGTGTTTTCTCTGCTCCCCAGCTTTCCTGCACCCCTCATTAGAATGCAAGTGCCTCAAAGATCAGGGCTGTTTGCTTTTCTAAGTATCTCTAATATTGAGCACAATCCTACAATGCGGTTAGCATTTAAATGTCTTCATCAATCTATAATACCTACAGGATCCAACAAGCTTTACTGGCTGACTCTTCTACACAATTATGTTTTCTTAACTCAAACTATCTAATGTAGGAACTCAAAAATGGGGCCTACCCATTAAGAAACTGTTACCCCAAAGTACTGAAGAATTTTTAGAAATATTCTGTCACTCACTTTTCTCTGTACATACTGTTTCTCTAGGTCCTTCTATCTTGTTCTTATAACTAACAAATATGTATTTTTCTGAGTCAATCAAAAAGTGAATGATGCAAGCCATTCTCCAATTGATAAATGGTCAAAAGATATGAACAGACAATTTTCAGACGAAGAAACTGAAACTTTCTGGTCACATGAAAAGGTGCTCCAAGTCACTATTGATCAGAGAAATGCAAATTAAGACAACTCTCAGATACCACTACACACCTGTCAGATTGGCTAAAATGACAGGAAATGATAATGATAACTGTTGGAGGGGATGTGGGAAAACTGGGACACGGATACATTGTTGGTGGAACTGTGAACAGATCCAACCATTCTGGAGAGCAATTTGGAACTATGCTCAAAAAGTTATCAAACTGTGCATACCATTTGACCCAGCAGTGTTTCTACTGGGCCTATATCCCAAAGAGATTTTAAAGGAGGGAAAGGGACCCACATGTGCAAGAATGTTTGTGGCAGCCCTTTTTGTAGTGGCAAGAAACTGGAATTTGAAAGGATGCCCATCAATTGGAGAATGGCCGAATAAATTATGGTATATGAATGTTATGGAATATTATTGTTCTGTAAGAAACGACCAACAGGAGGATTTCAGAGAGGCCTGGAGAGAGCTGCATGAACTGATGCTGAGTGAAATCAGCAGAACCAGGAGAACATCATACACAGCAACAAGACTATACGATGATCAATTCGGATGGACATGCTTCTCTTCAACAATGATGTGATTCAAACCAGTTCCTATTGTTCAGCAATGAAGATAGTCATATACCTCCAGAGAGAGGCCTGTGGGAACTGAGTGTGGACCACAACACAGCATTTTAACGCTTTCTATGAATATTTCCATGCATTTTGTTTTCCTTCTTAGGTTGTTTTTTCTTCTTCTCTTTCTAGATCTGATGTTTCTTGTGCAGTAAGATAACTGTATAGATATGTATACATATATTGTATTTGTCATATAATTTATCCTATTTAGCATGTATTAGATTACCTATCATCTAGGGGTGGGGGGTGGGGGAAGGAGGGGAAAAGCTTGGGAAAAAAAAGTTTTTGCAAAGGTCAATGTAGAAAAATCACTCATATGTTTTGTAAATAAAAAGCTTTATTTAAAAAAAAAAAAAAGTGAATGATGCCCAATAGAGGCATGCTCTATCCCTGGGGAAGAAGACAAAACAAAGGGATCTGTTCTATCAAGTTGCTGAGAAAGGTACAGAATTAGCTTATTCAAACTTCCACAACTATTTGGCATCTAATCTCACAGACTCTTTGGACTAAGACACTAATCCCCTTCCCCCCCAAGACCTTTCCCAAGTGAACATTGCCCTCTCACTGCCCCGCCCCCACATCTAACCTGTTGCCAAGTCCTGCCGTTCTTACCTCTGCAACAACTCTCCTGTGTGCCCTCTCTGCTCTATGCTGCCGCCCCCACACCTGGACTAATGTAACAGGAGATTGGGGGGCCCAGGCCCTACTCTGCTCTAGCACATCATCCAAGCTGGGAGACTGGTCTCTACAGGTCTGACCACTTCCCTCCCCAGGGCTCCTTTTGCTTCTAGGATTAAGGACAAATTCCTACTTGGTTTTTAAGGCCCTTCATACCCTTCTTACATTTCCAGGCTTCTTATAACTCGCCCCCTCTATGTCCTCTAGAACTCAATGACAGCAGCAAGTGCTGATCCCAGCCCTCCACCATCCTCCCTCCCACCTTCTGCAAGGACCCTTTCCTGCTATCTCTGATGCTTACTTAGCTGCCTCTGGCCTCCTGTCTATCCCCTGCTCTACTCTTGATGATTCAGCCCCCATTCTTACTATGCCCTTGAATCGCCATCTTCAACAGAAAATTATTTCCTCCAGAGCAAAACCAACCGTCCCTTATCAGTTCTCATCTTTCTCATTTGTTGTCAGTAATGCTGGCCACTTGTAAAAGAGGACACAGACTACTCACTGGCAGGGATGGCTGAGCTCATTTCTGTCTGATGCTCTGGATTTGTCTGGGGGACTCTCTCCCCACTCCAGAGTTCAGTTCTAACTCTTTTCACACTTTCCAACCCCATTCATCGCAATCTCCTATTATGGTGTTGGTGGTTACTTGCAGATTGCGCCCACATCTCCCTCTCCTTCCCTTCAATCCAAACCTTTAGCTAAAACAACTTCTTGCTGAAGCCCCAAGTCAAAGTGGGCCCTTCTAGCTCCTCCCCTGTGTCAGAGCAGGCCTTCCCAACTCCTCCCTTATCGTCAGCCTGTCTTGTGCTTCTTTCCAGCTCACCCCACAACTCTTATAGCATGGCCTGACTCCCTTCTTTCTTGCCCACTTCAGTCATCCACACTGTCTACTCCTCTAGACCTCCCTCCACCCCTTTTCCCAGGGTCCTTCTGACACTGTGTCCCCTACAGCTGGCAAAGCTAACACTGCTGTGAACATGAGCCCCCCTATGTCGTAGGTACAGGACCATTGTTCTCTAGCACACTCCCTTTCCTGTACTTCTACCAATATCTGCCCATCTGCTTCAGAGCTCTTGATAACCTATTTCTAAAATCCGGGGAGCACTTCTTCATTAGCTGCACCTGACCTCCATTCCTCTACTCAAAGCTTTCTTCAGGACATAATCTGCTTGGTAAAAAAAAATTCCATTTGTTTTCTGTCTCACTAACCAGACCAGAAGCTGTTAAGGCAAGATGACGTCCCCAGAATTCAGCAGACACCAAACACTTCAATAGTGGCTATCTGCTTCCAACCAGATTCCACACCATTGATCAAATAGCTATGGCTACATAACTATCAAAAGCTAAGTTCCCTCTTGGCACTGAGAAGGTTTATTTGAAAAGTCTTCTGTTTCAATGCAGATTATTTCAGCACTTGTCTGGGCACTCAAAGCACTTTCAACAGCGAAGGGGAAAGGCTGGATGCACATTAACATCTATTTAAGAGATGACCGGCCAGGAGAATGGCGCAGGTCAAGCTTACCTCGGCCAGTGTTGACAGTGGTTGGGCTGAAAGCTTTCCACACAATGGTTTCACAGATGTTGGTCGCGATGAAGAGAGAGATCCCAGAGCCCAGACCGTAGCCTTTCTGCAGGAGCTCGTCCAATAGTAGAACAATTAACCCAGCAACAAAGAGCTATAAGAGTAAATGGAAAACAAGATCAGGAGCAGATACCCCACGCTGTTCATCATGGGCACTGTCGGGGCCTGCAGTGCCCTTGGGCTACTGGGGCACCACCACTGAGAGACAAGCTGAGGCGTTCCTGGTCTAATGGAGAATGATCCTCAGCACTTCCCTCCTCAGCTGGGTCTGAGGGCAAACATGGCCCTTACAGGTCGTCCTCAGCCAGGGGGCCCCATTTCTGTACCGGCCAGATGGGTCATGCAGAAATGATCAGTGAAAGATCATCAGGAAGGGAAGAAAGAAAGGAATTCTATTCTGGCAAATTAATTACCTGAATGGTGATCAGGAGGCAGATCCCAGCACCCATCTCGGAGGGGTCTCCATACATGCCAGTCATTACATACACAATTGATTGGCCAATAGTAATGATCATGCCGAATACTGTAAACCAAAAGAATATCAGATCACAGTTCACAATGGCAGTCAAGGAAGGTAGTAGCAGCTCACATATTTAAATTAAGATCACCACATATCCCTATATCAGCTTTAAAGCATGCCATTAAGGTACTTCAAAACTAGCAGAATGCCTTCCAAGAAAAGCAAACTTAGTTCCTAATTTCATTTTTTACTATGCAAAAGGAAAATTAATTTAAAGAATTAGTAGAAAAGAAAATTAAAGTACAGAAGTGCTTGGAAATTTCAGGCCCTATAAAGTCCTGATGTCACACTGGCTAGAGCAAAGAACACTGAATCGAAGAACTGAGTGTAGATTTGGTTCTTGCTGCTTATTAGCTCTAGGACCCTGGACAATCATTCAGCCTGTTTTCCCATCTGAAAATTGAAACACTATTACCTACTCTGTGGAGCTATGGACTAAAATGAGAACATTTGTGTAAGTACTTTTTAACTGTAAAGTGTTATATAAATGAATGCAAGGAGAAGAGAAGGGAATAAGCATTATACAGTGCTTAATGTGTACTGGGCACTGGGCTAAGTGCTTTACAATTATCCTCTCATTTGATCTTCTGCCCTGGGCAGTCAGAGGCAAAGTAACTTGCCTAAGGTCTCTCAGCCAGCAGGTATCTAAGGTCACAAGTAAATGAGTCTTTTTGACCCCAGACTAAGATTAATCACAAGTCCACAAGGGCATATGAAGAGCAGACTAAGCACCAAGCAGAATCCAATTCACCAAAGACTACTGAATAATGATACTTCTCTCTTAAGGCTCAACAGAATATATTTGAAAGAGAAAAACTTACTCTTTTAAGAGACATCATCTACTGTTTCAAATCTCTCTTTCCTACAAGTTATTATTTTATTTTTAAAAAACTTTTTATTTGCAAAACATATGTATGGGTAATTCTTCAACATTGACCCTTACAAAGCTTTCTGTTACAAATTTTTCCCCCCTAGTCCCCAACCCTCCCCTAGATGGCAGGAAATCCACTACTCCTGCAAGTTATTTTAACCTCGTAGAAGCTTCCCACTTTGAAGCCCATTTGGCTTTCTTGTACATCATTGTCACAAGTAGTACTGTGTTGTTCTCTTCCCCCCCACCCCTCCCCAGGAATGCTTTCATAGTACTAGAGACATCACTAATTCTATAGCTTCAAGTCCAGCCTATTCTGTCCCATGATTTCTTTTTTAACCAAGACTCTAGTTAAGTACAATTTTAAATTTGATTTTATTTGCAGAATTGTTTGCCTGGCACCAAATTCCTGAGGAAAATGACATAAAAGGGAATGGCAACCACTTTAACAATGATGATTAATAACAGCAGCTCAGTCATATGGTACTTTACAGTGCAATCCACTGATAGGGAAACTGAGGCTGAAATGTTGTGATTTTCTCATGGTCATCTACCCAGGAAATGTGGCAGTCAAAACTTACACCAATTATCTTCTAACTCCAAGTTCAGGGGTGTCTCCCAGGATGTACTCAACAAATCATTCAATGTTTCAATGTGATGAACCTGACTTAATTCGTATTTTATACTTTCAATCAGAATTGTAAAAATGTATTTAAATAAAAAATTTGTGCTCACATATATATATAGAGGCTACAGATTAAGTTAGTAAATTCCCATCCATTAAATATATGATTTTAAGGCACAAGAAAAAATAGCAAACCTTAGATACTCATCTTTCTATTGTTTAAAATGATATAAAATTGAAATAGCTTGTGCAATCCACTGGTACAAGAATATATACTAGCCAAACAATATTAGATATAATTTCTAACTGCCAGTAACAATCCTGTGAGTAGCACAAGGTCAACTTTAATGCTTTTGATCACTGTTGCTGATAACAGCTGGAATAAAGCTACTCATTAGGACACATACAATCTTTTCTGACTCAAATGAACTTTTTTTGCACAGCTGAAAAGGAAAAGAAGTAAAGAGCATAATGCTTTTAAGTGCTCTGAATCTGAACAACAGATTTATCCCTTTACATTCTATCTGGCTGCTATGGAGTATTTTGATGGACTCAAGCATTAGAAAGCTAAAAGACTTGAAAGAGAAATACTGCTCTGACTGCTCAAACTTTTATTTCCTATTGACTTTACCTTCGCAGAAACCTAAAGAACCTTAGAAACATTAAGAAACCTAAGAACATTATTCACAATGTCACCTACACTTCTGAGCACCATTGAAAAGAGCACGGTCTTTTGGGGTGTCACCCACTTCAATTATCTTCGCCCCAGCCAGAAGCTGCATGATGAGACCAGAGGTAACGATGGGAGATATCCCTAGCTCCATCAGTGTGCCTGCAAGACAATGAGGGAGATCAAACATTTTCTAATGCCCAAGGAAGGATGTCAAATTTGGACAAAATGAACTGGTAAAGCTTGATTCATTCCTGTTCACCAGTTACATAAATACAACATGTCTGGGCTGAAAATACATCATTTGAATCCAAGCAAAAATAATGCTGAAATACTAACTATTAAGTCAAATCCAATTCATTCTGGAAATCCTGCTAGGCAATGTCTCATTCTGTTAGAGAATCACATGGTCTCTAGGCAGACCCATGCATTTAAATTTACCACAACAGATTCATTCTGGTTTTGTTGAGATAAGAAAGGTTTACCTCTTCATCTGTTATTTAAAAGGATAACATTCAAATAGTTCCTAGAGACAGGGATGGGTGTCTATACAATTGTATATAGAATTGTGAATAAATCTTTACCTCTCATTATATTAAAGTGAGCTGTATCACCAACTGATACTGAACTATTTTTTTTTTTTTTTTTTACAAACTAGTTAATCAAATGCATCAGCAGGAATACACAGCTACCCACCCAACTCCACCATATGTAACTGTAGAGATTACACACAAAAAATTACCACAGATTTTAGACTCATATGCATAACCTATAGATATGAAAAAGATGCAGCTGAGAAACAAATCACACATTCTCTGTTGTGGGCCACCTTATCAAAACCAGGGGAAGACAGGTAGGAATTTCATCGTTTCTCTTGTGCAGGCACATTTTAAAAATCCATCCTATTTCTCATACAAGATCTTATCTTGTTATTACAAACTGTATACAAATGCAATCCCAAACAATTTAGTGCCTTAGTATTGACTTGAACATTTTATAAATGTATTCAATGTCGCCTATTGTTCCTTTATTAACTCTATTCTCCAAACCATATTTTCCATAAAGACTGTCTATACCACAGAAAAAAGTTCAAATTTACACTAAATTCATCGTCCACTGTGCAAAGCTCACAGAAATGGCCTGTTACCTCTGTTAGAGGCCAAGATCACTCGCATCCAATAGAAAGGATCAGCTGAATCCGATGACATGATACCAAACAGAGGAATCTGGAGAAAGGCAAAGAGAACAAAGGGCCAACACTTAGCTTCACCCCAACATCTCTCTTACCCCAATAACTTTTAAAATACATCTAACACAAGAAATATGAAAACTGAACTCACCTGGCAACATACTAAGAAGATAAAAAGTGTGATTGCAGTCCATAACACCTTTTCCTTAAACTGGATCTAGAGAAAGACAGTGAGAAGTTTTATTAAGCAGAAATATTTTTCACAACAATCGGTCTAATAAAAATAATAAAATCTTTTATTTTCTCCTTTTATAGGAGGACATGTACACTTAAACACCTAGGCCAACTGTAAATATTTTCAGGATTAAAAGTTTTTAATCAGATCCATAAACCTAATATATTTGAATAGAAAATAATGAAATGAGGCAGCTAGGTAGCCCAGCAGATAGAGTACCAGCCTTGAAGTCAGGAGGACCTGAGTTCAAGTCTGGTCTCAGACTTAACATGTCCTAGCTGTGTGACCCTGGGCAAGTCACTTAACCCCAGTTGCCTCGGCCAAAATAATAAAATGGTCAAATTTTGTTTTTTAAACAAATATAGCAACACTTAATAGGGTGATCACAATTACAGTTAAAAAATGTATTACACTGAATTCTGCTAATTTTAAATCTGTAATAATTCAGTCTGGATTGGTCTCATTGTTAAATCTCTGTACTATCTATGGAGAAAAAGTGGTTTCAATAAGCTAGTTAAAAATAAAAACAACTTTTTGGGTGGGAGAAGAGGTAAAGGAGAATGAAACGTTTCAATCTACTTGCAAAATCAATGTTTTGAGGATCTCAGGTAAGTCATTATTGTACATGCTGAATACAAATTAGTTTTATATATTCATTAGGAGCAATGCTTAGAAACACTGTTAACAATCCATTTAGTGACTACATATACTCAAATAAAATAAAATTGCATTTTTCTAAAAATATTCTGATTCAGACTGATCTTCCTCCTAATCTATGCTGATGACTTTCTTCTACTTGTTTAAATAGTCTTATATTATTAGGGTCAAGGGAAAATGCTTAAAAAACTTGAGTTATCTAGTCTCTGATTTACCATGGTGTTAATTATGGTCATTTTGCTTCTACTCATTTGATAAGATATAATGACTTTTCTTAGTCTATATTGTGATATGCCCTTTAATGTGGCCATCTGATATGCAATCCATATTCACCCACACTTAATACTATTAAATAGTCAAGCTTTGACTTAATTTATAATGGAGAATAGACATATCTTAAATTTGTTACAGCAGTACATTATTGTTGTTAAAATCTGCCTCTCTCCCTTCTATATGCCTCAATCTCACCAGAATGTCTTAAAATATAAATTTGAGATAGACAACATGATTTCAGACTGATATGGTATCAAACTTTTATTAAAATAGTTCCATATGGGGAGATTCTCCTAAAGATCTCAACTTGAAAGTGATAAATACCTTTAGAGTTAGAACTAAATTAACCAGCAGGTCAAAGCTTGACTGAAAGGCAATTTAAGGAAAATTCATGGCCTGTGTTACCCTTTTATTTTGGCCATTTCAAGCCTTTTAGAATCTCCACAATAAGGTGATTATAAAAAGAAATGAAATCCAATAGCCATTTTTACTACATATTAGAAACTCTAGAAAAAGGCTTGGTAAGGAAAGAAATTTAACTATTAGTTAAAATGATTTCTAAATAACTTATAGATTTTAATTATTTGTACAGTTTTCATCTCAATGAGAAATGGGTACGGTTAGAAATCAAAAGAAAATTAGACTTAAGTTACTTGGGTAAGTGAAGTAAACTAAATAATTCATTTATGTTAGTCAAACCATACAGAATGATAATCACAGCTCACACTTATACAGAATTAAGATATGAAGAGGCAACTTCAGCTGAGAAAGATAAGAGGCACGACTTGGCTACAGATACTAAGTGTCAAAAAGGAGAATCAAAATTTATTCAAGGGTTTTGACATTTTAGTCCAGAGCTTTTGTTTATTAAATTAGAAAATCTGGGTTTGAATTCCATCTCTGATATTAGCTATACTAATCAGTCACTTAATCTCTTTGGAATATAAATTTCTCTACTAATCCCACTTGATTCATACAAAGCAAGATTGGTCAAGTGCTTGGTCAACTTTAAAGTTCTAATATAGGGGCAGCTAGGTGGTGTAGTGGATAGAGCACCAGCCCCAAAGTCAGGAGGACCTAAGTTCAAATCTGGTCTCAGACACTTAACACTTCCTAGTTGTGTGACCCTAGGCAAGTCACTTAACCCCAAATGCCTCAGTAAAAAAAGAAAAAAAGTTCTAATATAAATAATCAGTAAACATTTACTAAACAATTATGTGGCAGCATTGGGGATACAAAAAGAGGCAAAAACTAGTAGCTGTTTTCAAAAAACTTACAATTAATCAGGGAAACAGCATGCAAATATACATATATATATATATATATCTATCTACATATATATATATAAAAAGCAAGTTATATATAGAATAGATAATAATTAAAGGAAATTACTGGAATTAATAGGGGAAAGCTCCCTGTATAAAGTGGGTTTTTAGCTGGGATTTAAGGAAGTAATCAAAAGCTGAGGAAGGGGGGGCATTCCAGACTCAGAGGCCAGCCAGACAAAGTGCCCAGAGACAAAAGAATCAGAGTGGTTTGCTTTTAGAACATCCAGGAGGCCAAGGTCACTGGATCAAAGAGTATGTGCTGGGAAGGAGTAAGGTGTAAGGAAAGGTAGGAGGGGGGTAGTTTATGAAGGGCTTTGAATGCCAGAGAAAGCATTTTCTATCTGCTTCTCCAGGGAACCCTTGGCGTTTATTGAGGAGAGGAGTGACATGATCAGACATGGGCTATAGAAAAATTACTTCAGGTCTGAATGGAGGAAGGACTAGAGTGGGGGAGACTGAGGCAGGCAGACCCACTAGAGCCTGTTGCAACAGTCCAGTTGTGAGGTGATGAGGGCCTAGGAGGCGGGTGGGGGTAGCAATGTCAAAGGGGACAAGGGGGGCATATCTGAGAGAAAATGCCAAGGTGAAATTTATAGGCCTTGGCAACTGCTCAGATATGGGAAGTGAGAGATAGTAAGCAGAGCAGGATGACGCCTACACTGTGAGCCTGAGGGGCTGGGAGGATGGTGTAGGCCTCTACATATGGAAGGCAGGAAGGGAAAGGGTTTAAGGACAAAAACAAACTGTTTTAAACATGATGAATTTAATAAAGACAACCAGTTCAAGATGTCTAGGGCAAAAAAAAGCCTACTATTATTTTTGTACTATGTTATACTGCTTTAGAGTGTCAAAAAATTTGTGATTCTGTTCACCTTTCTGAACTTATGGTCCTCAGAAATCCACTGTCAATAATTTCCCTTTTTATAATGAAACTATCTCCTAAATGAGCACCAATACAGAAACTGGTCTAGTAGCTTATGGGTCTATTACAAACAGGACAGAATACAAAAATGATAGGCTATGTGAACTTTGTCAACACATGAAAACGTGTGCAAAATAAGAATAAGTGTACTATACACATATTGATCACAACTACATAAAGAGACAGCTATAAAGATGAGCATAGAATCTACCAAGCCACACAATTCTGAACTTAATACTTATGAAGCTTTTTCTATAATGTCATTTAAAATGAAGAAACTTAGGGCCTTGTGGCTTGGAATCAAAGCTTTAAGGGATAGAATAAATAACCTTATTCTATTACTATAAAGAATAACTTTAAAACTACATTCTGATAAAACCAGTACAATTTTACCTTTAGTGCCTCAATTTTTTCCACTAAAAAAAAGTTTCTAAAAAGCTAGAAAAAGAGGAAGGGCTCATCTTAGCAGCTCATAAAGGCATTCAGATTGGACTTCTGAAATGTTAATGGCTCATCTATGCTAAAGTGATTGCTAGGACTCTCCTATTCTCCAAGACCTCTGGCTGACAACTACCAGGATTCCACACTCTTCTCCACAACAAAGAGGAGTGGTCCTCTCTGGGTTCTTTCCTCACTGTTCTCCAAGCCCCTGTGCTCACTATCATAACTTCTTTACTGATATCCATCACAAAGCCCCTCTGGGACCACTACCATAACTTTTTAATATTCTCCAATACAAGCCTCTGGCCCCCCTCCCATGGCTATTCCTTCACTATGCCCCAACACTTTCCCCACCCTCCTCCTTACTCTGTCGCACGAGGGATCGCAAGCAGCCCTGCAGGGGGCCGTGGCGAGCTTTGGCAGGTAATGTCCGAGACCCCAGGATCAGACTTTCCGGTCCCAGCTGGAGTCCTCGCTTTTCAGGGAAGGCCAAGCCCCCCGGAGCCTTTTTCAGCGCCTACCCGGGATGCCGGAGTCGGCTCCAAGTTCCCGGGAAGCTCGGCCCGGAACTGAGGTGGGGGTCGCGCGCCGAGGCCCAGGACCGGGACCCTTCCCCGCCTCCCGGGGCTTCCCGGGCCATCTTACCTTCCTCTCGGGCTTTTGGATCTCCGGGAGGATGACGCAGAAGGGCTTGATGACTTCTAGAAACTTAACTGCGGGAAGGAAGAGAGACAGCGAGAGTTAGAGCCGCGGCCCCCAGGGGGTCCAGGGGTGGGGGTGGGGCCGATGGAGACTTGGGCCTCGGGGCTCCCGGCCGGCCCCGCTGGGCCTGGGGGAGGCCGGCTCGGGGTCCTCGCTTAGGTACTCACTGCCCATGGTGGCGGCTCCGGGTGCTCGAGCTCCGGGGAAGAGACGGGGGCCGCGGCCGAGCCCGCGAGCGGTGCGGCTCAGCCGGGGGACGGAGAAGCAGAGAGAGCGAGGGAGAGAAAGACACGTCAGTAGTAACGCCGCTCCCTCCGAGCTGGGCGGGGCGGGAAGGGAAGTGAAGGCGGCCGGCGGGGCCGCGGGGGCGGGCGGGAGGACAGAGGCGGAGGTGGCGGCTGTCGGGGGCCTTTCCGCTTCCTGCCACGCACCGGCTGGCCGGCCCTAGGCAGCCACACTACAGCTCCCGGTAGGCCGTGGGGCCTGCGCTAGTTCGCCCCGCCCTCCTCTGGAGCGGGGAGGCTGGGACAGCGCACTCCTGGCGACAGAGAGCATGCGCGGGCGCGCTGCAGCATGGGACTTGTAGGCCGGGATGACTTGTCGGCCTTCCATAAGGGGGTGTGGCTGGGATGAGAGGCTGCAGGAGAGAAGGTTACTTGCTTTAAGAGCCAAGGACACAGTTGAGAAATCTTAGGGACAGTTTATTGCACCCTCTCATTAGAAAAACAAACCTTCACCCAGAAACAGAGCAGAGGAAATAAAGTGTGCATTTTTTTTTAATTCATGAAAAGGACATTTATTCTTTCAAACCTTCACCAGAATCAAGGGGAATAAATGAAACGTGCATTTTTTGGAAATCCTTGGAAAGGACATTCATTCATTTTTTCAGACCTTCTCCGGAATCAGAGGGAATAAATAAAATATGCGGCTCTTTATTTATTTATTTATTTACTTATTTTTGTGAATCCCTAGAAAAAGACATTCATTTTTTTAGGCCTTCACCAGAATCAGGGAGATAGTAGATAAAATGTGCATTTTTTGTAATCCCTGGAAAGAAAGGATATTCATCCTTTCAGACCTTCATCAGAATCAAAGGGAATACATGAAATGTGTATTTTTTGTAATCCTTGGAAAGGATATTCATTCTTTCAGATTTTCCCCAGAATCAGGGGCAATAAATGAAATATACATATTTTGTGATCCCTGGAAAGGATGTTCATTCCTTCAAAATGAAATGTGCCTTTTTTTTTTTTTTTTGTGATCCCTGGAAAGAGTATTGATTGTTCCAAATCTTCACCAGAATCAGGGGAAGAAAATGAAATATACATTTAAAAAAAAAATTCCTGGAAAGGACATTTATTCATTCACTTATTCACTCATTTATTCATTCACCAGCATTATTTAAGCCCATGCCAAGCATTGTGCTACTTAATGATGACAGGATGATAAAATCTAAGTAGTCTTTGACAAGAAATTTACATTTTAGTACAATTTAGTGTAGTTCCATTATGTGGCTAAAATAGAATAATAGATATAAGCTTAGAGATCAAGTACAGTATAAGTGAAAACAAAATATATACCAAACAAAAATAGTTATTGTTAGGAGATCAAGAAAAGTTTACTTTAAAAGGAAACTGCTGAACTCAGGCTTAAAGGGAGGTAGGGATACCCAAAGGCAGATGCCTGTGGGACATCCAAGATACTGGTGTGGTTTGCCATTTTTGTTTCCAGCTCATTTTACAATTGAGGAACTTGAGGCAAACAGGGTTAAGTGACTTGCCCAGAGTGCCACAGTTGGTAAGTGTTGGAGGCTGGATTTGAACTCAGGAGTCTTCCTGATTCCAAGTCCTGTGCTCTGTGCACTATGGCACCACCTAGCTGCCTCTAAAGAATCCTGGAGTTGGAATCAAAAATCTAGTCTGGAATTGGGAGCAAGTTACTTTCCCTATTATTCCCAGTTCCCTCATTTGTAAAATTTGTAAAATGACAGGGGTTAAGCTAGAAGATGAGGGAGGCAATGTGCAAACAAATACATATAAAGAAAGCTATACACAGGATAAATAGGAAATAATTAACAGAAGGAAAGCATGAATTAAGAGAGGTGGGGAAAGGCTTCCCGTAGAAGGTGGGATTTTAGTTAGCACTTAACAGAAACCAGGGAGATCAATATTTGGAGAGGAGGAGGGAGAGCATTCCAGGTGTGAGGGACAGCCACAGAAAATGTCATAAATGGGGAGGTAGAACGTCTTGTTTATGCTCTCCGGATTGTACAGGATTTTGAATGCAAAACAGAGCATTTGTATTTGATCTTGGGGGTTATACATAAGGATCTCTACTGGCTGCATATATATAGACTTAGTTTTAAAATTCAATGTTATCTATATTTTATTGTATGTTTAAAATTTATTTCACTAAGTATTTCCCAATTATATTTTAATCTGGTTTGGGCTGTACTTCGGAATGTTGAGGGTGTATGTCCAGTTGTGTTTGTCTCTGCTGCTATAGGTGTGTATGTATGTGTGTGTGTGTATGTGTATATGTATATTTATATATATATGTATATGTATGTATGTATTGCTCTTAGATTATAAATTGAAGAGCAGTTGCCAAAGAAGTTCCCTCCCCCACGTCTCCCTACACCAGTGAAATCTCAAATCCAATTAAAGAAAATTATAAGAAATAGTTTCACAGAAACTCATTTCCGTGATTCCATTCCTCCGAGGACTATAACATATAATATAACATAGAGGAAACTATCAGCAATTTCTTTTGGGTGGTCATCAACAAGCAGTTGAGTTTCTGGGCTTTCTCTGGGCTCATCCCCCCAACTCAGACTTATAGGTTGGATCCCTAGAGAGGGAGCAGATATCTCAGGTTCTGGGAGTAGCCCTAGAGGGGTAATTATGTCTAACAGTAAATTCTGAGTCCCTATCAATGTGCTTTCCGTAAACAATAAGACAGTAGATACTGTTCTAAGTGAAGGCATTTATTCAAATGTCTTAGCAAGACCAGCAGTCATAGTGCATTTCCCCCTACACTTAGGATACATTTTCTCTAAATACACATAAGAGTCTATGGATGGTGGTAGATTGTGGGCACAAATTTACGGTGTAATAGTAGGTAATGAGCTACATATGTTGGAAATACATATAACCAATGGCAACTCAATTCTGAAGCTGCAGTACCTTGATATCTTTTCTTTCTCTGAAGAATTCACATGAAGGTCACTTCAAGTGGGGCCTGGTGTTGGTAACAGACGGGTTGATTGGCTGCTCAGCCTGTCTGAGGACACAGTCTCTGTTGGACATATTGGTCTGGATACATTGCTTGGCCACGGAGCTGGCTCCCTGCAGACCAGGGCTACTCTGCTGTAAAGATCAATTTGTTAGATTTTCTTGGCTTCCTCTTTGATGGGCAACGGCAGTTTTACCACCTCCAGCTTCAGGCTCAGCTGGTTATTCCATCTTTTCAGAGAATATTACTGTGCTTTGTCAGAAGGAGCAGAGACCCTTAGCCAAGAATTGGCAAAAGTCTCTCCTTTAGCTACTTCCTCAGGGCTTTATTTATCTATTTAAAAAAAATTATTTTATTTTCAGCTCATGGAACAAAGCAAGCATTTTCATAACACAGTACCATAAAAAAAAGATGATCACACATGAACCTGCAAATCTACTATATACGACTTGTTACTCCCTCCAGATAGATAAAAAAAGTTATCATGCAAATTTCTCTCTTTCTCTCTCTCTTCCCCTACCCCACCTCAGAGAAGGCTACCATTATATAAAATTATTCTATATCATCCTTTTATTTATCAGTTCTTTGTCTGGATGAAGGTGACAACTTTCTTATGTCCTTTATTTTTAATTTGTGTTTTTATAATCCCAAAATGACTTAGTTGGTCTTAAAACAATATTGCTGTTATTGGATGCAATGTTCTCTTGGTTCTGTTCACTTTATTTATTTATTTATTAATACTTTTTATTTGCAAAACATGTGTATGGGTAATTCCTAAACATTAACCCTTACAAAGCTTTCTGTTACAAATTTTTCCCCCCTACTCCCCGCCCCTCCCCTAGATGGCAGGATATCCACTACATGATAATTATGTTAGAATACTTAAGAAATTGAATATATGTATAGTTATTGCCACACGTCATTTTTTTTTTTTTTTTTTGTGCAGGAGAAATCGTATCCACAAGAAATAACAATCCGATAAAGGAAATACAATGCAAGCAAACCTCAATAGAGAACACGAAAATGTTATGTTGTGGTCCACATTTCACATCCCTCTCCCCAGGTGCACATGGCTCTCCTCACCGAACAATTGGAACTAGTTTGAAGCATTTCATTGTTGAAGAGAGTCATATCCCTTAGAACTGATCCTCATATAGTATTGTTGTTGCCGTGTATAATGATCTCCTGGTTCTGCTCATCTCACTCAGCATCAGTTCGTGTAAGTCTCTCCAGGCCTCTCTGAAATCATCCTGCTGGTCGTTTCTCACAGAACAATAATATTCCATAACATTCATATACCATAATTTATTCAGCCACTCTCCAATTGATGGGCATCCATTCAGTTTCCAGTTTCCAGCCACTACAAAAAGGGCTGCCACAAACATTCTTGCACATGTGGGTCCCTTTCCCTCCTTTAAAATCTCTTTGGGATATAAGCCCAATAGAAACACTGCTGGGTCAGAGAGTATGCATGCACAGTTTGATAACTTTTTGAGCATAGTTCCAAATTGCTCTCCAGAATGGTTGGATCTGTTCACAGCTCCACTAACAATGCATCAGTGTCCCAGTCTTCCCACATCCCCTCCAACATTCATCGTTATCTTTTCCTGTCATTTTAGCCAATCTGACAGGTGTGTAGTGGTACCTTAGAGTTGTCTTAATTTGCATTTCTCTGATCTTTAGTGATTTGGAGCAACTTTTCATATGATTATAAATAGTTTTAATTTCATCCTCTGAAAATTGTCTGTTCATATCCTTTGACCATTTATCAATTGGAGAATGGCTTGAATTCTTATAAATATGAGACAATTCTCTATATATCTTAGAGATGAGACCTTTATCAGAATCCTTAAATGTAAAGATGATTTCCCAATTTGATGCTTCCCTCCTAATCTTGTCTGCATTAGTTTTGTTTGTACAGAAACTTTTTTAACTTAATATAATCAAAATTATCTATCTGGTGTTCAATTAGGAGTTCCAGATCTTCTTTCATTTTATTTTTTATCATTTCATGCAAGTCTTTCCAAACCTTTCCAAGATCATTGAGTTCATCATTTCTTATAGCAAGTAGTATTCCATCACAACCATACACCAAGTAGTATTCCATCACAACCATACACCACAACTTAATCAGCCATTCTCCAATTGAAGGGGATCCCTACAATTTCCAGGTCTTTGTCACTACAAAGAAAGCCACTATAAAAATCCCATTCACATTCAAAGTTATACTTACTTTTTTGTGAATTTCCCTCTATTTTATTTTTATTCACTATTTTCTTTCTCAGCTTCTCCTTTCACTCTAACTTTTAAATCTATCTCTATTACCTTATCTTTCCCCCCTCCTCTCACCCTCTAAGAGTTTCCACATCCCATCCCCCCTCCAATCACAACTTACATACCCCTTCAAAAATCCCCCCTTCTGCTCTCCCTATACTTCCATAAATCCACCCCTCTGAAAGACCCTCCCAAATCCTCATTCATATACCTCTCTAAAAGTTTCTCCCCTATGCTGCACCTCAAGTTTTCTCCCCTCTCTATCTGTCCAGAAGACTTTTTACACCTTTCCACTTTGTTTCCTCTTCAATGCAGATGAGTTAGATTCTAACATTACCAGCCCTCTATCCCCATATGCTTTCTATGTATTATTTCTTCCTTCAATGCTCCATTTTTATAATGTAATTGCTCCTTTTTAACTTTTCACACAAGTAAACAGTCTGACCTTAATGAGTGCCTCTTAATTAGTATTTATTATTTTTCCTTATATTTCTTCTGGGTCTTTTATATCAAAATTTCCATTGGATTCTGATCTTTTTTTTATGCAAAAACCTGAAAGTCTTTTAGTTCATCAATTATCCATTTTTTTCCCATTCAATATTATGCTCAACTTCGTTGAATAAGTTATTCTTGGGTGTAACTCTAGCTCTTTTCCTCTTTGAAATATAAGGTTTCAAGATACATAGTCTTTTATAGTAGAAGCTGCTAGATCTTGTGAAATTTGGACTGTATTTTCACAGTATTTAAATTGATTTTTTCTTGTTGCTTGTGATATTTTTTCAGTAATCTGGGAGTTTTGAAATTTGATTATGACATTTCTGTCAGTTTTTTTTCTGGGGTCTCTCTCTCTTTTTAAATAAAATTTATTTTCCCAAATACATGCAAATATACTTTTCAACATTCATCTTTGCAAAACTTTGTGTTCCAAATTTTTCTCCTTCTGTCCCCTCTCCCTCCTTTCCTAGACAGCAAACAATTCAATGTAGATTAAACATGTGCAATTCTTCTAAACATATTTCTATATTTGTCATATTGCACAAGAAAAATCAGATCAAAAGAAGAAAAAACACAAGAAAGAAAGAAAACAAACAAACAAACAACAACAATTAAAAGGTGAAAATACTATGCTTTGATTCACATTCAGTCTGCATAGTTTTCTCTCTGGATGTGGATAGCACTTCCCATCCCAAATCTATTGGAATTGCCTTGAATCATCGAATTGTTGAAAAGAGCCAAGTACATGGAATCTCTTTTAGGTGGGGATTTTTTTTTCTCTTTCTACTTTACATTCTTGTTCTAGAACTTCAGGATAATTTTCCTTAATAATTTCTTGTAATATTGTATCCAGATTCTTGTTTGATCATAACTTTCAGGTAGCTTGACAGTTCTTGATCTGTTCTCCAGATCAGTTGTTTTTCTAATGAGATGTTTCGTATTCTCTTCCATTTTTTTTCTAGTTTCATTATTTCTTGGTGTCTTATAATGCCATTCAGTTCCTCTTGCTCAATTCTCATTTTAA
Source organism: Myrmecobius fasciatus (assembly GCA_023553655.1). Lineage (NCBI taxonomy): Eukaryota > Metazoa > Chordata > Mammalia > Dasyuromorphia > Myrmecobiidae > Myrmecobius > Myrmecobius fasciatus. Next base: position 717,724 of record JAJPUD010000059.1, read on the forward strand.
AGGAGTTTTTTTTTCTTTTTAAAAAGATTTTAGAACTCTTTTTTCAATTGGTTAACTTTGTTTTCATAATTTTCTTGGATTGCTTTTATTTTTTCTTTTTTTCCTCAATCTCTCTTATTTGGTTTTTGAATTCCTTTTTTTAGTTCTTTCAAGAACTGTTTTTGGGTTTGTGACTGTTGTTACTCTTTGGGGTAAGAGTGACTTTTTTTAACCTCATCTTCTCTGAACATGAATTCAGATTAATATTATTTTTAAAAATAGTAATATAGCCAGGTTTTTTTCCTTTCCTCATTCATTTTTATTTTTTATTTTGTCTTATTTTAGCAGTTTATTAATATAATAAATAATAGAATTAATATAATAAAAATTTGAGTTTTAATCCCAAGTTGTGAGTAATGCCACCCTAGGTTTCAGCTCCTCTTTATTGTTATTTTCTGAATTCTGTCCAACCTCAGGGATGTCTCTCCTTCTCCTTTAAGTCACAGTTAAGATCATCAGCCTGTCCAGAAAATATTCTTGCTCTTGAGTGGTACCTCACTCACCAGGTGTGTGCTCACTCCTTACCACAGCCACAACTTGAGAGCCAGTTTGCTTAGTACCTCTAGGTCTGGCTTCAGGAAGCTGATGATGAGAATGGGGAAGAAGGGGAAGGAACAGATCCTCTCCCATGCAGTCTTCTTCAGTACATTAGCTAAAAGTTTGTGAGGTGAACATTCCTAAGGTAAAGAAAGTGAAGTGAAAGTTGAGGAGAAATTACTTGAAACCTAGCCTGCTTCCCAAGGAAGGAGCTCCAGGCCTGATGTTTGTTGATTCAATGGAGTTAGCCTGAAGGTTTCTACTCATCACTCGGCAAACCTTAGCCCCTGAAGATTTTGCTTTTCCAGAGGTCTTCTCAAATTGTCTTGGAAGGACAGCTGATTTACTATTATGAACCTCTTTATTTTTGCTGCTCTATGTTCATTTTTATGGTGACTTTTGGTCTATCTGTGGAAAAAATCTGGAGAGTTTAGAAATTTCTGATCTACTCTGCCATTTTCCCAGAATTTTCCTTTCTCAAGGATTGGTCACCTCCAGACAGAAGCCTAATCTTTCCAATTGAGCAATTCTTCCTGGTTCAGAGCAGAGTTCCCTTAATATGGTTGCCAGTTAGATTTCCCAGATTCCTGAGGAATCCTATGTAGTCCAGTGGTTGGAGACAAAAGTATAGAGTCAATCTATGTTCCGGAACAAGTTCCAAAGTGTGAAATTCATCCTTTACCCCTTGAAAGATCTCCCTCCCCCTTTCCCCACCAATATTTCTGTCTTTGTCTCTTCCAACCTTCAACTTTGCGGAAGTCTAAAGGGGGCACAGCCCTACATCAGGATCTACTAAAGGTGAAACTCTGTGGGTGATAATTTGGGGAATTTAAAGAATGTTAATATAAAGATATAAACAACTAGTAACATAATGATTTAAAAAATAATAATAATGGCTTTTTATTTTTCAAAATACATGCAAAGATAGTTTTCAACATTCATCCTTGCAAAACCTTGTGTTCCCAATTTTTCTCTCTCCTTCCTCAATATCCTATTCCCTAGACAGCAAGTAATCCAATGTAGGTTAAACATGTATAATTCTTCTAAACACATTTCTACATTTATCATGCTGTGTAAGAAAAATCAGATCAAAATGGGGAAAAGCAAGAAAAAACCATAAGCAAACAAACAATAACAACATCAAAAAAGGTGAAAATGCTGTACTTTGATCCACTTTCAGTCTCCACAATTCTCTCTCTGGATGGGGATGACACTTTCCATCACAAGTCTATTGGAATTGCCTTGAATCAACTCATTTTTGAAAAGAGTCAAGAGCATCACAGTTGATCATCATACAATCTTGCTGTTGCTGTGTGCAGTGTTCTTTTGCTTCTGCTCACTTCACTTACATCAGTTCATGTAAGTCTTTCCAGACTTTTTTGAAATCAGTCTGCTCATTATTTCATATAGAACAACAATATTCCATTTCATGCATATACCATAACTTATTCAGCCATTCTCCAACTGATGGGCATCCATTCAGTCTCCTGTTCCTTGCCACCACAAAAAAGAGCTGCCACAAATACTTCTCCACATGTGGGTCCCCTTCCCTTTTCCATGATCTCTTTGGGGTACAGATCCAGCAGAGACATACTTGCAATATAAGGTAATTTATGCCAGGTGATTATTGAAAGGGACAGACCTACTCTTAGAGGAGGAAGAAATCCCTTTGGTTCATCGAGTTGAGGATTTTATCTCTAGAAGAGATATAGCAGGGCTGTATTTGGAGTGGCTGGATTCTTGCCTCAAAGACCAGGGATCAGTTACTGACAAATATTTAATATCATATTTAGAAATAAAAAGGGCTTACTGATTGACTTTGTTCCTGTCATTGCTACCACTGGGATCACAGGATCATAGATTTTAGAGGTAAACGGGACCTTAGAAGTTATATGGTCCAATCTGTTCCATTTGAAAGATGAGAAAACTGGGGTCCAGTAAGAAGCTTGCCCAAGGTCACCTAGGGAATAAGCACCAGATTTAGGACTTGAATCCAGGACCTTCGATTTTAAGATTGGTGTTCATACCTCTGCAGTCTTTCTGGTTAGAAGGTAAAATGTGAGAGGTGGAAGAGACTTTAGAGGTGATCTAGGACATCCCCCTCATTTTACAGATGAAATTTAGGGAAATGATTTGCCAAAGGTTACAGGCTGCAAAGAGGAACCACTGAGAGCAGTTCTGATTCCCAGCATGGGCAGATACCTTAAAATGTGCTCTTGGAGATGAAGCATTACAAAAGACATCTCAAATAAACATCTTAAAGTTAAATTCAGTTGAGATTTGGGGAACCTCAGGCATAGACCTGGGCTTGGTGTTTCTATAGCTGGAGAGATCCATCAAAAGAAATGGCACCTGGTGGAGGTGACTGGGTCAGGAAGGAGCTCATCTGGGGTACAATTGTCCTGGTGTGTGTATGTGTGTGTGTGTGTGTGTGTGTGTGTGTGTGTGTGTGTGTGTAAAATCTGGTGGTTTTCTATTTTAACTATTTTTATTTAAATTATTTTTGAAATATGATCACAAATCTCAGTTGTTTTGATTCATTAAGGAATCACATGTACCATCAGTGGCTTCTAAATTTTAGCACCGAGGGCCAAAGCACTTTACACATATTAATTACCTTTTTTATCCTCACAACCACCTAGGGAGAGTAGGTGCTATAGTTATCCTCATTTTACAGATGAGAAAACTGAAACTGAGCTAAGGTCAAGTAACTTGTCCAACTAGTAAGCTTCTGAGGTAGGATTTGAATTCAGATCTTTCTGACTAGATCTGGAACCTGGTCCATGATACAGAATTCTGGCTCTAGAACCACAGCCTCTCAGTTCAAACTCCAACTCAGAAACCTCCTATTCCAATGACTTTAGGTGAAATCCAATTTCTCTAGATTCTAAATTTCCTCAAAATTAGAATAATAAGGTCAGATGAGGAGGTCTCTAAGGTCCTCTCCAGCTCTAGGACTATCATCCCATCAAGGAGAAAGCACAATCCTTTCCTTCACAGAGTCTGCAGTCAGACAAACTTTATGAAGTATTTACTGTGTGCTAAGCCCTATGCTAGGTACTATGGGGAAAATAGACAAAAATAGTAAATATAGAGCCTTCTCTCAAAAAAGTTTAAAGCCTAGTCAGGGAGATAATTTGGATACATAGTTAAATAATAATATAATAATGTATATATAGATAAATGATAATATAATAATGTACACATAGATAAATGATAACAATGTATAATATAATAGATATATATATATATAGATAAATTATAATAATGTACACATAAATGATAATATAATAATGTATATATAGATATATTATCATTTATTTATAACAATGTATATATAGATAAATAATATAATACTGCATAATATAATAATGTGTACATAGATAAATGTTGATACAAGGGAGTACAGGCTATGAGTGATGTTTAAAGAAATCTGTACATCTGATCAGTGACAGAGCAAGACTGGTATCTAGGATCCAGCTCCCAGAGCATCCTGCTTCTTCCCCAACTGTGGTTCCTCTAAGGTGAGGGAGCCTCATGTTGTAATGGTAACTTCATTGCCTCAAGGATTTGACTAATCTGACTTGGTTGTTATAATTAGCTGATTCTCTGGCCAACCCTTGAAGACCTTTATTAGATTGCAAGTTTCCTGAGGTGAGGAAACTTGGGTCTTACCTATATTTTATTCTTCCCCAGCTAGGGAAGATCTCCTGGTTCTGCTCATTTCACTTAACATTAATTCACAACATGGACTATCTAAACCTTTGCGTAAGTGGTCTCCTGTGCTTCAAATTGGGCTCCTTCCTCATTTCTCTCTCTTGGGACCTCTGACTCCCTTCAAAGGCTACTTCATACCTTTGTATATCTAAATATAATATATTCATATATAAATATATTCATGCAAGGAACCTTTCCTGGTTGCCCTAGTTGTTGGGGTTCCCTCTAGAGCCTTTAGGGGGCCTAGACTCAGTACAGACCACAATGCAGCAGCAAAAGTAACTTTTATTGAATAGGGAAGAACTATGATTTCTGGCAGCTGGAGGGAACCCCAAGAACATCCCTGTAAAACTGCAATCTGGAGCACAACCTTCAGGTATTCTTGGCTCCAGCAAATGAAGGCTTCAGGGAGTTTAATTATTTAGTCCTTTTTAATTCAGACTGCCCCTAGAGTTGTAAGCCTCTAGGAAGTTACAGATAAGGGAGTTCCCCTGGCCAGGTTCACGGCATTACCTGACTCAGCAGGGGACATGTATAATTCCACTGATCAGCTTCAGATAGTCTCTCCTAAGCTGGGATGGAGAGCTATCCCCCAGATGGCCCAGGGTATAAAATTCTGGACACAGGATCAGGAAGATCTGATTTCAAATTCTGCCTCAGACTATTACTAGCTGTTATCCTTAATCACCATCTGTCTCAGTTTTCTCATTTGTAAAATGAGGAGGAAAATAGCATCTATTGTTGGGAAAAGTTGTTGTGAAGATCAAATGAGATGATGTTTGTGAAAAGCTTAGCTTACAGGCAATCAGCACATAGTAGGCACTATATAAATGCTTATTCCCCATCTTCTCTTCCTTCCTCATGTCTGGAATGCTCTCCCTCTTCATCTCTCCTGGTCTCCTTCAAGACTCATCTCTACAATGGATAGAGCACTGGGCTCAGAATCAGGAGGATCTGGGTTCAAATGTGGCCTCAGTGGGCAAGTCACTTAACCCTCAAAACAAAACAAAACAAAACTAAAAAACAAAGAAGAGTTAGCTCTAATTCCACCCCTTGTGGGCAGCTTTTCCCCATCTCACCTTGTTGCTGGTGCTTTCCCTCTGACATTATGCCCCTTTATTCTGTATATAAGTTTTACATACCCCTAATTATTTGCATGTTTTCTCCCTCACTAGAATATCATCCTATTTTTACTTCTCTTTTTTATGTCCAGCACTAGCATAGTTTCTGAGAGTTTTCTCTAGTTTCAGGACAGTCTCCATTACAGGAGAAATATCAGTCATCTGCATTTGCACTTTCAGATACTCACCCTTTCTATGGGTCTGCTTCACATTACCTACATTTCTTTTAGATTGCAGGGAATCCCCTTTGCGGCTTCCTTTTTGCTCTGAGTAATGGTGTGACTTTTGGCCAGGCAGCTTCATGATCCTGCCCACAATAGATTTACCTTCTAGTCTGTGAAGAACATAGGTTCAAGTAATGGAAACTACAGATCATTAAGAACCAATATGTGGTAGTGAACACAAATTTTATTGAATAGGGATCAGCTCAAGGAGGATCTAGCAGCAGGGAGAAAACTTTCAAAATGATCGCTGGTTCATATGGAAACTTCAGTTAAGGCAATCCCTTTTATTCAGACTGCTCCCTGGTTATACAACCTAGAGAAATAAATTGGTCTCTAGGCAGTTACAGATAAAGGAGTTGATCTGGGCAGGTAGCCAGCACGACCTGGCTGTGAAGGTGTGCTATTTAATTCCACCATCCTGGATCAGACAATTGTCACTCCTTTAGAGGGAACCGAGACAGAATTTTATATTCCTTCATGCTGTCTTTCCATATAGAGTCTTCCACATTTTTTCTCTTACACCCTCTCTGAAATTAATTTATAGTTTGTATATATTTATATATAAATGTAATATATTCATATATAAATTTACATATAAATATATATTTATTTTCTAATGTTGTAAGATTGGGCCTCTATTCCAGATATGTTTCCTCTCCAATGTTAACCACTAATTAACCAATTCTGTTTAAATCATTAACATCAATGATTTTTTTTTGTATTTTATTTACTTCAAACACATTTATTATTTATCCTTCCAACTTCCACTCCTTGCAAATGAACAATGAAAAAAAAAAAAAACACCTCAAGATAAAAATGCACAGTCCAGTAAAACAAATCTCCATATTGGCTATGTCCAAAGATACATATCTTCTTCTGTTTTTTAAATGCATACCCTGGAGGTAGATAGCATGCATTATCTTCCATTCTTTGACATAATGGCTTATCATTACACTAATTAGAGTATAAAGTCTTTCAAACTATTTTTTCTTATGATGTTATTGTTGTATAATTTATTTTTCTAGTTTTGTTAACTTTACTCTGTATTAGTTTATGTTTTCCTATTTACTCTAAAATTGTATGTTTTGTAGTTTCTTATGATTAAATAATATTCTATTACACAATCATTCCATAATTTATTTAGCTGTAGGTAGACACTCCCTTAGTGTTCATTTTGGGATTATAAATATTTTTGTGCATATAAGTCTTATAGACCTAGTAGTCTATACTACTGAGGATCTGAGGAATGGACAGTTTGGTCACTTTTGGGACATAGTTCCAAATTGTTTTCCAGAATAACTCAACCAACTTGATCTTCCCTATCACCATAATAACTTTCTATGGCCATGTTCTTTTGTTGTTGTTTGCTCATTTTTCAATCTATTTTGTGACTTTTAATTTTGTCTAATTTGGGGTCTGCTCATGGGGAAGAGGCAACACTGTCCCAACCTTCTTGGTACAGGGCCTTGCTGCTGGCTTGTACAGCAAGGCCGTGGGGATCTTGGGCTTGTGCTGGGGCTTGGGCCCTTGTGATTGACTTGTTGGTGTGCTGTATTTTCCTTTTACCAGAGTGAGATATATCTTTCTTGCTGATCTTTTAATTTGTCTTGGGCTAGAAAATTGTTTCATTCTGCCCTTTTCTTCTTCTGCTGCTCCAGAAGATATTTTAAAGCATAATTTTGTAATTGTTTGGAGGTGAATTTAGTAGAGCTCAGGGGAGTTCCTGTCTTAATCTACCATCTTGACTTGGCCCTTCTCTGAGACTCCTACCTTCCCTCTTATGACCCTCTCTCTTCCTCTGGCCTGTCCTCTCCTATTTTCCTTTTGAACATAGTGGATTTCTATGCTTTAATCTTTATTTGTCTATCTGAGTAATTGTGTTCAATTTTTCTTTATCTAGTTCAGATTTTGTCACACTTTCCTCCATGTTTAAATACTTTTTATCTTATGTATCTTCATTATATGTCATTGATTTCCTTTTCCTTTATTTTTCAGTATAATCTCCTGTCCCTCTCATTTCTATCTTTTCCTGATACCATAAAAACAACAAAACTGAATCCAGGGTCTGTCTCTGTCTTATTTATCTTTCTTTATGACCCTTAAAATTAATACAATTCTGAAAATGTACTTTTTAAAAAATCCCCTATTAGCATGTAAAAAATTCATAACCACTCTGAATGAACAATTTTTCAAATGAACAAATCGTGAACCTTTGTCTATTTGCCTTGGCTCCTGGGTTTCCATTTCAAAGTGCCTATTCATTTCTGTACTTTTCACCAGGAATTCTTGGAAATTCTTTATTTTGTTAACCATCCCTCCCCACTGTATTGCTATCCTTAGTTTTCCTGAATAGGTTATTCTTGGTAGTAAGCTTTTATTTTTTGCCTTTTCGATTATTGTGTCCCAAGTTTTCTCTCTCCACTACTAATGGCAGTTGCCAAATTTTAAGTGATCTTGACCATGGTTCTAAACTCCATGTTTCTGAGTGCCTGAGTATATTTTCTCTCCTCCGGAAGTTCTGGATTTTGGCAATGATACTCTTGGGGGTTTTATTTTAGAATTTTTTTCAGGAAATGACAAGTTGATTTTTTTCTGTTTACACTTTACCCTCTGGTTCTCAAAGTTCTGGGCAGTTTTAATTTATGATTTCTTGATATATGGCATCCAAGTTGTTTTTTGTTTGTTTGTTTTGTTTTGTTTTGTTTTTGAGAGGGGATGGAACTGAGGTGTGTAAGAAAGAATACCTAACCCTTTCATCTAAGGCTGAGCTTTCCCTTACTTTTGTTCAATGGGTCCAGTGATAGAGACCACTCTTTAGTAGAGAAGAAAGAAGATATTCCAACTCCTTGGGTCTAGCAATATTTCTTATTGCTAGACTTCTATGCATCTAGGAGAGGAGAATTTTCTGAGACCAAGAGTTCTTGGAGGGGCGTATAGTTCATAGCCTCTTGTTGTTTGTGACTTCTGTCATGGCTGTGGGGCTTCTGCAATGGCAGCCTTAGTTGGGCACCATGACAAAGTGAGGTTAGGTCCTGGAGAGCTGCTTTGCTTATGGTGAAAATCTATGGAAGAGTCAAGGAGTAGAGGACTGGAGGTAGACCAGAAACCCAAAACTAGACTCAAGTGAGATGGGGATTGTCAGCTCTAATTTTAGTGAGTTTGGGTAGGGGGGAGAAGGCTGGTGTCAACTTCTAGCATTCAGATATTGTTGACTTTTTCTTTTTTATTATTTAATATTTTATTTTTTCCCAATTACATGTAAAACAATATTAATGTTTTTTTCAGATTTTGAGTTCCAAATCATTTATCCCTTTCTTTGCTCACTCCACATTGAAAAGGCAAGAATTTGGGGCAACTAGGTGGCACAAGGGGCAGCTAGGTGGCGCAGTGGATAGAGCACCAGCCCTGAAGTCAGGAGGATATGAGTTCAAATCTAGTCTCAGACACTTAACACTCCCTAGCTGTGTGAACCTGGGCAAGTCACTTAACCCCAATTGCCTCAGCAAAAAGAAAAAAAAAAAAAAGCAAAAAAAAAGCAAAAAAAAAAAAAGAAAAGGCAAGAATTTGATATAGGTTATACATATGTGTAATCAGGCAAAAAACATTTCCATGTAAGTCATCCTGTGAAAGGAAGCACAGATAAAAAACCCCCAGAAAAATAAAGTAAAGAAAAAGTATCTTTGATTTGCATTTGGGCTCTACCACTTCTTTCTCTGGAAATGGATGGCTCTTTTCATCATAAGTTCTATAGAATTGTCTTGGATCATTCTGTTGCTGAGAATAGCTAAGCTATTCATAGCATATCATCATGCCATATTGCTGTTACTGTGTATAATGTTCCCATTTCCACTTATTTTACCTTGCATCAGTCCCTGTAAGTCTTTCTATGTTTTCCTGAGAGCACCTTGCTCATTATTTCTTAAAACAAAACAGCATTCCATCATAATTATATACAACTTGGTCAGCCATTCCCCAATTGATGGACATCCACTCAATTTTCAATTCTTTGCCACCATTAAACAAGCTTCTATAAATATTTTTGTATACATAGGTCCTTTTCTTTTTTCTTTTTTATTTCTTTGGGATACATATTTATGTGGTATTCCTTGGCCAAAAGTTATGCATGGTTTTATAGCCCTTTGGGCATAGTTCCAAACTGTTTACCAGAATGGTTGAATCAGTGTATAATTTTACCAATAGTACATTAGTGTTTTAATTTTCCCACATCCCTTCCAATATTTGTCATTTTCTTTTTCTGTCACATTAGTCTCACACAGGTGTGAGATAGTAGCTCAGAGTTATTATAGTTTGCATTTTTTTCATCTATAGTGATTTAGAGCATTTTTATATGACTATAGATAGCTTGGATTACTTTGTCTGAAAACAGCCTGTTCATGTCCTTTGACCATTTATAAATTGAGGAATGGTTCTTATTTCCATAAATTTGACTTGGTTTTCTATATGTTTGAGAAATGAAATCTTTATCAGAGAAACTCACTAAATTTTTCCTCCCACAGTTATCAACTATGTATTTCCCTCCATCCTATTTCTCCCCCTGTTTATTCTACTTTCTCTCTGCTTTTACCCTGTCTATTCTCAAAAGTGTTTTACTTCTATTACCTCTCCCAAATACCCTTCTTTCTATCAGTTCCTTTCCCTTATCTCCTTCCCTTCCTACTTTCCTTTATAGTAAGGTAAATGTCTACATCCAACGAATCGTGTATATTATTTCCTCTCTAAGTCAATTTTGATGAGAGTAAGGTTCATGTGCTTCCTTCCCTGCTTCCTCCATTTCCCCCTCCACTGTAAACTCTCTTTTAGGCCTCTTTTATGTCATTCAGTTTAATCCCATCTTACCTCTTCCTTTCCCCTTGTACCAATGCATTCTTCTTTCTCATCCTTTAATTTAATTTTTAAAGATAATTATACCTTAACATCCATCTCTGCTTTCTGCCCATGTATACTCTTTCTAACTGCCATGTTAATGAGAAAGTTTTTAGGAATTATAAATATCATATTTCCACATAGAAATAGAAATAGTCTCATCTTATCTAATGCCTTATGATTTTTCTTTCCTGCTTACTTTTTCTCTCTCTCAAGGCAACTGGGGTTAAGTGACTTGCCCAGGGTCACACAGCTAGGAAGTATTAAGTGTCTCAGGTCAGATTTGAACTCAGGTCTTCCTGATTCCAGGACTGCTACTCTACCCACCTCACCATCTAGCTGCCCCTCCTTTTCATGATTCTTTTGCATCTTGTATTTGAAAGTCAGATTTTCTATTTAGCTCTGGTCTTTTTTTATTAGTGATGCTTGAAAGTCCTCTATTTGTTGAATGCCCATTTTTTTCCCTGAATGAGAGTATACTCAGTTTTGCTGAGTAGGTGATTCTTGGTTCTAATTCTAGCTCTTTTGCCCTCCAAAATATCATATTCCAAATTCTCTAATCTGATCCTCTGTAGAAGCCACTAAAGCTTATGTTATCCTGACTGTGGCTCCATGATATTTGAATTGTTTCTCTTTGATTGTTTGCAGTATATTTTTCGTGATCTGAGAGTTCTGAAATTTGGCTATAATATTCCTGGAAGTTTTAATTTTGGGAACTCTTTTGGGAGGTGATCAGTGGATTCTTTCCACTTCTATTTTATCCTCTGATTCTAGAATACCCCTGCAGTTTTTCTTGATAATTTCTTGAAAGACGATATCTAGGCTCTTTTTTTATTTATTATTATTATAACTTTCAGATAGTCTAAAAACATTTTTAGATTTTCTCTCCTGGATCTATTTTCTAGGTCAATTGTTTTTCCAGTGAGATATTTCACCTTTTCTTTTCTTTTTTCATAATTTTGATTTTGATTGCTTTTTGATATCTCACAAAGTTATTAGCTTCCACTTGCCTGATTTTAACTTTTAAGGAATTGTTTTCTTCAGTGAGTTTTGTACCTCCTTTTTGATTTGGTCAAGCCTACTTTTTAAGGAGTTCTCTTCAGTGAATTTTTGTATATCTTTTCCCATTTGGCCAATTCTGCTTTTCAAGGAATTCTTTTTTTCATTGTCTTTTTGTACCTCCTTTACCATTTGGCTTATGCTGTTTTTAAGGTATTGTCTTCTTCAGTATTTTTTGTCTCTTTTACTAATCTGTTGACTTGTTTTTCATGATTTTCTTGTATCACTTTAATTTCTCTTCCCAATTTTTCCTTTAACTCTCTTACTTGATTTTCAAAATCCTTTTGAGCTCTTCCATAGTCTGAGACCAATTAATTTTTTCTTGGAGGCTTTAGATGTGGGAGCTTTGAGTCTGTGTTTTAATCATCCTTATCACCCTACTAACTTTCTATGATCAGAATTTTTTTCTGTGGCTAGTATATTTTCTAGCCTGTTTCTTGACTTTTAATTATATGTTAAAGAAGTTTTCTGTTTTCTGGATAGAAGGCACATTCTCCCAAGGTTTAAGTTTTTTTTTTTTTTTTTTTTTTGGCAGCTTTTTACAGAGATAATTCTGTGGACCCATTAGTTTTTGGCTCTTCCAAAGTAGTATGATCTAGGGAGAGGAATGTTTACTGCTCTACTCTTCGGTGCACTGGCTTATGAGTGACCACAGACAGTCTTTTCTATCTTGGACTGTGATCAAGTTTACTGTAGCCATTGTAGGTCCTCCTCGAACTAGGACTAAGAGTCAAGACTGTGACCTAGATCTGAGTATGGGTAGAGTCCTGCCCTAGTGCCAGCAGAGGGGCCATTGATGTAATATAGCTTCTAGGGGAGACAGCAATGATTTTGAGCCCCCCTGACCTTAGGGGCTTCTGTTCTAACAATAAGTCAGTAATTCTAAATCTTCTGGCTTTGGAGTCTGCCTCAGGGAAATCATTCTAAGAATAACAATCTGTCTGATTCTGAATAGACCACTTCTCAGTTCCTTGTTGACTGTTAGATAGATAATCTATTGGTCAGTGAGAATCAAATTGCTGAGACTACTCCTTGGTCCTACTTCTGGGCCATAAAATTAGCATATCTATAAGAAGAAGAACTAGATGAATGTGTCTCCTTGCTTCTGATTCTTTGCTAAACACTTGTAATGGTGTTACAATTACAATAAATCTCGACCAGGAAATGGGTTCAAGTCTGGAAATTCTTTTGAGATACCTTGCAACACTGGTCTGTGACCCCAATCTTTTGAGGTCCCCTTTTCCAACCTCAACACAATTGTAAATCTCTTTTTGACCCAGTGTTCTATCCCTTTTTCATCTATGGGTTGAGAGGTCTGGAAATGGCCAATGCTGCCACTAATTCAGTTGACCCAAGGCCTGCTCTGGGCTGGTATGCCCTGTGCTATATTGTCCACTCTTCACCCTGTGCAATAGAGCTTTCCTGCTGATCTTCTAAGTTGTCTTGGGCTGGAAAATTGTTTCACTGTCTTTTTATAGTTTCTGTCACTCTAGAATCTGATTAGTCGTTATTTAATGGTATTTGGAGAGGCTTTACTCTCCTTCTTCTTTTCTTTACCTCTCTCTTGTGTTTTCTGATTATGTTCCCAGCTGCTTTTCAAAAGTTCCAAAATTCCCATCCCTCTTCTTATTCTTTTCCTTAGCTTTTGACTATGAGGGGAAACATTTGGATGAAGAAACTTCTTTACAATTTTGTTTTGCAGTAATTACATGTACAATTATTTATTTTACTCTGCCTTACTACATCATACAGTCACTGAAAAGTTAATTGCCTAGATCTTATGAATAAGTTGGCTAATAAAAATAAGTTTCCTAAATGTGGAATAGGAGCAATTCAAATGAATATTTTAATAACTCATATGTGTCAGTTATATTCATAGTATGATAGGCATAGCATGTATATTGCCCATGTAGATTATATATATGGCCACGTGACTGTCTAAATGTGGCTTTCAGAGTGTCTTTCATAAATGTCTTGGGAATCTTGGCCATTTTTCTCCAAGGAAGACTTTAATTCCTGCTTGGAAGGGAACAGAAGAAATCATTCATGAGGCTGGCTGCTTTGCTTTCCTCATAGAGAGCATACCGCATTATATTTATAGCTAATTTTTCCCATCCCATATTGCTAGGATAGGAGAAATGCTTCCCTCTCACTTAAGTTAAATATGCTTTTCTAGTTACTATCCCTCAAAGAGGAAGATGTGCTCCCAGCTAGTAGCCAAAGACTAGGTTCTCTCTCATTAAATGCTAATTACACAAAAGATCATCACAAATAGTGAGAAACAGCAACTAAATGCATTTTTTTCCTAATGAGGTAGCAAACAGAAACCGGAGACGTTGTATAGATTAAGACATTTTAGAGAGTGGACAGAGTGAATGAGTTTTTTTTTAATTAGGAGTGAGATATCTCAACCTGAGACAGAAAGGCCCTGATCTCATCCCAGGAGAAATTACCTGGGGAAGCAAGCTGGAAATCAGGAATATTTGAGGAATCTGAGGACTTCCCCAAGTCTGTTTTCTTTCTCTCTAGATTTTCCCATGAAGAGGCCTGCATCTGTGTGGGTTCCTTCTTGGATAGAGTCACATTGTGGAATAATCTCTCTACCATCAAGGAGAATTTTATGTTAATGGACCATATTTGAATCAAGGATCACAATAATATCATAATTTGGGGGTGCATGGAGTATTCAGGGAGGGCTAGGATCTTTGGTGTGAAGGCTTGTTGAATACTTTTTCAGGGCTGCTCATCCACTTTAGGGGTCTACCTTTCACCCAACTCTTACCTGTGGCTGTAAGAAGCTGTAGGACGCACAGAGGCCTTGCCCCAGTAAACCTTCTCAGCTGATGGGCTTACCTATCTTGAAGGTAATTTGACAGGCCTTACACATTGTGAGTGGGGGGATGTCTGCCCCAAGCTTGTGAAGACTTCCCCCAGTGGAATGGGCAGATGAGAGCAATTTGTTCCATTGGCCACAAAAGTGGCTGAAGCAGGTGCTGTGGAAAACTTAGAGTTTGGTCAGACACCGAAGATCCCAAGATCATCTTCTGTTTCCCAGGCCAGTTTCCTTGACTTTTATTTTACCACTGGTCTCTGATGACCCATGAAGAGAGACTGAAGCCGACACTTTGTGCAGCTCTGCCTTCCCTGAAATCCACTTCATGGGCAAATTGAGACATCATCCATAATGTCATTGGTCCTTTTCAGAAATGAAGGATGGGGGGCAGCTAGATGGCGCAGTGGATAGAGCATCAGCCCTGAAGTCAGAAAGACCTGAGTTCAAATTTGGTCTCAGGCAATTAACACTTCCTAGCTGGGTGACCCTGGGTAAGTCACTTAACCCCAATTGCCTCAGCAAAAAACAAAACAACAACAACAACAACAAAAAAAAAAGGAAAAAAAAGAAAAGAAAGAAAAAGAAATGAAGGATGAACTTGGACCTGGAAAGGTCTATCCAACCCTCTCATTTTACAGATGAAAGAACGAGATTAATAGATTTTCTTAAAGTCACAGAAAAACTGAGATTTGAATTCTTATCCTCTGCCTTTAAATTCAGCTTATTCTCCCTTGTCACATCTGTATCCATAATGAATTGGGACTAGTGCACAGGTGTCTGAGACCTTGGGAAGGCAGAAGGGGGAGCTGTATAATAAGCAGCAGGGACACTTTGGTCTTTGGGAAAGCCAGGAAACGGTGCTGACCACCCCGATGAAATCAATTACCTTGAGACTTGAAGGTAGTGCCATCTGGTGACCACATAGTATGTGACATTCCCTAGCTAACTACTTAATTAACAAAGCCACTGACTGCTTTCAGGAGACTGCAGAAAACAGGTTAGCAAGTCAGGTGTGGATAGCTATTGCTATTGAAACAACACCAAGAGTGTGCTCGGGCTCATTCAAATATACTTGAATTTACTCATTTCTTTCCAAGTGAATCCCCAGGGGAGGATGTAAGCTTCTTGAGGACAGACTCATTTTTCATTTTTTAAAAATTTCCCAGACAAGCAAACAATAGGCACTTAATACATGCTTAGTGAATTGCATTTAATTAAAAGCTAAACTGATTAGACATTTAACAAATGCTTGTTGAATTAAAAACTAAAAGACTGAACAGTTGCTCAATGGCATTTATCTTGTTTCTCCTATCATCAACTACCTCCCCAAGTCCCACCAGGGAGTTCTTTGACCTTAGCAATCTATTTATTCAGGCAATTCATAAGAATCAGAGGATTCAGGACAAAGGGACTTCACACACAGAGTTTAGGTCGTTAACTCAGCCTTACTTCATGAGGAAATGAGGGCCCAGGGAAGCTTACTGGCTTAGCCAGAGATCACAGAGGTTGGAAGGAGGAGAACTTAGACTCTAGGTGCAATGCTCTTTCTATTGTACCATGCTGCTTGGGTCAAGCTTGTTCCAACCCTCTGTAAGATTGGTTTCTGTGAATCATTGTCTAATGATACCAATATCTACCCCAGGGAATTAGTAGCCTAGCAGCCGTGCAATATCAATATCTTTTGTATTTCTACACCACTTGTCTTCCCAGGATCACACAGTGCAGTTCGAAGTCTGCTTTTCAGAAATTCAGAATGTCATCTTATTGATCTCAACACTTAGGAGAGATAAGGATGGGATGGGGGGGAAGGGAGGAGGGAGAAAAGAAGGGAGAAGCAAGACAGAGAGAGGGAGAGAGACATTCAGGGAGGGAGGGAGAGAGGAAAGGAAGAAGAGAGACAGAGAGACAGAAAGAAAGAAAGAGAGAGAGAGGGAGAGGGAAAGAGACATTCAGGGAGGGAGGGATAGAGGAAGGGAAGAAGAAAGACAGACAAAGAAAGAAAGAAAGAGAAAGACAGAGAGAGATATTCAGGGAGGGTGGGATAGAGAGACACAGAAAGAGAGGGAGAGGGAGAGGGAGAGAGAGAAGGAGAGAGAGAAGGAAGGAGGGAAGGAAGGAGAGGCAGAGAGATGGAGAGAAGGAATTGCTATCTGTTTTACAGATGCTAAAATGCAGAGAGTTTCATAGAATTATAGCTATAAAACATCAATGGACCTCAAAAGTAATCCACTCCATTTTCCTTCTTTCCTTTTTATAAATAAGGAAATAGGGAACCAGCTAGGTAGAACTGATGGGATGAATAAGATTCCAGGTCATCAAGTAGCTAGGTGGGCCATAAAGAGGAGCATTAACCGAAGAGGGCCTGAATCACTAAATTACTGAATTACTTGGGAGGCCAAGCTATTCCCTGAGGCAAGCAAGGAGGCTTGTTGACAGGATTATCTTGTCCTTAAGTGAGTCCTTATAGGGCATAAGGCCCTGTGATGAAGTGGGCCCTAATTGAATTCTTTGTCACATTCCTTACACTGAGAAAATTGTCATGACCCCACAATTACTGTATCCAATCAGAAGGCCAAGTTATGAAGTCAACTCCTGAGGTATTTTTCTTTCATAAAAGAACCTATTGGTACCCCATTTCTTCACTAACTCCTTTTAGGAACTTAGTCTGCTTACTAAGCATCACAACAGCAGGCAGGTTCATTAGGAACTGTCTGCCTTATGGCAGCAAGTTCTTTAGGAACTTTTCTTGCCTCCTGGCATCTTCCCCCTTGTTAATGGGAGTTCTGCTGGAGAACTTAACCTGTGTCTTTTGCTAAACACCATTTGGAACTTAACCTGCTCCCAATAACTTAATTAAATCTTTGCCTCTTGATTTGGAGATGATCTAAGCCTTAAAATCTCTTGAGATATCTCATAACATCCCAAAACCCCAATATATTTTTATGTTCAACCTTATATCCCATCAGAGTGACTTCTCAAGGGCCAGGCAGGTTATTAATAGAAGAAATGTCATTCAAACCCCAATTCTCCAACTTTAGTTCCAGTTTCCACTGAACCACACTGCTTGGGCTTCCCCGCCATAATTCTCTTCTCTTGACTTAAAATAAAAAGAGTTTCAAACATTTCCCTGACTGCCCCTGTTTTAAATATGTAGTTTCTTTGCATCCCCCTCATTTGCCATCCTATAATAATAACTGGAGAAGCAGTGTGCTAGAGAGAATGATAATTATAGCTTTCATTTATAGTGTTTTAATTTTTAGAAAGCATTTTACAAATATTGTCTCTACCATAGTTCTAGGAGATAGGTATTATTATTATTGTGTCCATTTTATAGACAAAAATCAAGTGACTGGCTCAGGGTCAAAAGCTAGTGAGTGTCTGAGCCTGAAACTCCGGGCTTTCTGACTCTAGGTACAATGTTCTATCCATCTAGCTGCCTCAAATTGGTCTCAGGTGAGGAAGATCTGAGTTCCATTTCTAACTCTGACAATTACTGGCAGTGTGACTTCTGCAATTCACTTTATCTCTCAGTGCCCCACACAACTCTCTAAGACCACATATTGTAGCACAGACAACAAATTGTGTTGGTAGAGAGAGTTCCTTATCAAGAATTCTTTCCATGGGGGCAGCTAGGTGGTGCTGTGGATAGAGCACCAGCCCTGAAGTCAGGAGGACCTGAGTTCAAATGTGGCCTCAGATACTAACACTTCCTAGCTGGGTGACCCTGGGCAAGTCACTTAACCCCAATTGCCTCAGCCCCCCCCAAAAAATTCTTTCTATCCATGAAATATATTATATTTCTCATTTAATTTGATCCTCACAATAACTATAGAAAGCATATTCTACAGATATTACCATTCCTTATATTACAGATAAGGAAACTGAGGCTTAATGAGAGTTTTAGTGGCTTGCCCATAATCACACAATAGGTAAGCAACAGTGACTGGATTTGGACCCAGATCTCTCCAAACTACAAGCCTAGTTCTTTTTCCACAGCTCAATATGTATGCACACATGTGCCCTACTAGGGAAGGAAAGAGAATAAACATTTATATAGCACCTGCTATATGCTAGGCACTGTTCTAAGTGTTTTAGGAATATCTCATTTGATCCTCCCAACAATCCAATGAGGGTAAGTGCTTTGATTATCCCCATTTTAATGAATATTAATTCAGGTAATTAATGCAACAGAAATTAAGTGACTTTTTCAGAGTCACAAAGGTAGTAAGTATATAAGGCTGGATTTGAACTTGAGTCTGATTCCAGGTCTAGTGTTCTATCTGCATACAATTTTGTTTTTAGATAATTTTAGATAGCACCATTCTTCCTGACTATCTATTTGTAGGAAAGTGTAGTTCAACCTTTTTGGGGGGAATGTTTTGTACCAACTACTTTTGTTATGAGCTCTTGATAAATTTCTTTGCTTAAAGCTAATTGATATCTACTGGCTAACTTAATGGGGAGAATGCTGGTAGGAAGGGGAAGATTCTTCCTCCCCTGTTCATTTTGTCATTGTTGAACATGTAAAATGGCTCTCCACTTCTAAGGCTCCTCCACTGGACTTGATTTCACTATGCAAAATTAGCTTTTGAAAAAAAGTTGGATAGATACAGGAGATATCCCAGAGTCCTCTTTTTGTGGGCTAGGGAAAGCAAATGAGACAGCTTGTGGTATTCTTAGCCCCAGTACTGTGTTAAGCATTATTTACTGATTTGGGAAGGGGTATGGGGGGGGGGAGAATGGTTTTAAACAATGACACCATTTATTGTGTTAGAACAGAATAATTCCATACCTTAGAAGTAGATAATTCCAATTTATCAGGGAGAGGATTAGATTTTCTGCCTGGCACCTGAGGGCAGAATGAGGAACTGTGGCCAAGTAGAAATTTCTTGGAAGCAGATTTTGACAGTGGTTGGGAAACTACAAAAGCCTGAAAAAAGTGGAATGAGTTATCTCTGGAAGCCTAGATTTTTCTTATGCCTTCAGAGAGAGGATGATGATCTCTTAACAGATTTAGCTAGAGGGTCATGGCTAGTGTTGGACCTGGATCTAGCCTCAAGCATATTAGCTGTGTGATTCTGGACAAGTCACTGTTAACCTGTGTCTATCTTAGTTCCTTCATTTGTAAATTGAGGATAATAATAACCTACGAAGTGCTGTATAAGTGCTAGCTATTATTCTAATTATTATGCTATAGAGAGGATTCTCATTCAGGTTGGGCTTGAAAGAGATGGCCTCTAGAGTTCCTCTTAACTGAGAATCTGCTATATTTTTTAAGCTGCAAAAAGAAATCAGCTTCAAAGAAATTGCACTTTCTGCCAATTGTGAAATTATATCCAATTTAAATTTTTATATGAGAAAGGTGGCCAAGGTCTTATCTGTTTGATCCTCATAAAGTCAGACAGAACAGTTGAATTTCCTATTTTAAAAGTAATCCAGGCAACATTTTTCAGAGTGTATATCCTCCAGAAAGAAACTCCAAGTTTGAAACAAGGCAAAAAGGGCTCTGGAACTGAGATTGGGTCTCATGAAAGATGTAAGTGGATTTATATAAGTGAGTGATATGGAAGAAAAAGAGCTACACTAGATTTCAGGAGATCAGGGTTCTAAACAGAAGATTCTCATAGGTTTGGAGCCATATGGAGCCTTAGAGGTCATTCAACCTGACCCCCTCATTTTACAGAGGGGACAACTGGGGCACAAAGAGATTAAGCAACTTGTCCCTGGTTCTGGAGGTAACAAGTGCCTGAGATGGCATTTGAACTCAAGTTTTCCTGACTCCAGGCCCCAAACTCTATCTACTGCATCATTTAGCTGGGTTTTCCTTCATTTCAGCTAGAGGAGTGACCACTGACTCAGACTGGTCAGTGGAATTACATCGCACACCTGCTCAGCTAGGTTGTGCCATGAAAATGGCCAGGTCAGCTTCTTACCTGTAAATGCCTAGCCACCTATTTGACTCAATAGGATACGTGACCTGAGAGAGTCTGAATAATTAAAAAAAAATACTTTTAATTAGGTCTCTTGAAGCCTTCATTTGGATGGAGCCAGTGATGCTCTGAATCTTTTTCCCATTGCCTGACCTTTGAAAGTGTCCAAGAACTTTTCCAAAATCACTAAATGACATTCCTTTAAAAGTTTTAAAATATTATAAAAGCATATATAAATAAAATGATTTTATTTTTATCTTGATTTTAAACAAAAAAGAGCATTTCTGTATTCACAGTAGAACATAAAGAGAGGCTTATACTGCAGGTATGTGCTAGTAAATTTTAACACTGGCTCCCTTGGGGGGAAGAAAATTTACTCTGCAATATTAACTTTTTTCTCTATCATTTTCTTAAGTCTATAAGATAGACAAAACAATAAATCAAGCCCTGAATTGTCGTATTTGAGGAATTCTGAGTAAAATGCTCATGCAGAAAATTTAACATCTCTTGGGAGCCCGTAGGAGCTGTCTCCAGCACTTTGCTGATAGTATATGAAAATGCAACTCTCTATTTCATATGCTTCCATTTTTAAAAAAGTCTACAATAAATCCCATATATTACTCTAAAAATTGTCTTGCTTGTCTGAATTGCCTTAAGCATTTAAAAATGTTTTAAAACTCTCTTTTATCTCCATTGCTAGCTTTCCTATCCTCCCTCTATTTAAAAACCTAGAGGGAAAAAAAAGATGAAAAACTCTCCCTCATAACAAATAAACTTAGTCAAGCCAAACAAATCCACATTGTGGCCATCCCCAAGAATTCATTTCTCTTCTGTGCACTGATTCTATCACTTCTATGTCAGGAAAGAGATAATGTGATTTATCACAGGTTCTCTGGAGACTTGGTTAGTCATTGCATTGTTCAGAGTTCTTAAATCTTTCAGAGCTGTTTTTCTTTATAGTGTCATTATCCTTATATAAATTGTTCTCCTGGTTCTTCTCACTCTACTCTCCAAAAATACCTACCCAGGGTTTTCTGAAATTGTTTCCTTTGTCATTTCTTATTGTACAATAACGTTTCATTCATATTCTGTGACTTGTTCAGCCCTTCCAAATATATTCTTACAGGTGTAGAAAGGTAGTGATTTTTTTTTTCCAAGTAGGACAAAAGTCACCAGTTCTTTTGGTCTTTACTTGTCCCTTTACACAGACACTGTGATTTTCATGGAATATGAGAGGAATGATGGGAGTTGCTAAAAAGGAGTCTTTCCCACATCATCTGACTCCTTTGCAGTTTTACAAAGCCCAACAACACTTGGCTTTTGGAACCATGGGTATGATAGAAAGTTTAAAAAAAATAGAATTTTCTTTAATTCTGAGAAAAGTTAGACTGAGAGAGCCTGTATGGCAGCAGAGTAGAGGAAGTAGTTCAGATTTAAATGCCCATTAATTTCTATACCTAAATATCTCCAGGTTAAGAATATTTCAGAGCTGGGATCTAGGTAGCTGCCAAAGTAGCTCAGCAGAGAAATCCCATTACAGTTGAAGACCAGAAGACAGAAGCAAAGATGAGCTGCTGAGAATTGCAATGAGAGCATCTGAGGGGGTCACCAATGGCTAAGAAGCCCTGAAGGCACCTTGTGGGACAGCGACCACTCACCCAAAATAATTCAAATAGATATTTCTCAGAGCCAGAGCAGAAAGCAGTTTATTCAATTCCTGCAGGAAAAGGGCATTGCCTTCATTAGTATAGATAACAGAGAATGGTTTTTTATACCCTGAAACAATTTTTATTCCATCTTTAGCCCCATTTGTCCCTGACTTAATATTAGGACTTGTAGTCTGTCTCGGAAATCCACTCCAGTCTCCGGGTACAAGAAGAGGGGGACTACAGATTACAAAACTGTTTGTACCAGATTGAGCAAGGGTTAGAGAAAGGGGGATTTTCCTGGAACTGAAGCCCTAAACTATGGCAGGGGTCAGTTCTCTGAGAAGGCCTCATGTCCATCCCACTTAGCACTAAATGCTTCCATCCATGTGTATCTTTCCCAATATTCTTTACCTTTGGACCCTTTTGCATATGTTCCATATATATGTTCCCTGGGCACCTTTTCTCTATGTCCCCTTCTCCACTACTGGTGTAGAAATTTGTTTGGAGAGTGTAAATTGCTTATTTTGCTTTGCTTAACTTTTAATTTTTTTTTTAACTGTTTGACTAAATATCCCTAGAACTATTATGTCCTGTGGGAAGCAATGGGTGGAAACTGCAGAGAGGAAAACTTAGGCTTGATATAAAGGAAAATTTCCTAAGAAATGAGAGCTGTCTACACTTGGAATGAGGTATTTTGTGAGTCATAAGCTATGGTTTTGAGTGGATAGAATGGAGAGAGCACCAGATCTAGAGTCAGGAAAAATGAATTCAAATCTATTTCTTAGACACATGCTAGCTGTGTGACACTGGGTAAATCACTTGACTTTGGTTTGCCACAGTTGTAAAAAGAAGATTGTAATGGCATCTGTTTCTCAAGATTCAAATGAGATAATAATTGTAAAGTACTTACACACAAATATGCATCATATAAATAAATGTTAGTCATTGTCATTATCATTATTTTCATTCATAAAGTACCTCAAACCTGGGGAGGATCCTAGACATGGCTAATACTATAGGAAATGATATCCTAAATACATAATTTAATTACATAATTAAGTGCATGATATGTAATTTCCAGCAAGAGTAAGAAGTTGCACACAGACTTGGTTAAGGATTGATTATGTCTACAGAGAAAATCTCTCGCTTTTGTGAAAAGGTAAATCCTAGGCTTCCAAAAGACATCTCTTTCCTTAGAAAATGGCATCTTCTCATCTAAAGAACTAATGTAGCTGTGGATTACACACTAGGAAACTGATTACAAGTTCCTAGCAAAGATTTGTTCTTAACCTCAGGAGGAAAAAATAGAGGCAATGAAAGAAAGTTTTAAGAGCCAAATTTAAGCTTGATGTGAGGAAAATTGCTAATTATCAGGACTATCCAAAAATGGAATGAATTGCCTTGGGTGATAGTGGCTCTCTCACCATCCCCACTGGAGTTCCTAAAAGAAAGTGGGAGGACTGCTTGTCCGGCTGAGATTCTGGCTCAATTTTCTGTGGGTCTCGGTGCCATTGAGGTCTCTTCCATTCCCAGTGTCTGTGATTCTGGGAATGGGGAAGTACAAGATGGCAGCACCCCGTTATTTGCCCATACCCTTTCCTATGACTGATTTCCTCCCCAAAGGCCCTTGATATTTGGGAACTGTCAGGTTGAACCCTGAAGGCTTTCATTTTCAATCCAGTTGCAAATTATAATTATACTGAAGATTTGTGGAGCAATTCCTCAAGTTACTCGATACTTAATCTATAGTTGATGGGGCTGCTACAAATACATTGGAAATATAATTGCTCCCATTAAGATGGCATAATTGAAATCTTCTGTAGATAGAGTCAATAAAATGATTTCTTGCTTATTATAGAAGACTAGACACGGTCTTTTCAGAAAGTTGGTTTTCACAGAAACATCATAAGATAAGCAACTCACAGATGGCTTTAAAAAAATTACTCTATCAAATATTTCTGAAAAAGAAGATCCTTCCACATTCTTACTTTGAAATTTCCCTGGATGTGTGATCTTATTCATCTATATATTTCATCTGCTGGTGCAGATTACAAACCACCAAAACCTCTCATTCTCTGTCCTTCATATCCATGTGCCCCCATCAGTCTCTAAAGAAAATCAGCTTCATGCGCTTTTCTTTACATCTTTAAAAGATAAGAGGAAGCTTCAATGAGGCTCTTTAAGGTATGCAAAGTGCTTTTGGGGAAGAGATTAAACATTTATTGAGCACCTACAATGTGCTGGCACCATGCTGGGTGCTTCAGAAGTATTATCTCATTTTATCTTCACAACAACCCTGGAAGATATGTGGTATTTTTATGGGATGATCCGAATTAAGTGACTTACACATCTAGTTAAGTTTCTGAGGTCATATTCAAACTCAGTTCTTTTTGATTATAGGTCCTATGTACTATCCCCTGAGCCACCCAGTTGTCTAAGGTGTGAGTACGGTACTTGGGCTATTCATGCATTTATTATCCTACTTACATGCAAGTCATTTTTTACTTAACCACATTTTATTTATTTTATTTTATTTTTTTTAATAAAGCTTTTTATTTGCAAAACATATGAGTGACCTTTCAACATTGACCTTTGCAAAAAAACCTTTTTTTCCCAAGCTTTTCCTTTCCTTCCCCCCACCCCCCACCCCTAGATGACAGGTAATCTAATACATGCTAGATAGGAT
>JAJPUD010000059.1:752402-787411 GCA_023553655.1 Myrmecobius fasciatus
TTGATCTGAGACAAGGATTGCTACCCCTGCTTTTTTTTGTTCACCTGAAGCATAATATTTTCTGCTCCAGCCGTTTACCTTCATCCTATATGTGTCACTATGTTTTAGATGTGTTTCTTGTAGACAACATATTGTGGGATTCTGGTTTTTAATCCAGTCTGATATCTGCTTCCGCTTTATGGGAGAATTCATCCCATTCACATTCACAGTTAGAATAACTAATTCTTTATTTCCTGCCATCTTATTTACCCAAGTTATGTTTTCCCCTTTCCTTTCCCCTTTCTCCCTTCCCCCCTCCTCAGTACTTTGCTTTTGATGATCCCCTCCCCCAAACAATACTCCACCCTTTAGATCCCCTCCCCCTGTTTTTACTCCTTTCCTCTGATTCTTCTATTTTCCTTTCTATTTGTTTATCCCTTACTTTTCCTCCTTTCCCTCCCACTTCCCTCTAGCAACAGACAAGTTTCTATGTGAAATCAAATGTCTGATATACACTTTTAGAGCCCAACCTGATGAGAGTAAGATTTACACAATGCTCATCTCCCTCCCCTCTTTCTCTCAATTATATTAGGTTTTCTTTGCCTCTTCAAGTGATTTTACCTTGTTTTTACCTCTTTTTTTTTTAGATCTTATTTTACCACTTTTTCCCTCTTTTCCCCAGTATGACAACCTTTTCCCCTCTAGTTCTCTTTTTCATATTATCAAAGTAATATCTAGTTAGTTATACCCCCAAACTTTAAGTATACCCCTAGTAAAAATAAAGTTCTCAAGAGTCCTTTCCTTTTTACCTTTTTATGCATCTATTGAGTTCTGTGTTTGGGTGTCGAATTTTTTGTTCAGATCTGGTCTTTTCATTAGAAATAGGTGAAATTCACCTATATCATTGAATGACCATCTTCTTCCCTGGAGGATAATGCTCATTCTAGCTGGATAGGTTATTCTTGGTTGTAATCCAAGTTCCTTTGCCCTTCGGAATATCTGGTTCCAGGTCCTTTGATCCTTCAGTGTGGAGGCTGACAGATCCTGTGTGATTCTAATTATTGATCTTCAGTATTTGAATTGTTTCTTTCTAGCTGCTAGCAGAATCTGTTCCTTGGTGCTATAGTCCTGAAATTTAGCCACGATATTTCTTGGGGTTTTAATTTTGGGATCTCTTTCAGGAGGTGATCGATGAATTCTTTCAATGGTGATTTTGCCCTTTGATTCTACAATCTCAGGGCAGTTTTCTTTCAGGATTTCCTGGAAGATAGTGTTTAGATTCTTTTTTTCATCATGGCTTTCAGGAAGTCCAATAATCCTTAGATTATCTCTCCTAGGTCTATTTTCCAAGTCAGTTGTTTTTCCTGGGAGATATTTCATATTTTCTTCTAATTTTTCTTTTTTTTGTTTTTGTTTGACTGATTCTTGAAGTCTTATTGAGTCATTCACTTGCATTTGTTCAATTCTTATTTTTAAAGTGTTGTTTTCTTCAGTTACCTTTTTAAGCTCCTTTTGTAACTGGCCAATTTGTTCATTGCACTCTTTTTCCACTTCACTAATTTTATTTTTCAATAAATTGGTGTCTTTTTCATATCTCTTTTGCAGGGCATCATATCCTTCTTGCAAGATATTGTATCCTTCTTGCACTGATTTCAGTTTATTTTCCCATTTATCCTCCAGCTCTCTTTTGAGGTTCTTTATGCAATCTTCCAGAAAGGCCTTTTGAAAAAGTGACCAGTGATGGTCTTTAATACCTTCTTCTTGTATTTTGTCTAAAGGAACCTCAGGTTCTGGGGTCAACACTTCTTTGCCTTGATAAAAGCTGTCTATGGTGAGAGCTCTCTTTTGCTTCTTCATTTTTTTTAGACAGCGTGGATATCTCTTTAAGGTAGGGAAAAAAAAAGGCGGCTGAAAGGGGCTGAAGAGCTTTGCCCTGGGGCACTTCATCAAATTAACTTAAGTCGCTGGGTCAGTGGGGGCTAGGACTAAGTCCGAATTACTCCTTAAACAAGGCAAGTCTGCCAGAACACCTGCCCCCAATCAGGGCAGAGTGTCCCAAGTACCTCAGATAAACTCCAGGTGTTTGGAATTTGGAGTTTGGAGTTATGAATTTCTGCCACGATGAGCTGAGCTGAGTCCCACCCTCACTTCCGGCCTACACAGGAGTCGTCTATTTATCTCTCTATCCGAGTCAGACAAACCTGATATGAAATTCTCCAGAAAGCAGTGTCCAAATATTTCTGAGTTCGTTGACTTGAAGATCAGTTCAGAGGCTTATTTTATTGTTGATTTGAGAGAAGATCGGGAGAGAGGCAGAGAGTTACCTTTTCACTCCACCATCTTGGCTCCGCCCCTTTTGTTAATCCTGCTGGTCATTTCTTACAGAACAATAATATTCCATAATATTCATATACCATAATTTATTCAGTCATTCTCCAATTGAAGGGCATCTATTCAATTTCCAGTTTCTAGCCACTACAAAAAGGGCTGCCACAAACATTCTTGCACATGTGGGGCCCTTTCCGGGGAAAAATCTTTAATATTGTTGGTCACTAAACTTCCAACACAGGTAAGATAGGAAAACACAGTCTCAAAAAAAAGTATGTAGCTAATTTATAAAGTATATAACTTATAATTAAATTTATATATAATTAATTTACAAAAGTATATAATAAATAAAACAGCATACAGTAAATGTCATATGTTACTTTCAAAGTTGTCTTGTAACAGAGAAATTTTATGCAGTGATTCTTCTGAAAACAAACAAATATTGTTAAAAGAAAGTTTTTTGCTTCAGGAATTTGCTTGGGATCTTGAAATTTCCAGTTTCCCAAATGCTATCCTGTTCACTTCTGCTTCCTTTTTAGTTCTGGATCTGTTTCATTTTCCATTCTCAGGAACTGTCCATATTTTTACGTGGTGGTGAATGACTGATGTCATTTTGAGTTTCTCACTCAACCTGATGAAATTCCAAGATTTGGGCCACTGTTTGCAGGATACTTCCTCAAGGAATGTGAGCATGCCCACAGGCACTGTGCTGATTAGGTTTCAGAGATTTGTGCTGCCTCTTAAAGACTGATTTAGAATTAGTGACCTCTCTCAGTGATCTAGAAAATTGAGCTGATTTCTCTTTCTTTTAAGACTTTCTCTTTGCATCTTCTAGAGTGCCATTGTTTGTTTTTTCTTTTTCATTTCTTTTTTTTTCAAAATACACGCAAAGATAATTTTCAATATCCATCCTTACAAAATCTTGTGTTCCAAATTTTTCTCCCTTTTTCTCTCCTCCCTTAGACAACAGGTAATCCAATATAGATTACACATATGCAATTCTTCTAAACGTATTTCCACATATATCATGTTGTGTATGAAAAATCAGATCAAAAGGGGAAAAAATGAAAAAGAAAAAAACCCAAGCAAACAAAGGTGAAAACACTATATTGTAATCCACATTCAGTCCCCATAGTCTTCTCTCTAGATGTGGATGGCTCTTTCCATCACAAATCCATTAGATTTGCCTTGAATTACCTCATTGTTGAAAAGAGTCAAGTCCATCAGTATATAATCACATAATCTCATTGTTACTATATACAACAGTCTCTTGATTCTGTTCCCTTCACTTAGCATCAGTTCCAATAAGTCTTTCCAAGCTTTTATGAAATTAGCCAGCTCATCATTTTATATAGAACAGTAATTTTCTATTATATTCATATACCATAACTTATTTCCCAACTGATTCTCCTCATTTCTTAGTAATTTGATTTCTGTCCTCAGCACATAACTTAAACTGTTCTCTCATGTGTTACTGATGATTTTTTAACTGTTGGATCATCTTTTCTCAGTCCTAATCCTTCTGTCTCCTCTCTGCTTCATTTGTCACTGTTAAATACATTTTCTTAACGTAAAGGATTTTGTCTCCAGCTTTTACTTCTGGTTCTCCTCCTACCTCTCCTTTGACCACTCTTCTGTTTCTTTTTCTGTTCAGATGTCCATATCACAGCCTCTCATTGTGGTAGTTCCCCAAAAGTTTTATTCTAGGTTCTTTCTTTTCTTCCTGTACACTCTCTTGGTGCCTTCATGAGCTCCCATTGATTTAACTATCAATGGAGATGACCAGGCTATGTTGGAGCCAGTTTGAACTTGTTTAGAGAGCTATTAAATTTTCACTTTGGAAATTGACAAATGCTATAATTTAGGGATTGTTTTGTTGTTTTGTCGATTGTCTAGACTTACAAATGCATTAATAAGACAGATTAAACTTAAGATTGTGTTCTATCTACTCTTTTTCTGTAGAGAAATTTGGTAAACATTTACCAGTAAATCCCTTTAAAATATGACTCCAGATTCTCTCTGCTGTCTATGTCTTTCTCTCTCTGTTTCTTCTTCCTCCTTTCTCTGTCTCTTAGCTCTGTCTCCTTTAGTCCCAATCTCTCCCCTGAGCTTTAGATTCCCCCTACCAGTTGCCTGCTGGACATTTCAAACTAGAAATCCCAGAAATATCTTAAACTCAACATATCCTCAAATAAATTCTTTCCCTCTAAATTTTCTCCTCCAAACTGCCCTGTTTTTGTCAAAGGTACTGTCATATTTCTGATCTTCCAGATTTGTTATCTTAGAATGATTACTTACTCTTGAACTGACTGCACATTTCCATTGAGTTGCCAACTCTTGCTATTTCTACCTCCACTTGTCTCACACCTGATCTCTTTTCTTCTCTCCCATAGGGGCCATACTGCTTCAGGGCTTCATCACTTTTCACTTAGATTATTACAGTAATTTTTCTGATGTGAGTTTCTCATCACTTCATCTCTGATGCGAGTTTCTCACCACTTCAGTCCATCCCACACATTCCAAAGAAATTTTCTTTAAATGTTCCTTCTCTTGATGAGGTTGGGCACCAAATGTTGGGGTTCAGGAGCAATTCCTAGTTCAAAATACGAGGTGCAAGGCACAAGGCACATGTGAAAAATTCACAAGGACTTTCTCTTTGCCCAAAGATACCTTTATTTATGATAAGCTATTATGGACAAAATGAAGAATTAAAATAAATATCAGGAGTGGTGAACAGCCTTGAAGTGAGGAGAATCTGAGTTAAAATCTGACCTCAGATATTTAATGCTTCTTTGCTGTGTGACAATAGGCAAATCACTTAACCCCAATTGCCTCAGGAGAAAAAAAGGAGTGGTGAATATGAAATAGTATCAGGAAAGCATATAGTTAATAAGAAAAGGGGTTTCTCGCAATTAACAATGAAAAATACAAATTCCCCAGTGATACTTAAAATTAATCAACAATTAACAAAGAACCAAGGAAATATGCTATGAGGTGGGACCATGCCATTAACTGAAGAGCTAAAATTTACAGAAGAATTCAGCACCCTAAAAGAGTTAGTTATCTATAACAAGAAGGAGACACCATGAGGCATGGGGGAAGGATTGAGAAGAAAGACATCATGAGGCAGAACTCTGTGGTAGGCTAACCCAAAAGGGATTCAGCTAAGATGACATAGGACATGGACAGATTTATAGGGGAAATTTAACCTTGGAGGTTTGATCTAATAACTTGGTTTTCTGATTGGATACAGTAAGGTGGGATTTCCCAAGACGTCTGTAGGGGTGGGACTGTAAGGCTGAGCCTATACCCTTCCCTGATTGCCTCAGGGAGTACTATAATTGTGCCATTACTTCAGGCTTTCTCTGCCAACCCCACCTAGTTACCAGGACGTCCTTACTCTATTAGATAAAGTTCAGTGGCTCCCTTAGTGCTTCTAGGATAAAAGTGATAAGATCCTGGCCCCAACTTATCTTTCCAGCATTAATGGATAATATTCCTTCTCCTGCACTTAGTGAATCAATTAAATTGGCTTTCTTTTTATTCTTCACTTCTTATTGCTATGAAACCCATCTTTTAATTAACTACAAAGGTAGAACCCAGTGTTTATACAAAAGTTTGTAACAGGATGTACTTGGGCTCTTTCTCTTTCTTGAACTCTTTCTCTCCCAACAGTTTTTGAATGAAAAAGAACTATTGTAAGCCTTCAGGTAGGGAAAGAGCTGAGTTGGCTGCTATATTCTTCTTACTTAGATTGAAATATGTCCATGGACTATTTTTGGCTTCATTGCTGTTTATGCTTTTCTTATCTCTGGTAAGTGAATATCAGAGATGGAGTGGATTAAGCTTCAAAAGATTGGAGGAGTTATTTGAGGTGTGGCAAATGGAGTCTGTAGTCCAATTCTGAGTCAGTATCAGAGTACCTAAATCTGGTAGCCAGTAAAGCTCTAAAGAGTCTCCTGGGCACTCTCTAGCATAGCAGAGGATCAATCTGGTATCTGAGATGCCACGTCATTCAAGCAAGTGAATGACTCTTCTTTTGGCCATGCTGCTGTTGATAGTGAATTTGGTGAGAGGAATATTTATAGCTATCACTTTAAGTTTGAATCCACTCTCTCCAATGACTAAAGTATGGTCTTCTCTGGTTGGAAGGAAAGGGAGGCCTATTTTTACTAAATCTTCTTAGTAAACATACCTTTGTTAAAGCTAATTTTAATTGCCTATTGATGATATCAAGAAAAACAATGTAACAACAACAAAATAGAGATAAGATATGTAACTGACAGATCTAGAGAGATCGAGATAGAAAATTGAACAATAAAATAGAGATGGATATATAATTGATAATAGATATAGATGATCAAGAGAGATATAGAGAGATCGAGAGATGACTGAACAACAAAATAGAAATAGATATATAATTGATATAGATTGAGACAGAGATAGAAGACAGAACAACAAAATAAAGATAGATATATAATCAATAGATTATAGATAGAGACACGATTGAACAACAAAATAGAGATCTATATAATTGATAGATATAGATAAATCAAGAGATATAGATGGATAGATATATGCATTTGTATATATATATCTATTGATCTCTCTTTATAGATGTAGAAATATACAGATATGTCTTTATAGAGAGATAATCAACAGATATATTTAGATATATCCCTGCATCTATCAATCCATTTATATCAATCTATCTCAGTTTTTCATATAGAGATATTGATAGATACATGTCTGCATATCTATTGATATCTACATATATCAAGCTATCTATCAATATCTATTGATATATCTCTCTCTATTGACGTGCACATATGTATAGAAACACAATCATGATTCAAACTCAGATTTTTGACTATAGGTTCAATGCTTTTTAAGAAAATGATTAGGCACTGATATTTTATTTGACATAGGACATGAATGGTGTGTAATGGGTGAGGACCTAGTCCTTAGAGTACATAATATTCTTTGTCTGGTTATAGTTTCCATGGAGGTTTGGCAAGCCTGTTTCCTACAAGAGTAATGGAGAGGCACATGGGGTATCCTCTTACTGCTTCCTATTGGTGCTTACTGTGTATGTTAACAAAAAGATTTAAGCATCTGATAAGTCAGAATTGAGTGTGCATACAAAAGGTTCAAGTGAATGATCTCTTGTTCTCTTATACCTGCAAACTTTGAAGTGAGAAGGAAAGTTGCTTCTGATCTCCAGGAAGTGGAGGGAGATCAGCCTTGATATCCCTGTGGGCAACTTTGTGTCTGTGACAACTTTGTTTCTTTTGTTCTTCTGATTTCAGCTTTCCAGATATTAGGTTAATGAATATTCAGAGACAGAACATGAGGATCCTGTGAGTTCTGAAAGGTTGAAAGAGCCAGGCAGTCAGTAAGGATGTTTTATTAAGCACTTAGTATGGGCTAGACACTGGGCTAAATTCTAGGAATAAGAAGACAAAGACAGTACCTTCTTTCAAAGAGCTCACTTTCTAATGGGGAAGACAACTGGCTCAATTTGAAAAACTCAACAGAAGGAAGGCTTTGGGATTAAGAGGGGTTGAGGAAATCGTCCTGGAGAAGGTGGGATTTTAGTTGGGACATGAAGGAAGCTAGGGAAGCCCCAAGGCAAGTTGAGAGAGCCAGTAAGAATGCCTGCAGGAGAGGGAATGTCTTTTTAGAGCAATAGCAAGCAACAGCAACTTCCTTGGATGGAAGAGGATGTGGTGGGATGTAAAGTATAAGGATGCTGGGAAAATGGAGGGGCAGATTATGAATGTTAAACAGATTTTTCTATAGGATCCTAAAAGTGATTGAGAGCCACTTGAATGACTTTTACACCACTTTGAAAACTGAGTGTGGGCTATGGGAGGAGAGGGAATTATGGCAGGAAGATCAGCCAACAGTCTATTTCTATAATCTGGGAATGAGACATAACAACTGGAGTGGGAAGTAGTCTGCTGGTAGCTAAATGACCTTAATCCAGGGAAGAGCCAGTCCTGAGGGGCGACATGCTGGACACAGTTAATCCTGCATCTGTCTTGCAAATGAGAATTATTGGTCTATGGATTCCGACTGGGGACCCAGTCTTTCAAAGCAAGTGGGAGTGGGGAAGTCACTTTGGAGGGGGTATTACAATACAATAAACATGTATTAAGCAAGTCGCTATGCTAGACACTGAAAAAAAATTTAGATAAGATATAATTCCTATCCTCAAGAGGCTTTTAGTCTAGTTTGGTGGTTCTCAAACTTTTTGGTGAAAGCATGTTTTTTATATTCTTAAAAATTACTGAAGAGCTTTCATTGAGGTGGATTATATCTATCAATATTATGTTATTTTGTATCTTATCACAGCATCATGTCATAGTATAATAAAAATAGCTTTAATCTTTTGGGCTACTTAAAAGGTCTTGGAGGCTTCAGAGTTCCCTGGACTATATTACACTTTGAGAGTCTGGTTTAATTATATGTTACCTTACTCACTTTACAGATGGAAGAAGCTTGAGACTTGGAGACGTATGCAAAGTTATTCACCAAAGAAATGTCAGAGCTGGGATTTGAACCCAGGGCTTTTTACTCTAAAATAAGATTCTTTCTATTACACTATTCTATGGTTAGTAGATGTGTCCTCTCACTATGGAAGCCTGTACCTAGACTCCATTAAGGACTGCAATATGTCAGGGATTCTTTGAGTATTGTAGCTATTTTTTTTCCCCAGATGATGGGGAACCCAGGCCTGATAATGATGATAATGATGATTAATAATAATGATAGCTAGTTTTTATCTAACACTTTTTTTTGCAAAGTGCTTTATAAATATTTCATCTTCCCAACAGCTGAGGGAGGTAGACATTTTTATTATATCAATTTTATAGATGAGGAAACTACATCATACAGAGTTTAAATAGCTTGCCTGGGGTCACATAGCCAGCAAGATTTTAATACAAGTCTTCCTGACTCTAAGTGTCATTTTCTTTCCACTGTGTCACCTAAAGGCCAATGACATAGAAACTATTAGAAATGGAAGAGATCCTAGGGAACTACCTAGTTCCTGCCCCCATTCCATCCCAACTTTGCCTAAGGTCTCGCAGGGCTGAGTTTGACTCCTTGGTAGGCCATTTCTTTTACTTGGAATCATGTCCACAAAGCTGAACCTTACTCCAGGGCAGAGGTTTTCACAATTCATGCTGAAGATCACAAGAGGGAGTTGCTGAGAAGTGGTGAATGGATCCATGCAAGTCTAGCCCAACTGCTGGAAAAATGCTCCAGTGTAAACGCCCTCTGGAACCTGAGTCAATGGTCTATCTTTGTTCATAGAGGATGGAATATTGAACTCTACCTGTCACAGGGAAAGACATTTTTCCTGGTGTATTACCTTGTGGGCTCAATCCATTAATTCTCAGGACAATATTCAATCCAGCCACAAGGTGGGGGAAATGTTTCACTTACAATTCCACCTCACTAATGTCCATCTGGTACACACATCATCTGATAACTAGTGAGTGAGCACATAATGAAGAACAGAGATTTAGAGCAAAAGGGAGGCTCCAAAGCAAAATATGTGAAATCTCATGGGGAAAAAAGACAGAAAAGTGCTGTTAGGCTACATGTTATTGATCATATACCTCATAACATAAAGCCTTTTCTTTGCTAAATGTTTCTAATCCATTAATCACTAAGAATTAAACCCTAGATATAAGCCAAGTGCTAAGCTGGAAGCTGGTGAGAAATAGACCATCTTTATATATTTCATCCTCTGAGTCTTAAGTTTTTAATTTTGTTTTGGACCTGTAACTTTATGGATGTGGGGAACTCATAATCAATCAATCAATCCAGTGTGGAAATTAATCTGGACTCACATTGGGGAAACTCCTTCCACTAATACAGATCAGCTGAGTTTAGAACCTTGGAGAGTTCTTTGTGGGTAACAAGAGGTTAAAATTAGCATTGCTCTGGGTCACGCACCTGTCACATTCTTCCATGCAAGAACTGAACATAGATCTTCCAATCCCCAGACCAACCTTCCACCTATTTTGTTTCTCTGTCTCTCAGTTTGAAGTTAGCAAGAAAAAAAAAAGAAAAGAAAAGAAAAGGAAAAAAAATGGTTCTTATGCAAGAACAATAAGCCTTCTATAATGACCAAGGTAGAATTAACTTTCCCTAAGATCTGCACTTCTCACTTTCAAGTTTAAGTCATATTTTGGTCTGATCAGTGGTGTGGAACCATTCTTGGCTCAGGCAAGTGTCTGCATTTAGCAAGAACAAAGGCTAGAGAAAGAAACACAAAAATTCAAGAATCTTAATATTTCCGGGAGAGAAAACACTCTGTGACATTGATCATAAGGGAACCACAGTAAGCTTCTTCATTCCTAAAGAAGCAGGAAGCAATATGATTTATTTCTCATACTCTTTGGTGGAAGGATCCTTTGCACTCTTAAAAATCACTGAGGATACCTTCTCCCAAGAGCTTTTATTTATGTGGATTATATGTATTAATATTGATAACATTAGAAATTAAAACTTCGTAGTATTATTATGAAAATAGTTTTTCCCCAATGTCTTTTTATTTGATTTTATTAATCTTAAATATATATTTATTTTCTTAACATTCTTTTAAAAAAATTAAGTTCCAAATTCTTTCTCTCCAGTCTCTCCTCCACCCACTGAGAAGCCATATGATACCCATTATACACATGAAGTCATGAAAAACATATGAAAATAGTTTTGACCTTATGGACCCCTTAACAAAGTTTCAGAGTCCCCTCAGGGGCTCTAGAATGTCTTTGAACTACCACCTTTCTGCAAATCAAAGTGATGCATCAGGCACAGTGTTGAACATGGACTCTACTTGAATCCTGAAATACAGATTATTTTTCAAGGAACTGAAGTTTCTTATTTTTATATCCCCGAGTTTATTTAGTGTGTTGGAAAAATCACTGGACCTGATCGCCTTTGGAGGCAGCATGGTTCAGTGGCAAGAACTATGGCTTAAGAGTTAGAGGATCTGGATTTGAATTCCCAGCTATGATCCTATGAATGTCTCTCTAATGCAGGTTAGTCCTCTATAACTTGAAGGAATTGATTATTGGGTTGCCACACTCAGATCTAGTAGTCTGTTTTTAGCATCATCCTTCTGGATGTTTTCTTATACTTGGCAATTTAGATCTTGCCTCTTTGCATTTGTCCTGGCTGTGCCCCTTGCCCAGAAGGCATTCCCTCCTTTCTTCTACTTCTTAGAATTGTTTCTTTCTTGAGCTTCTGTCAAAGGGTCATGGACCACATGAAATTTTTTCTGATCCCTGCCCTCCAACCCCACCAAACCTTTTCTCCCATTACATTATCAATATCCCTGAGGGTATCCTCATAGATTTCCCGCCCTCACTTAAATATTATTCTATTTTTTCCAATAACACATATAGTTTTCAACATTCAATTTTGTATTATTTTGATTTTCAAATTTTTCTCCCTCCCTCCTTTCGTTCCCTCCTCCCTTCCCCAAAACAGCAAGCAATCTGTTATAGATTGTATATGTACAATCTAGCGTCATCAACTGAGCTGAAGCAGCCAAAGAATCTAAGCCCTTAATTTTACAGATAATGCTTCATTTTTGTTTTTATATTCTTTAGTGCCCATGCCTGATGCTTAGCAAACATTTAATAAATATTTGTTGATTGAGGCTATAATGAATTTAGCTCTTCTGTCTAGTCCTGATACAAAAAGAAGGGAAAAGCATGAAAGAGTCCTGGGTTATAGTTGTGACTTTGCCATAAACTAGCTGTGTGACCTTAGGAGGGGGGTCAGCCTCTTTGGGTCTTTGTTTCCCCTGTGAGATGAATAGGCTGGACTATTTGACTTCTAAGAACTCATCACTTTAGATGATTTAATCATATCCTTTTAGCTGTAAGTCTGAGGGCTACAGATGGAACCATGGATTCTAAGTTCCTTGCTCATGCATCATGAATCATGCATCATGCACCATGAACCAATAGTATTTAAGTGACTGGAGTCTCTCAACCCCCAGCATCATTCCTGGAGTTGTATCATTGCTTTAGGAACAGAAAGTGAAAAAGGCAGCAGGATTCTGGTGTGTAATATTTAGCAAGTTGGTTCTCATTAATGTCTTGCAAACATAGAAAAAAAAATTTGGATGACTGTCTAAGGATGTAGTTTATGTCCATAGATGGCCCCCTATGTCTGAGATCTTGAATAATCTTCCAATTAAATTGAGGCATCCTTAAAAGGCTTTTTACCAATGCCCTGTTTCTTTGTTCTCTCTTCCTCCAATGTACAGAATCCCAAAGCACACAGGACTGCTTTGTGAAAGGATTAAAAAAAAAAAAGCACACATAGGAAGGAGAGTTCTTCTGATGAGATTTGGTCATTAAGGGACTTGATGAAGAATGAGGGTGATAATCCTTGGAGCTAGTGAAGCAAAGGAAGCAAAAGCCCGACAGCAGCAAAGAGAGGAGCAAACGTTTGAGCAAATGGGACACAGGAAACAGAGAATGGCTCCCTGGAGGACTGACACATCCTGCCACTTGGAGGTACAGGATTAGAGGTCAGAGAATCTTGCCTTTCAGAGCCTTAAAGGGCCTCAGGGTCATCTGGTTATCTGGTCTAGCTGCCTCCTTTTTCAGAGAAGGAAACAGACTTTTAGTAACTAGTCCAAGTTTACACAGCAATTTAGTGACAAAATGAAGACTCCTTACTGTCTTAGCTCACACTTACCAATCTATTCTGTCCTGTTTCATGACAATCCTAAATTAGGCAAACTATACCTCTGATAGGAGTCTCAGAGACCATCTGATCCAATTTCATCCTTTTACAGACTGAGAAACTGAGGTAAGTAAATTTTTACCATTTTACCAATTCTAGTTTTCAGGGACAAATTAGTGGTGCTGTAGTGCCCAGAGTCCTGGGCCTGGAGTCAGGAGAATTCATCTTCTTGAGTTCAAATCCAATCTCAGATACTTACTAGCTGTGTGACTCTGGGCAAGTCACTTAACCCTTTTTACCTCAGTTTCCTTATTTGTAAAGTGAAGTGGAAAAGAAAATGGCAAACCAATACAGTGACTCTGTCAAGAAATCTTCAGACGGGGTCATGCAGAATCAGATAAGATTGAAATGACAGAACAAAACAACCAATGATAGTTGCTCGGTGTCCACTGGTGAGGAATTAGGTTTGAAATGACAGAATCTCAGTGTTGGAAAGTGATCTCAGAGACCACCAAGTACAAACAGAGTCTCCTGAAATCTCCTCTGTACTGTTCCTGAGAAGTGATCAACCAGCTTCTCTTGAAAGTCTCCAGTGAGTTATAATCTGCTTGATAATGACTGCAATTGATTTTTGTAAAGAACATGAACTGTTTGCCAAATACTTTACCTCCATGATCACATTTGGTCCTTAACTTTCCAGGGAAGTAATACAGACATCAATGTTCCCATTTTTGAGATGTTTGGCTTGAAGGCTAGCCCTCTATGCCCTGCACTACATTGTCTCCTAAAACAGTCCCTTCTACTTCTGACAACTCAATTTGTTAGGAAGTTTTTCCTTTTATTATTCCTAGGTCTTCCTTCAGGGGTTAAGCAGAGCAGATGATAGCCTTTGAGGTGATAGCCCTTCGTATTCTTGGGGATAGCTATCATGTGTCCCCCAAACCCTTGGTTCCTTATATGGCATGGTTCTTAATCTCCTTCCCTTAATTTTCTTATAATAAAATGTTTGGGGGTGGGTAGTAGGGTCCATAATCTCCCTCCCTTAATTTTCTGATAATAAAATGATTGGGGGGCCTGGTCCAATGAAAAGAACATGGGTTCTGGAACTAGAGAGCCTCCTGTGTGTGACAAATATGGGCAAGTGATTTCTCCTGTCAGTGCATCCAGAACATCTTTTAATACTATCAGTTAAGAAGCAGATGCTAATCTGAATTGGAAGAAAGACTTCCCTCACTGGGAATTCACATTGAATTCACAATGTAATCACAGGTTTGGTACAAAATCCCCTCATGTTTAAAGAGGGCTTTTTAAAAGTTTCCAAAGTGTTTTTCTTATCATTCTAGGAGGTCAAAGGAGCAAATATCATTTCTCTTTTATAAATGAGAGGACAGGCTATGAGAGATGATGTGATTTAGCTAAGGGTTGTACACTTACTCAAGGTCAAAGCCAGGTCCCTAGATTTCAAGCCCAATCTTGGGCTTTCTATGTCAGGTTCAAGTTGAGGGAAAACAAGGTGATTTCTCCTCCAGTAGGAGCTGATTCTTGACAATAACCAGAACAGACTGAGCATGCTGTAGGGAGGGCAGGGCCCCATCATAGAAATGCAGTGAACTGGGAAACTTGTCACTGTCCATTAGGGCATCAGAGTAAGCTGCCATCTTGGCATTAATCTCCAATAAGATTGTGATATATCTCCAGATGTCCCAAGACTGTTTTTTTTTTCCTATTTCCTCCCAACTAGGTTGTTTCCACATAATGTCCAATAGCCTCAGAGCCATAGATCATTAGAGCCAGGAAGGATCTTAGCAATGGGATAGTTGGTCCCAGCTCTCCTGATGCCTGATCCATAACTTTTTCACTAGATCCTGATGCTTTTCTGGAAAAAAATTAAAGCAGAAAAAAAAATCAATCTATCATTTAGAGGTCTGGCTTTCGTGAAGCCTGCTTAAATTTATTAAATTCTTGGGAATTGTGCAGAAATACTGGGAAATACTGTATTTTGGACATCAGAATCATCCAAAGAGAGTTGCCAGAACATATGTTAGTTGGCAATTCTAGAATGGGGGAAGGGGAGACTTTCTTATTGAATCTGTTCCAACAAGTTTAAAGGAAAAGCTGAATATACTTTAAGAAGACTTTTAGTTTTTTTGAGTAACAGAGTAGGTCAGTTATACATCTTATCAACCAGTGGCTTAATGGTGACACCATGGTAAGGTGATAGAGCCCTGAGAGCCTGAAAGAGTCCATCTTTTTAAATAGAAAATGTTTTTATGAATCTTCAGTAGAACATAACCTTCAGGGCAGAGATTATTTAACTTTTGAGTTTGTAACTGCAGTGCCTAATATAACGTCTGACAATTAGTGCTTAACAATTACTTGTGGATTAACAGAATTTTAAAAAAGACATCATAAATATTTTCTAATGCATCCTTTTCCCTTCCTTCCTTCCCCTCACCCTAGTAACAAAGAAATAAAACAAATAAATACACGGGTCATATTTATGCTTCTGTACTTCTGTACCTATATTCTTTACCCTACTCCATCTGGGGAGAGGTGGGAGTTACATCTGAAAATCATGTGAGCATTCAGAAATCACAATTGGTTATTTCATTGATAAGAATTCTTGCTCTCTTTTTTTAAATTAAATTTTCAACACTCTTTTCTTTCTAAATTTTCTCCTTCCTTTCCAACTCCTCTCAAACCCATGGAGCAACGTGATATCAATTATACATGTGAAATCATGCAAAACATATTTCCATATTAGCCATATTTTTTTTAAAAGCAAGAAGCCTAAAGTGAGGAGATTATACTTCAATTTGCATTCAGAGTTCCTCACTTATCTGGAGGTGGATAGCATTTTTCATTATGAGTCCTTTGGAATTGTCACTGATCATTGCATTGATCAGAGTAGCCAAGTCTTTTACAGTTATATTGAACAGAATTTTCAGAAATTTTTTTTCCTCATTATTGTGGTCACTTGATAATTTTTTCTCTGGATTCTATTTACTTCATTTAGTTATCTTCCTAAATTTCCATAAATCCAACTTCTTAGCCTCAGCAGAATACGAGGTCTTAGAATATCTGAGCTGGAAGGAGACACTGGAGAACACCCAGTCAACCTCCTCACTTTTTTTAAAAAAAGGAGCAATTACTTGACCAAGATCACACATCTAGATAGTAGCAGAGATTGAACTAGATCTCCCATCCTCTCTCCCCCTGAAGCCTCATTCTATTCGCTAAACCAGGCTGGAGGAGGTATTCAGTAGATAGTGTTGAATTTGGAGTCATTTTCACTTAAATTAGAATCCTGCCTTAGTTGCTTTACTGTGTGACTCTGGACAAGTTACTTCTCTCAGCCTGAGTCTAGGGATGGGAATAATGATAGCACCTACCTTCCAGGAGTGTAGTGAGTATCAAATAGGATTTTATATATCTATGTATATCTCTTTATATATATATACACATATATATATATACACACATTCACACAACATATATACATACCACACAGATCTATCTATCTATCTATCTATCTATCTATCTATCTGCCTAATTGCCTGTTTATCCATCCATTCATCTATCTGCCTGCCTATCTATCCATCCATTCATCCATCCATCCATCTATCCATCCATGTATCCATCATCTATCCATCTATCCATCCATGTATCCATCATCTATCCATCTATCTACCCATCTACCCATCCATCCATCTATCCATCCATCCAACCATCCATCCATCCATCCATCCATCCATCCATCCATCCATCCATCCATCTATCCATCTATCTATCTAGTGTTTTGTAAACCTTAATGCACAACATATGGAGATAGTTATTATCCTTCTTGTTTCATATTATTGTAGGTTTCTTTAGCAGGTGCAGGAGCTGCTTGGGGATTGCTTCCAACCTCGGGCATTTTGCCTTGGGCAGAGCAGGCAGCTCCTTAGCTTTCAAGAGAGACCTCCTCTTTCCTCTGCTCAGAGAAGAGAGAATTTTAGCTCTCACTTTTTCTCTGGGTGGATACATTACAGAATTAAATCATGGATAAAAACCAAAGAGCAGACTTCCTATATTAAAGCTTCCTGACCCGTTTAGCCAGGAAAGGCTATAATATGAGCAGCTGGATGGAATTGCTTTGTAGCCAAGGGAGATATCTTTTGATACTGATGAATTGGTTCTGAATGTAGAAAGTCTTGGTTTGGGCTCTTGGTGCAATGCAGAGAGCACTGACTCTGGAGTCAAATGACATGGATTTGAATCCAGGCTCAAAAGCATCCAGGCTTCAAGTCCTGAATGATCTTGGGCAGACACTTAATTTCTCTGAACTTCATTCTTCTCCTTTGTAAAATGAGGAGATTTACGTCTATGATTCTATGAGAAGATACAAATGAAAACCATCACGAAGCAGCTGGGTGGCTCAGTAGATAGAAAGCTGGACTTGGAGTCATGGTTCCAATTCCACCTCTGTTGAGTCTGGAAGGTTAATTTATTAGTCTTTACCTCAATTTCATTATCTGCAAAATGGGTATAATAATAGGGCAAGTCTTTTAATCCTGCTTGCCTCAGTTTCCTTGTCTGTTAAATGAGCTGTAGAAGGAAATGGGAAACCACTACAGTATCTCTGCCAAGAAAACCCCATAGAGGGTTATGGAGAGCTATCTACGACTGAAAAATAACCGAACAGCAACAATAACAATAGCACCTACTCCCAGGGTAATTGTGAGGATAAAATGACATATATACAAGGCTTTGCAAAGCTTAAAGCATTTTTTATATGCTAAGGTTATGATTATGCTTATTATTAACCAGCATTAACAGCTCTGTCAAATGTCAGCCCTAGAAAGAGAGAGCTATTCAAGTTCAATGGGAAATTTGTTGTGGGACAATTAATGACTCATTTGGGCTTAATTTGGAAAGATTTGTCCATCTCATTCTCTTCAACAATGCAGGGAACTCCAAGTGTGGAAGCTCCCTAAGA
This sequence comes from Myrmecobius fasciatus, assembly GCA_023553655.1. Taxonomy (NCBI): domain Eukaryota; kingdom Metazoa; phylum Chordata; class Mammalia; order Dasyuromorphia; family Myrmecobiidae; genus Myrmecobius; species Myrmecobius fasciatus. The sequence continues at coordinate 770,407 of JAJPUD010000059.1, forward strand.
TTGTAACCTTTAAGAGTTTCTTTGGACAGAAAAAGATAGTGATAAATGTTGGAGGGGATGTGGGAAAACTGGGACACTAATGCATTCTTAGTGGAGTGGTGAAATGATCCAATCTTTTTGGAGATCACTTTGGAACTATGCCCAAACTGTGCATATCCTTTGACCCAATAGACCCAAATGAGTCTGTATCACAAGGAAATCATAAAGAGGGAAAAAGACCCACATGATCAAAAATATTTGTAGCGACTCTTTTTGTGGTAGCAAAGAATTGGAAAATGAATAGATGGCTATCATTTGGGAATGGTTGAATAAGTTGTGGTATATGATGATAATGGAATATTATTGTTTTATAAAAAATGATGAACAAGTTGATTTTAGAAAGGCCTGGAAAGATGCTAAGCAAAACAAGCAGAACCAGGAATACACTGTACACAATAACAGCAAGAATATGTGATGGTCCACTATGAAAGACTCGGTTCTTCTCACTGATTCAGTGATCCAATGCAATCCCAATAGACTTTGGACAGAAAATGTCATTTTCATCTAGACAAAAAACTAAGGAGACTGAATGTAAATTAACACATGCTATGTTCACTTTTTTTTCTGCTTTTTTTTCCTCTTCCATGATTTTTCCCCTTTGCTCTGATTTTTTTCTGCCAACATGATTCATAAAGCACTGTGTATTAAAAATAAATAAATTTACTAGAAAAAAAGTTTCTTGGAAGCATCCTAAAGCTATGAACTTGTTCACTGTCATAGAGGACTTGAAGATGGGGGTGGTTTTTTGGTTTGTTTTCTTGTCTTGGTGTCCCCTAGCATCACGTCTTGCCTACTTTTTGGATGAATATCAATATGTTTCAGAGACAGAACTTCAAGCCAGGTTCTTTTTGAGATTGTTTCTCTGTCAGTGTAGCCATGTTGCCTTGCCCACTGTAGATATTTCATAAATGTTTATTACTTATTGGGTGATCCTAGGCAAGTCACTTAATTTTTCTCTTTACTCCAGTTTTCTTATCTATAAAATTCAAAGGTTTGATTTGATTACCTCTAAAATCCCTCCCAGCTCTAAATCTATGATCTTCTGATCTATGATCCTTTAAAAAAGGAGCTATGTCTTCTGATACTGGGCAGTTTCCCCCCTGTGATTGAGATAGATTGAGAAAGCAGGTGCTTTTGACCTCAACCTTTCCAATTAATATGAAATTGGTGCCAAATTATTTAAAGGTTGTCTGTTAAAAAAAAAAGTCCTAATTGATCATTTCCAACAGATGGCATTCAGCTTGGTCTGGGAAATTAAGGTTACACCTTCTTCAGGTCTGGACATGGATGTTGTCACTTTCCTCAGATTAACAGGTGCCTGTCTGAGAAATAATTACTTCCAATAACTGGCTGCATTAATCACAGCTGTGTATTCCATATGGCTCTCTCCAGAGTGCTCTAATACCTAGGAGCCTATTTCAAGATAATTACCCAGCCTGGTCCATTTCATCCTTCCTGCTAGAGCTCAGGGCCAGGAAAACTCCTGTGACATGTTCATTCTAATACCTGCCCATCCTGTCAATGTAGTCACCATGCAGTGGTGAAGGAGTTTTTTTCCCCTAGTATTTTGAATCAATTAAAGAAATATTTATAGGTCATCTTCTATGTACTAGGTATTCAAAGACAAAAATTAAAGCAGTCCCTACTCTCAAGGAGCTTATATTCTAAACATGTGGGACTTGGGTAGAAAACCAACATAGATACACATAAAGTTAATGCAAAATAAAGAGATATGGATTGGACCAGTAATTGGTATTGGGAACCTTTGGGTGAGGAAATTTATCAGTGTTGGTCAGCACCTTCTTGGCAATTTAGAATTTTAGGGAGTTACCCAAGGTCACACATAGCTAGTATATGGCAGGGATAGAATTTGGACCTAGTCTTACTGGCTTTGAGGTCAGTTTTATCCACTAGGCAATACTACCTCTCGAAATCCAAAACAAACCCAAAGAAATACCCTGAACAGTTATATCCAATGTTCTTTCTATTGCACCAAAATTCCCCCCTTATTTCTTGAATTAAACTACACTGTTGAGGTTCTCCAAAAGAAGACATATACTATTGCCAAGCCAGTCTGTCATGTGCAGGGAATTCCATTCTCCCTTTTCTTCTCAATTACAATAATTACAGAACAGAGCTGAGCAGTAATCGTTCAGAAAAGCTGCTGAGGCTATTTGGCCATCATGAGAATATTTATTATTATTAACACATAGAAATTTAAAATGTGTGAAGCACTTTACCTGTAATATATCCTTTTATGCTCACACTGGAGCTGTCCAACGAGCCCTTAACCAAAGACTAGCCCTCATTTGTTTCTGCCATCTTCGTTAGCTTACTGGGCACCAGAGCTGTATTCTTAGGGGCAGGGACAAGGTATTATTAGTACTTATTCAGAGTAATCTGGAGGACTATAGAAAGAAATGGAATAAGATCCCCATCCCTCCCTACTACCAAGCTATGGGACCTTGAGTAGCTATTGATCACACCTTTGCCCCTCATCTCTTGGTGATTCCTGCATGGGATTCAGTCTCGTTTCTTTAGAAATTATGCTTCATGAGTATGGTGGACGGCTTGGCTAGAGTGATGGCACCATAGGTAGAGGCAGTAAGGGATGTGCTGATTAAGTTTAGCCACTATTAAGAAAACTCTATCGTATTCTTAAGTCCAGAAATCAACAAAACAACGCCTCAAGCCCTGTAGCATCTGCTGATTTTCAAGGTGTAAATGTTCACACCAATATTTTAACAATGGTCTCTCATTAGCAGGTATGAGCTGGCTCCAGCACATCCCTGGAGACAGTGGCATCCCAGCACAGATTGTCAGTTGCATTAGTTGGCTATAGAAACCAGCTGCTTTAATGGGAAACATCTCAGACCTATCACTCAATCCTAGATACAACCCAAGAACTACAAACTGAGAGGCTCTCCAGGAGCAGGGTAGCAGGGAATTCAAGTCCCCAGCATGCTGTTAGCTTTTATTAACTGACTTTTTACTATTTATGAAAATTATGAACTTGATAAATATCAACCAACATGAACATTTTTATATACAAATATAACATAGACTGTGACTCACATGGACTAAAATACCTTCCCCTCCCTATCCTGTGGCTAAATATGTATACTGATACCGGGTTCAAGGGCAGCTAGGTGGCAAGGTGGACAGAAAGTTTTTCCAAAGGTGGGGAAAAGAGGAAGTAAAATGATACTCAATGAACCAATATGACTGGGGAACAGGGCTGGTGACACTCCAAGTCACAAAGAAGAGATATTTAAAATAATCAGTGTGCATAACAGAATGATTAGAACAAATTTAATAACGTTACTGCAGTTTGCAGAGAGGCAAGTATTAAAATCTTGTTTGTGTATGAAGCAATTTTTTGGTGAAACAGCCTAATTCACCATTTCCCATTTATACTTTCATTGTCTTTGTCTGATCAGCCACAAACAGCCAAGCTTATTTTCATTTCTAGTGGCCTCGATCTCTGATTCACTTTCTGCCATCAGCCTTGGGAATATTCAAAGCAGGCCTTCTAGGAACTTCTGATCTTTTGAGATTAACAAAGTTGCTGCTTAATCAGCAATAGAAACACAGAAGAGAGAGGCAAGTGCAACCAGAGGCTAGTTGAGTTCAGATTCCAGGAAAGGAGTTGCCATCACATTGAGGTAGAAAAGGACATCCCTTCTTCACCCCTCCTTGGAATTGCATCTTGTTACCTGGAGAGACATTTACTTGGAGTATATCAGAGTGATTACCAGAGACTGTCTCTTCCTTTACTAGGTATGATGTTTGGGCAACATCAGTCCTTTGAGTTCATCTACTGATTGGAGACTCAATGATTTAGTTATAGACAGACAAAAGCTGGCCCTTAAGGGTCCACATAGTTATTGGAGGTAGACTTAGGTGCAATGCAAGGCAGAGAATATCTGGATCTGTTCCAAAGGGAGGAGGAAGAGCCTTATTATACAAAGAACAAAAAATGAGGATTGCCTAAGAAATATGTATTGCTTATTTAAGATATATATATAAATAGGCATATTTGGTCATGGACCTTGCATTCTATCAAAGGAGACAACAAATACACATCCAAATAAATGCAAAAGATATATATATATATACATATATATATGTATAATATTTGTAGAGTATATATACTATATACAAACATATAGTTTATATACATACTATATATACACTATATACATACTATATATTTATATATGTGCATGGTATGTATGTATGTATGTGGAGAGTGAGAGACAGAGAGAGAAAGAAGAAAAAAAGAGAAAGAGAGAGATTCTTGGAATAGGGAATGTGAGCTGCCTCATGCCATCTGAGCTGAGTATTGATGGAACACAGGGATCCTAAGAGGCAGAGGTTAGATTTCAATCATGGCAGACAGCCTGAGCAAAGGCACAGAAATGAGATGGAGAAGGAATTTAGGGTTCAAGGAATAACAAATAGCTAGGTTTGATGGACTCTGGAGTATGTGCAGGGAAATAGCTAGTAGGAGTTGGACAAATAGTTTTTGGATTAACTTGTATTGAAATTTTATTTTGGGGGGGAAGCCAAATTACTTGTGAGACAAGAATTTCATTTCAATGGAGAGCAATTGCTGCTGTGTGGAGATTTGAGGAAGGGAAGTAGTTATGAGTTTTATTTTTGTTCATTTCTTTTTCTTTTTTCTTTTTTTAATTATTATTTTTTTCTGAGGCAATTGGGGTTAAATGACTTGCCCAGGGTATTTTTGTTCATTTCTAACAGATTCCTGTGTCAAGCTTACATTGTGATATTTCATCTTTCTTTTTTCCTCTCCTTTCTGGTTCTCCCTGACAGCTCCATCCCAAACTTGTGTTTTGTTTACCTCTTCTCCTTCCCTGTTCTCCTACTTTAGCTTGTTAATCATCCTGTCCTTTAGCTGCTAACCCATAAAAAACCAAACAACAAAATTATCATTATTGAGATCAACTCCTACAAGGTCACAGACTGGTGAGCATATCTGCACAACAGGATTTTTCATTCAATAGAATTTATTGTAACTAGGTTAGCAAATCAGCAGTACTATGGACCATCTGCTGAGCCTGGAGATAGAGTCTCATTCTATAGAGTGGGAGGGTCTCAACTAGTAACTACTATAGGATTTCACTTGGTTATGGTCTTGATTTTCACCAGAATGGTTTACTCATATTACTCATATTAATAACATAGAGTGCTTCTCCTGAACTCATAAGAATCTTTACCACAGGATGGTGTCCAGAAGTGTGAGCACTGGACTCTTAATTTTGCCATTAACCAGCAGTATGACTTTATCTGCTTTGGACCTCAGTTTCCCCATCTGTAAAATGGAGAGATCAGCCTTGTTGAGGATCCTGTCCAATTCTGATATTTTATGATTCTGTAAATTGTCAGATTTACAGTGGTGTTAATGAAAAAGTAACATGAAAACAATCACAATTTTAGATTTTGAAAAGACCTCAGAGCTCATGTAATCTAACCCTTGCCTGAATGAAAATCCTTCCACAAGGGATCCACAAGCTTATTTATACTTGAAAATCTTTACGGAAGGGAAGTCTTACTATCCCATATAACTTTTGGACAGCTCTAACTTTTAGAGATTTTTCTCCCCACCCCCTGCCCCATATTGAGCAAAACTCATCTCTTTGCAATTAGCTCTGGCTTTTGGGGTCAAACAATACAAGTATAATCTGTATTCCACATGACAGCCCTTTAAATACTTAAATACATTTATCATATCCTCCCTCAAGTTTTCTTTTCTCAAGCCTCAAATATGTATAATTCCTTTACTCTGTTTTTGTAAGGCAGAGTCTTCATGACCTCCCTAGCCTGGCCACTCATGTCTAGACTTGGTCCAGTATTATCATTATTTCATAATTATCTTGCATGGTACTTTGGGAACCCAGGACGGAGCTTCTTTTGGGGTGCTCCCTTCTGCTGCCATTATTTTAAGCACTTGCTAGAAGAAAATAAATTTAGCTTCCTGGCTATTCAAGTGAAACTGGATTAAGTCAATAGAGAAATTCAAGAGTTTCTGTCATATTTTATACAAATTGTTTCACAAAAATATTCTTAATTGACAAGAGACATAGAAAAAAGAGCTGTGGAATGACAGGTATGCTGACATACTTTTGGTAGAGCTGTGAATTAGTTCAACTGTTCAGAGAAATAATTTGGAGTTATATTGTTCAGTTTTTTAAAAATCTCCTTATAACCCCATTTGAGGTTTTCTTGGCAAAGATATTTGGGTTGTTTGCCATTTCCTTCTCCATGTCTGGCACATAGTAGGTGCTACAATGAAGAAGATGATGATGAGCACTATATCCAGAAATGACTGATAAGAGTCAAAATGTTTCAAAACTAAAAAAAACAAAAACAAAAACAAAAAAAACACCTCAAAATAAATGATTACCATAAAAATACAAATGTTCTCCAGGGTTTGTCTCAGAAGATTTGGGAAGCTCTTTCAGCCTTCAAAATCTTCCTCACTCGGGCAGCTAGGTGGCGTAGTGGATAGAGCACCAGCCCTGAAGTCAGGAGGACCTGAGTTCAAATCTGGTCTGAGACACTTAACATTCCCTAGCTGTGTGACCCTGGGCAAATCACTTAACCCCAACTGCCTCAGCACAAAGCAAAAAAAAAAAATCTTCCTCACTCTCTTATACGCCCTTAAAGATGCAAACCTTTGTTCTCAGTTAGAAATGAGAATACTGATGGGAATGGAGGAATATTTGGCTGTGAGAAGGGATGATGGGGAAAATATGAGGAAGAAGCACAAAATGGGGGAAGGTGGGCTAGATATTGAAGCTCTTAGAAAAAACAAAGCAAAATAAATAAATAACTTAGGGGTTACCCAAAATTTCAGATGATACCTCATGAGAAACAAAAAATGAAATAGAGGGAGTTGTAGTGGAGTGGAAGGCATTGGATTTGGGGTAAAAAATGTGGATTTGAATCCTGGCTTTATGACATTCATTTTTGATTCTGGGCAAGTCTTTCTCTTTCCCTTCCATTCCTTATTTGTATAACTAGGAACTGGCCAAGGAGGACTCAATCCAGAAGAGGTCCAGTTTTCCATTTCAGAGCAAAGGCAGCTACAATTATCTTCTTGTCTGACTACCATTTAATGAGGAAAACTTTTTTAATTGGCATCTAAGCTGAAACTAAGCATGTATATAAAAGATCTGGCTGACTTCTCTACTGCTTGATCGTGTTAGAATGAAAGGGATAAACCTCAGGATGGCGAGAGAGAGAGAGAGAGAGAGAGAGAGAGAGAGAGATCGAGCGAGCCAGTGGTGGGAGCCTCCTCCTTCCCCATTGGAGTTGACATGAAGCCACGAGAACATCACCCCATTATCGTTCCTGTCCCCTTGGGTCTATTCTTTACTACCTTAACAACCTGGAGATCTAGGGGTCCATGCCAGAGTGAGCGGTTGAGCTCAGGGGGAGCAAAATGCCCTCCAACCTGTTTTACCCAGGCTAGAATTTAGATTGACATGATGCACTAGTTTATTTAAGTGAAGAAGTGGTTTTGTCTGTTGGCCATGTCAAACTCAGAAGTGAACTTTGTGGAGTGAATGCTTTTTGGTGAGCCTACCTTTCCAAAGTACTAAAGTGGGAAAGGGCAGAGAGTGCCATGAATTCAAGGGGAAGAGATGTGTTAGACTTCTGAGTAACTATCCCTTCATAAGACTTAATTGATTAAATGATAATAGGATGCTAATCACTGTAATGAATGATGCAAGGGAAATATTAACTAGTGATTGGTATTGGGGAAAAAAAATCACTGGAGTGGGGACTTGAGCTGACTGAATTAGAATCACAATCTAACTCTTGGGTGGCCCCAGAAACTATACCCATCTTGTCTGTGAGAGTGAGATAAACATTCTCCATTACCTCCCTTTTATATTACCGCCCCTTCCCCCTGGATACATAAGAACAAACAGAGTTATTTCATGGATCTTTAAGGTACATCTGTCATTAAATTCCATATTAGCTAATGTCCTCTTGCATAGAAAAGTCATACAACTTTTTTAAGGATGAGAATTCCTTTTTATATTTTTCATCACTATTAATATTTCCATTTTCAGCAGTTACACGTAAAACAATTTTTTACATTTGTTTTTAAAATTTTGAGTTCCAGATTCTCTCTTTTCCTCCCCACCCCCACCTCCCATTAAGAAGGCACATGTGAAGTTATATAAAACATTCCATAAAAGTCATGTTGTAAAAGAAAACATAGATCTCTTCCACTTTCTCCCCCCCCCTAAAAAAAAACTCTTAAAAAATAAAGTTAAAAAAGTATGCTTTAGTCTACATTCAGACACAATCAGTTCTTTATCTGGTTATGGATAACATTTTTTATCATAAGTCTTTCAGAGTAGTTGTGGATCATTATATTGCTGAAAATAGCAAAGTCATTCACAGCTGATCATCCCATAACATTGCTATTATTTTGTATAAAGTACATTTCACTTTGCTTCAGTTCATGGAGGAGTTTCTAGGTTTTTTTTTTTTTTTTGAGACAAAGGATTCCTTTTTAATTTCAAAAATGTCACAGACCCATACGAGTTGTAGTTTTAGTATATGATTTCAAAAATGCCTAATGACAAAAAGCTATTTAATAATGCTTTTAAATGATTTTGTACCTTATTAATCATGGTAACTTTTACATACACTTGAAAAGCCACCAGTCATGTTCAAAATGTATTTATTCAGTCTGTAGAGGGTAGCTTTGCATCTTTATTATCCTGAATCATTTAATGACATGGGGGTGCAATTTCAAAGCTTTCAGAGCATAGAAGTCTGCATGAAATTAGAAGGGTAAGTAGTGTGGGGTGATTGGAAGTTTGCCTCAGAATGCTGATATCTACAATTGGATGGTCCTTAATGTTGCTAGCCCCTCTTAAATCCCTTAACTAAATTTTAATTATAGCTCTGCTTAAATGTTTAAAGGCTTTAACTCCAGTGAACTCACTTGTTTCAGTATTTAATATTAACAAATATAGATAACCCACTTTTAAGAATGTAGACTCAGATCTAGTGCACACACTCGCTGCTTTCCTCTGTTTCTGTAATAATTTGCTAGCTGGGCTCCCTGCCATCTCTCCCCACTCCTGTATATCCTCCATTCAGCTTTCAAAATATCTTAAAGTCCAGGTCTGACCATGTCACCTCTTCTCAACTCAGTAAACACTATTGATTCTCTAGCATCTTCAAGATCAAATATTCAAATGTCTGTTTGAGTTCAGTCTGTTTGAACTCTCAGCCCCACCTTTCTAGTCTTTTTATACTTTATTTCCCAACACATATTCTGCTGGGGTCTCCTGGCTGTTCCTCAATCAAGACCTTCCATTTGGCCATTTTCACTGTCTGTCCTCTATGTCTGCCATTCTCCCCCTCTCCTCATCTCTGCACTTAAAATCTTAGCTGAAATACCATTTTCAATAGGAAGTCTTTCTCTTTTTAAAAAAAATTTAATTTATTGTTATTTTTTTATTGAACTAAATACAAAATAAGAAGAAACAGAATAGAAAAAGAAAGCAGAAAGCCAAATGATGGCTCATAAAATCAATTGTGACAACATGCCATACATATCTCTATCCCAGATGATCACTTTTATGAGCCTTTTGATAAAAGTTCTTTCATTGGTCCTTTTGTAAAGTGAGATCTGTTCTCTTTCTCTTAGGCCAGTGATGGCTATTTTGCTGTCCTTGCCGGGAAGAGGTTGGACTCTGCTTTCTCTTGGGTCCATCTGTCTTGATGGAAAAAGGCATATCATACATGTAGACTTTCTTTGGCCTTTTCAGGAATGGATCTAAGATGCCCGGAATGATTCATCATGGGTGACTGAGGTGCTAGCCTCCTTCCCCTGACATCAAAGCTGGAGGCATTAGCAGGATGGATGGGACTTTAATGGGAACCTCCATCAGACTGGAGTGCTCAGCTGAATGGAGACCACCCTAGAGAGGCCTGGGAGTGAGCACAGGGGCAGGAGGGTGCTAAAAGCTCTGGCTCCTCCATTCCACTGGGCTCACAATGCTCCCAGCTTCAGCGTGATTGGGCTCTGATCCAGATCAATAGCGACACAGAGCTGCCCCAAGAGCCCCATAAAAGATAAGTGTGGGGATAGTGGGGGGAAGCTGATTGGAGTGGACAGGTATCCTTAGATGTCACTGTAATCACCATCCATCACTGTTCATCATGCTTGAACTTTGAGTCTGGGGGCTGAGGGTGGGAGAGATATCAACCCTCATCTTTTGGTCTAACTGGGCAATTAAGTAGTGATTTACAGCCTGAGAAAAGGAGATGCACCTTATCTTGTTCATATTTGTTCATCTTAGGCTCAGTAAGTTATTGCACTTAGTAGGTGCTTAATATATGTTGTAAATTGAATTTATTTAGTGCTTTAAAATTCCTTTTCTCATTGGATTCTCACATTAACCTTGTGAGATAATGCAAGTATTATTATCCCATTTTAAAGGTGAGGAAACTCAGAGGGGTTCAGGAAGTTGCAAACCTAAGAAGTCTATATGAGAAGTCCCTACATTTTCCGACTTGACTAAGATCTTGAGCGTGATTCATTATCTCACTTGTCAGGAAGCCAAAGAGCTTCTCCTTCCATTTTGGAAATGCTGTACTTCATTTGTGATTTTAATTTTGGCTGTAGAGTAAATGCATCCTGCCTTGGATTGCCTCCAAAGGATTGTAATATGACACACTTGCTCCAAAACCCTAAGGCCATTGAAACAACCAGCTTCATTCATACCCTCATTCCTTCATTCAGTAAACTTAAAAAGACAAAACAAAACTCAATGGCTTCTTATTATCTAGAGGATAAAATACAAATTCCTTTGCCTGACTATTAAAGTCCTTTACAATCTGTCTTCAGATTACCTTTCCAGTCTTATTTTAGATCACTCTCCTTCATTCACTCTAGATTCCAGATAAATTGGATTATTAACTGTTGTTCTCATCCTGCCCTCTTCTACTTATGAGTATTCCTGCAAGGAAGGAAACGGGGCATTTTTTAAGTGTCTAGGATGCACCAGATACTGTGCTAAGGTCTTTACAAATATACTCTCATTGTATTTTTACAACAGGATCAGAGTGGGAGGTAAGTGCTAATATTATCCCCATTTTATAGTTGAGGAAACAGGGTAAGTGACTTGTCCAGTCTATCCATTGTGTCACCTAGATGCTCTAAGGTAGGGCTTCTTAAACTTTTTCCATTTATGACCTCTTTTCACCTCCAAAATTTTTACATGTATATAGGTATACAAATAGGTACACAAACCAAACATTTAGTGATAATAAATCATAAAGAAGTTTATTTTAAAACAATTTTTTGGTTTATACATAATTTTACTACTTATTAAAGATTAAACCAAATTTGCATATTAATAAGATGGATGTGCTTTTTGTTGTTTTGTATGGCACAATAGTCCATCATAATCATATAACATACTTCATTTACTTTCATTCCCCATTAGGAAGAAAGCCCTTTAGTTTCTAATTTGGGGCTACTTCTTGAAGATCTGCTATAAATATTTTTATGCATATTTTTTTTTCCTTTTTATTTGATCTTTTTAGGATTCAGACTTTGAATACTGATTTTTAAAAAAAGTTATGCTTGTTCACTTTTTTCTATTTTTTTTTCTCCTGTCATGGTTTTTCCCTTTTGTTCTGATTTTTCTCTCCCAACATGATTCATAAAGAAATGTACATTAAAAAAGTTAATGTACATGAAAAAATAAAATAAAATCCATATTTAGAAAAAATATTATGCTTTTTTCCCCAATGAATAAAAATCTGCCTTTCCCCCTCTTTCTGTAAACCTTCCTCCAAATCGAGAACAACCCCCCAAAACCTATTACAAAATGCAGTTAAATAAAACAAATTTTCACATTCATTGTTATATATGTGTGTATACATGTATGTATGTATAAATAATATGTATACATGTATATACTCAATTCTGTGTATATTATTCCCTCTGACCAGTTCAGATAAAAAGTGAGGTTGAAGTGTCAACTGCTTCCCTAGCTCCTCCTCCTTGTTTGTATAGATATCCATTTGTATACCTTGCTTATGTGAGATAATTTTCCATAACCTTCCTTTACTTTACTCCCACCCCCAATGTATTCATCTTTCCTTTTCTTTCCATTCTTCTTTTAACATGAAAAGATAATAGAACTACTTCTAGCTTTTGTAAAATTAGACTCCCTCTATGATCCTGATGATGATAGAGTTCAAGAGGCCATGTATCATTTCTCCATATGTAAGCAATTTACTCTTTTTTAGTCCTTCATCATTATTCATTCACATTTATTTATTTATTTATTTTATGTTTGTATGTTTCTCTTCGCTCCTGTGTTTGAATTGTAAAATTTCTTCATAGCTTTGGTCTTTTAATCAGGAATACTTGAAAATCCTCTATTTTTAGTAAAAATGTATTTTCTCCTCCATGCCGACATATTCAGTTTTGCTGGGTAAGTTATTCTTATTTGTAAGCCCATATCTTTTACCTTTTTGAATATCATATTTCAAATTCTCTGCTTCTTTATGGCAGTGGCTACTAAATCCTGTATGATCCTGATTGTGATGCCTTGATGCTTGAATTCCTTCTTTCTGGTTGCTTGCCTTATTTATTTATTTATTTAATCTGGAAGTTCTGAATTTTGACTATGGTGTTCCTTTAATGTTCAAGTTTTTATCTTAAGGTTTCTTTAAGGGGTTGACTAGTAGATGCTTTATTTCCTTTGCCCTCTTGTTCTAAGAAATCTTATCGAAATAAGTTTAGGGTATTTAGGTTAGAGATTTACTGAAATAAATTTAGGTTCTCTTCTTTGGTTTTAATTTTTGGATAATCCACACATTGTTTTCCAGGCTAGTTGTTTTTGCTAAGAGATATTTTATATTTTCTTCTATCTTTTTCAGTCTTTTAACCTTTTTTGGGAATATTTTTTGTTTTCTCATTGAGTCATTGGCTTCTATTTGGTACATTCTAATTTTTAGGAAGTTTTTTGCTTGAGTTAGGTTTTGTACCTCTTGTGTCAAGCTGTTAATTCCCCTTTTTTTCTTCTATAGCTCTCATAACTTTTCCATTTTTAAAATCATGTGTTCTCATTTATTTTTTAATCTAAGTTTTTTATTTTCAATACATATGCAAGGATAATTTTTCAACATTGACTATTGCAAAACCTTGTGTTCCAATTTTCCCCTCCTTTCCCCCTACCTTCTTTCCTAGATGGCAAGTAATCCAATATATGTTAAACATATATAAAAATATATGTGTTAAATATATGTTATTCAAAATAGGTATACATATTTATACAATTAGTTTGCTGCACAAGAAAAATTAGATCAGAAAGAAGAAAAAAAATGAGAAAGAAAATAAAATTTAAGCAAACCACAAGAAGAAGAGTGAAAATGCTATATTGTGATCCACTCTCAGTTCTCACAATCCTTTCTCTGGGTGTAGATGGCTCTTATCATCACAAGATCGTTGGAACTGGCCTGACTCATCTCATTGTTGAAAAGAGCCACATCCATCAGAATTGATCATCATACAGTCTTATTGTTGCCATGTACAGTGATCTTCTGGTTCTGCTCATTTCGCTCAGCATCAGTTCATGCAAGTCTCTCCAGGCCTCTCTGAAATCGTCCTGCTGGTCATTTCTTATAGAACAATAATATTCCATAACATTCATGTACCATAATTTGTTCAGCCACTCTCCAATTGATGGGCATCCATTCAGTTTCCAGTTTCTAGCCACTACAAAAAGGGCTGCCACAAACATTCTTGCACATGTGGGTCCCTTTCCCTCCTTTAAGATCTCTTTGGGATATAAGCCCAATAGAAACACTGCTGGGTGAAAGGGTATGCACAGTTTGATAACTTTTTTTTTTTTGCTTTTTTTTTTTTTGCTAAGGCAATTGGGGTCAAGTGACTTGCCCAGGGTCACACAGGTAAGAAGTGTCTGAGAGCAGATTTGAAATCAGGTCCTCCTGACTTCAGGGCTGGTGCTCTATCCACTGTGCCACCTAGCTGCCCCAGTTTGATAACTTTTTGAGCATAGTTCCAAATTGCTCTCCAGAATGGTTGGATTCATTCACAGTTCCACCAACAATGTATCAGTGTCCCAGTTTTCCCACATCCCCTCCAACATTCATCATTGTCTTTTCATGTCATTTTAGCCAATCTGACAAGTGTGTAGTGGTACCTCAGAGTTGTCTTAATTTGCATTTCTCTGATCAATAGTGATTTGGAGCACCTTTTCATATGACGAAATAATTTTAATTTCATTATCTGAAAATTGTTCATATCCTTTGATCATTTGTTGATTGGAGAGTGGTGTGGTTTATGATTGTAATGGGATACCATTATTGTATAAGAAGTGACAAGTGGAATGGGTTCAGAAAAAACTGAGACTTATATGAACTGATGCAAAGTGAAGTGAGCACAACCAGGAGAACATTGCACAAAGTAACAGCAATAGTGCATTGTAATCAAGTATTAATGACTTAGCTCTTTTTAGCAATATGATCCAAGACTGCTCTGAAGAACTTATGGTGAAAAAAATATGGTAAAGAATTGATGGAATCCCACAACGTAGCATTTTCACACTCTCTATTGATGTTTGCTTGCATTTTGTTTTCCTTCTCAGGTTATTTTTCTTGTATATCTGATTTTTCTTGAACAGCAAAATAACTGTGTAAATATATATACATATATTTGATTTGTCATGTATTTTTACATAATTAACATGTATTAGACTACCCGCCATCTAGAGGAGGGGGTGGGGGGAAGAGGGAAAAATTTGTTTGTTTTTTTTTAATTTGCATAACATTTGTGTGGGTAATTCTTCAACAATAACCCTTACATAGCTTTCTGTTACAAATTTTAAGAGGGAAGAATTTGTAACAGAAAGCTTTGAAATGGTCAATGTTGAAAAATTACCTATGCATGGTTTTTTCCCCTGAGGCAATTGGGGTTAAGTGACTTGCCCAGGGTCACACAGCTAGGAAGTGTTAAAGTGTCTGAGACCAGATTTTAAACCCAGGTCCTTCTGACTTCAGGGCTGGTGCTCTATCCACTGCGCCACCTAGCTGCCCCCAATACATATGTTTTGCAAATAAAAAGCTTTAATTAAAAAAAAAAATAATTGATGGAATCAGAGGGCAAATTGAAGCATATTTTTTTCACTTTCTTTATTCCTCTTATTTTTTGCAATGATTAATATACAAATATGTTTGCATGATTGCACATGTTCAATTGACATCACATTCCTTGCCTTTTCAGTGGGTGAGGGATAATTAGGAGGAAGAGAGAAAATTGGAATTAAAAATATTTTTAAAGCGAATGTTAAAAATAAATAAGTAAATAAACCCCCTCTTGATCCATCTCTTTTGGTAATTCTACTTGAGCTGTGTCCAACCTACGTTTTCCTCTGAGACTTTGGAATCATTCTCTTCGGGGCTTGTGACTGCATTTCCCTGCCACCATAATAGCTCTTTTTGGTGAGATTCTTTTCCTGTTTATCCATTCTTCCTGATTCTGGAGTTGATATTAAGATGAGGCTGTGCTACACTCCTGAGGGAAGATCAGGCCTAGTCCTGTTGCTGCTTTCTTGGAGTGTTAAATGGGGAGTTATTCCAAGATTTCAGGGAGAGGGTGGGAATCTCCAGGCAAAGGCTGACCACTACTCAATTCCTGACTTGGCTTTTGGCTCTGAGCAATAGTGGGCTGTTGCTGGCCGGCCTCAGCTCCTATCAGCCAGCTGCCAGGTTTGGCTGCTCCATAGTGACAGAAATGTAGGTTCCATTTTGGTGTGGAAGGCTTGTGCGGTTATTCTCTGTGAGTTGGACCAAGTGCTGGGACTCTGCTCCTGCTCTGCTCCGAGCCACACTGTGGCCCCTTGGGTTCCTCCTTTCTCATTAAATCTGCCTGGGGCTTCCCCACCCAGAGCCTTTCCCCCTCCTCAGCTCACCCTGGAACTGGATAGTGAGTGACAAAGCTGCCAGGTGGCGCCGGTCCCAATGGCATGCTTGGGTGTAGATCTGAGTCTGGGACCTCCACTTATGAAGCTTGATAGCTTCTCCCTCGTGCTGAGATGCTCCTTCCTGGTCTGATTCCGTCCCCAATGTCCATAGACTTCTCTGTCTGTCTCCCTCTGCTGACCTGGACTGGACAAAGGACACACTGTGACTTCTTCTGCATTTTTCCATCAGATTTTGGCCTAGTACATTTTCTTTACCTGTCTTCCTCACCACCTCCCCCCACCAAGGGAAGGGGAACTCACTGTATTGCTTTTTGCAACTCTACCTCTTGGTTCCACCTCCTGCTACTCCACCATCTTGGTTCCACCTCCTGCTGCTGCCATCTTGGCTCCACCTCCTGCTACTCCACCATCTTGGTTCCACCTCCTGCTACTCCACCATCTTGGTTCCACCTCCTGCTGCCGCCATCTTGGTTCTACCTCCTGCTGCCGCCATCTTGATTCCACCTCCTGCTGCCGCCATCTTGGTTCCACCTCCTGCTGCCACCATCTTGGTTCCACCTCCTGCTACTCCACTATCTTGGTTCCACCTCCTGCTGCTGCCATCTTGGTTCCACCTCCTGCTACTCCACCATCTTGGTTCCACCTCCTGCTGTCGCCATCTTGTTTCCACCTCTTGCTGCTGCCATCTTGGTTCCACCTCCTGCTACCACTATCTTGGTTCCACCTCCTGCTACTCCACCATCTTGGTTCCACTTCCTGCTACTCCACCATCTTGGTTCCACCTCCTGCTACCACCATCTTGTTTCCACTTCCTGCTACTCTACCATCTTGGTTCCACCTCCTGCTGCCACCATCTTGGTTCCACCTCCTGCTGCCGCCATCTTGGTTCCACCTCCTGCTGCCGCCATCTTGGTTCCACTTCCTGCTACTCCACCATCTTGGTTCCA
>JAJPUD010000059.1:787421-832622 GCA_023553655.1 Myrmecobius fasciatus
CTACTGCCATCTTGGTTCCACTTCCTGCTACTCCACCATCTTGGTTCTACCTTCTGCTACCCCCATCTTGGTTCCACCTCCTGCTACTCCACTATCTTGGCTCTGCCCTGCTGCTACCATCTTAACTGCCTCTGGCTCGTTTGATTTTCTATAGTACTGAAGTCATGGGGTTGCTGAAATGGAGAGGGGTGTGTGTGAAAATCAGGGTTAGATGGGAATCTGTTTTGTGTATGTTGTTTCTCCCAAGAGAATGTAAACTCCTTGAGGGCAGGAACTGTGTAATTTTTTGCCCTTGTATTCCTTGCCTCTAACACAGTATGTGGTAGATAGTAGGCACTTAAATATTTTTGGAGTTAAATTGACTTGATCAACCTTTCTGACTAGGAGTGTGTCCCAAAGTAAAATGGTCTTCTTGGGTAGGTGGTGAGTCTTCCATCAGTGGAGGTCAGAGGCTGGGCGACTGCTTGTAAGGTATATATTGTAGCGGGGAATCTTAGTCAGGGATGGGCTGGCGATCCAAGTCCTTTCTAATTTGGGCATTCTGTGATTCTCATTCCTTGCTTCCCAACCACGAGACTGCCTGTGATTAAGCGTTGAATTCACCACCAGGAGGCAGCATAGTGTAGACAACAGAGTACAGGTCTGGGAGACTTCAGTTCTGGTCCTGATTCCTTTACTCATCACTTCTTTGGGGACTTTGGGCAAAAAGTTACTTTCCCTTTGCAAGCCTCAGCTTTCCACATCTGTTAAATAAGAGGGTTTAATAGGACAGAGAAGGGGAGGAAAGAGAATCTCTAAGGTCACTTCTATTTAGATCTGTGCTCCTTTGTTAGATTTTTCTTGCCTTAATCTTGATTTGTGAAAAGTACATGACATACAACTATAAAGTCACAGAACCATGGACAGAGAAGACATCTTTCAGCCTGATTCCTCAATTTTTACAGTAATTTTTTTTCTTCATAGGAAGAAAGAAGAGAATTAATTCAGCTGAGCGCTGTCCCCTTCAAAGCAGTTCTCCTGGGAAGGCTGTGCATTTATGCCAAATGGTTCTCCATCGATTTGAGCTCTGTGGGATCTACACTTTGGGAATTGTCTCCAGCATCCATAGCTTTGTTGTTAGAATCTGCTCCATCACAGCAAATCTCTGTTCTTTCAGGGTGAATGTGATTTTTCAGGCAAGTCATTCCAAACTGAATCTGGTAAATACGGTGAGAAATCACCAAAGGTGATATTATTTTGGGAACAAAATGAAGGAAAAAGTGTGCCCATCCTCCTCTCTTCTTCCAAAGGCATTATCCTGGGGCCAGGGTCAGCTGGGGCATGTAGAGCCCATCAGTTTTTATTAACGACTGTATAGTGGATCACATGCACCCACAAGATCTGCTGTGTGGACCATGTGGACTCTGCAGACAATTCTCAAAGTGGAGAACACATAATGTTGGCCATGTGCTGATCTGAAAAGAACCTGGATTTGGAGTTGGAATCCCTGGATTGGAATTGTGCTTCTGCTATTTACTGGTAAAGGAAATTTGAGCTTCCTGTCCTTTCTCTGGACCTCAGTTTTGTCATCTGTAAAGCAAGAGGTTTGGATTCAGTGATGTCTAAGATCTTTTCTAGCTCAAAATACTACATGTCCTGCACATCTAAGTCCAAGGCATGTCTTTTTTTAGAACATTTCTGAAAAACGAGGCATAATTTTGTTTTCCTTCTTAGGTTGTTTTTTTTCCTTCTTCTCTTTCTAGATCTGATGTTTCTTGTGCAGTAAGATAACTGTATAGATATGTATACATGTATTGTATTTGTCATATAATTTATCCTATTTAGCATGTATTAGATTACCTGTCATCTAGGGGTGGGGGTGGGGGGAAGGAGGGGAAAAGCTTGGGAAAAAAAAGTTTTTGCAAAGGTCAATGTAGAAAAACTCATATGTTTTGTAAATAAAAAGCTTTATTAAAAAAAAAGAAAGAAAAACGAGGCATAAATCACATTTTGGGAATAAGAGCCTATTTGAAGTATATCTGATTGCTGCTGTTTATGGAAATCTTGTGGAAAGTAAAGGACTTAGTATAATGGAAGCTCCTTTGATGAAGGGGCTGTTTTGGTTTTTGTTTTAGCATCTCTATCACCTATCACTGTTACTGGAATAAGGTAGGAGTCAAATAAGTGCTCATTGAATTGATTACATATATGTATCTGTATGTTGCATATACGTTATATTTATTAATTATTAGACTAATCTCTAATATTGGACATATTAGAGATTTCCCTCATTCTTTTCTTTAGTAGCCCTTTGAGGACAGGGAGAGTTTCATTTTTTTGGTCTTTGAATCCCCTGTGCCTCACACATAGGAGGTCCTTGATAAATGTTTGTTGAACTAAATTCTTCTGCAGAATGAACATTTTTGCTTTGTAAATCTAGGTTTTTAGTCCCTGAATTTGCTTGTTATAGGGCATAACTTGTATGTGGTCTAGGCAGTGATTTACAATCATAGATTTAAAGCTAGGAGAGACTTCAGGAGCCATCTAGTTCATGACTTCCCTTTTATTTTTAGAGATGAGTAAAGTAATCTGCCTCACATCACACAGGTAGTAAATGGAATGATCATGATTTGAACACAGATCTTTGAATCTATCACTCTTTCCCCTTTACTAGTTTTTGGGACATGTCAAAACAAAGCTAACTCCAGAGAGTGAAGCAGGAGAGGTTATGGGGACAGGGGGAATCTCAACATGCAGGACAGAGACCTCCCCTTCCTTTTAAGACCTCTGACTTAGGAAGCTTCTGAAAGCCAAAGGGGTTGACTTCTCCCCAGTTCAGCTGTGTCACCATTATTTCAGTCTGATTGGCCAATGGTCAAATGTAGCCATATTCATAAAATGCTCAGCTCAGTGCCTGACATATAATTAGTGCTTAATAAATGCTTATTCCCTTCTTTCCACTTCCACTCCCATCCTTTTCAATTATAACTGATTACAGTAGACACCAATAGAAGGCTGACAACTCCCATAGGAGTTGTCCCAAGGGAACATCCCCATGACTGAGGGTTTAGTTCAGAAAATGTTTCTTTCTGAAACTAAATATGAATGAGATTCCAAACTATCTGGGCAATCATTTTGCCTATGGAGACTTATTGGTCTCATTTATCAATTTAAACTAGACCTGGAACTCCTCATTGAACACCAGATGGATAATTTTGATTATCTTAAGTTAAAAAGTTTCTGTACAAACAAAACAAATGCAGACAAGATTAGGAGGGAAGCATCAAATTGGGAAATCATCTTTACATTTAATGGTTCTGATAAAGGCCTCATTTCTAAAATTTATAGAGAATTGTCTCATATATATAAGAATTCAAGCCACTCTTCAATAGATAAGTGGTCAAGGGATATGAACAGACAATTTTCAGATGATGAAATTAAAACCATCTCTGGTCATATGAAAAGTTGCTCCAAATCACTATTGATCAGAGAAATGCAAATTAAGACAACTCTGAGGTACCACCACACACCTGTCAGATTGGCTAAAATGACAGGAAAAGATAACGATGAATGTTGGAGGGGATGTGGGAAAACTGGGACACTAATACATTGTTGGTGGAACTGTGAACGGATCCAACCATTCTGGAGAGTAATTTGGAGCTATGCTCAAAAAGTTGTCAAACTGTGCATACCCTTTGACCCAGCAGTGTTTCTACTGGGCCTATATCCCAAAGAGATCTTAGAGGAGGGAAAAGGACCCACATGTGCAAGAATGTTTGTGGCAGCCCTTTTTGTAGTGGCTAGAAACTGGAAACTGAAGGAATGCCCATCAATTGGAGAGTGGCTGAATAAATTATGGTATATGAATGTTATGGAATATTATTGTTCTGTAAGAAACGACCAGCAGGACGATTTCAGAGAGGCCTGGAGAGACTTGCATGAACTGATGCTGAGTGAAACGAGCAGAATCAGGAGATCATCATACACAGCAACAACAGTATTACATGATGATCAATTCTGATGGACATGGCTCTCTGCAACAAAGAATTGTCTCAAACCAGTTCCAATTGTTCACTGAAGAAAACCATATACACCCAGAGAGAGGGAAATGAAATATGGACCACAACGTAACATCTTCATGATCTCTATTGACATTTGCTTGCATTGTGTTGCCTTTCTCTGATTCTCTTTTTTTTCTTGTAGATAGGATTTTTCTTGCATAACTTCTCAAGCATTTCAACATTATTAACATGTAGTGGACTTCCTGCCATCTAGGGGAGGGGAGGGGACTGGGGGTAAAATTTGTAATGGAAAGCTTTGTAAAGATCAATGTTGGGGAACTACCCATACATATGTTATACAAATAAAAAGCTTTAATAAAAAAAAACTAGACTAGAAATAAGGCTAGACACTAGTTCTAATTTTATGAGTCACAATTTACTAGTGCCATGTATTGGCGCTCATCTCTAGTAGAGCAGGTCCATCCATTGACTTGCAAACATAATATAGGTATTTCTACCTATAAAACTTTGCTGATTTTGTTCCTTCCATTTGGAATATCTTCTCTTTTCTCCACCCATTCAAATATTATTGCCTCTATTAAATGAGCAGACCTGAAAATAAGCAATGTTTGGAATGTGTTCATCAACTCCTTTTATGTGGCTCCCTTAAAATCATAGTAATAATATCTAGTTTTTATTATGCTTTTAAAACACTTTAAAATTTGTAAAGTGCTTCACAAATCTTAGCTCATGTGTCCTTACAATGACCCAATTATGAGGGGTGCTATTATGATCCTCATTTTACAGATGAGAAAACTGAGTAGATACAAGTTAACTTGCCCAGGATCACACAGCTAGTAAATGTCTGGGGCAAGATTTGAATTCAGATCTTTTTGACTCCAAGTTTAACACTTTAACAACTGAGCCACTTAGCTGCTAGTGACATATAGATATGATAGTAACTCCTAAGCCCTAGTTTTAGAATATTGATAGCTTCTCTGATTTTGGACTAGAGGGTCAAGTTCATCCAAGCAGCTCTAGTTACCTTGTCTAATAGGGAAAAGAATAATTTTTACTTCTTCCATCCACTTCTTTCTCTCTAGAATTCTTTAACAGTCCAAGGCACTAAACTTTCATACACCTTCCATGAGTACAGATCATGATTCTTCAATGTCTTAGCTAGTAAATAGTCTTTAGGTATTAACTATAGCTAAGAAATCTTTTAACCTGGATCCAACCTGGTGAGGGACTTCAGACAACATACAAAGCAATAGCTAGTATTTATATGGTATATTTTTGATCTCATTTGTTCCTCCCAACAACCATGTGAGAGAGATAATCTTATCTTCCTTTCGAGAAATACTCTTACCTTCCTTTTATGTATGATGAAACAGGCACAGAAAGGTTAAGTTCATAACTAGTAAATATCTGATGTAGGATTTGAATTCAGGGCTTCATATTTCCAAATATAAACTCTGTGTCCCCAAGCTCTCATTCTTCTCTCCATTAGATTGTGAGGGACTTGAATATAATCCTTTTGACTTTCTTTGTATTTTCAATGTTTAGCACATAGTAAGCATTTAGCACACAGTAAGCACTTAATAAATGTTATTGATTGACTGTTGCTGAATCCATACAGAAGTCTGTCTAGTTTGGAAGGATTTGAACAACCTAATCCATTGCATAGCCTTTCAAAATCAAGGTTCATCTCTGTGCTCTGAGGAGACAAGGAAGAAGCATTGTAAGGAGAATTGCACTGGAGTCTTAATGGTCCCCATGAAGTCTTCTGGCCCAGAGTTAATTCTAGACTCTTGAAAGACATACCAACTGAATGCAAACTCTTGCTAATGTCATGCCAAACTGGAAAATCCCTAGCTTGGTGAGTTGAGAATGAATATGTCTGTCATCAATCAGTCATCATATGACGGGACAGAGAGGTTTATTACAGAAAGGTTGGACACCATGAAAGTGTCTTCTAAGGAGTTGGGAGATTGGATTGAGTCCTTCTTTGGAGGGAGTATTCACATATTATGAAATCATGTTTTTTTTTAATAGTGAAAGAGTGAGATACAGAGGAATACATGAAGCCAGTCCTTTTGATTAAAAAAAAAAGTTAGGAGATAAAGGGGAGCAGAATGAGAGGCCTGTTTTTTGAATATAACCTGAGAGAATTGGTCTTGCTTGAGTAGGCAAGTTTGTTACAAGAATCTTCTTTTTCTTTCTTTTTTAGTAAGAGGGAGAAAAAAATATGTATTTGTTCTTTGAAGAAAATTTAAGAAGAAAAGAAACTAGGAGGAAATGAAGTTTAAACTATAGGGTTCTGGCATAAATGATTCTCTAGGTTTTAGCCCCTGAGCATTGCTTTAATATTCTTCAGAGAAGATGTAGACCCATGCCAACATTCCCACTGTTACCCTCCCAAACTTGTCTCTTTGCTCTTGAAGGAATAGAATATTGAAATCTCAAACACAGGTTTGAGAAATAGAATTAAAAGAAATAAGAGACCAGCAAACCAATGAAATCACCTTACACCAAGTTTTTAGGGTATCAGATCTGTGGAAGCAGAGATTTATTAATTTATGAAATAATTACATGGAGAATTGTTTTCCAACATGAATTCTCCTTTATCAATTGAGGACCTTGACATAGAAGGGGATCCCCAAAATATCTAACAGAAAATTACAAGCAATCATCTCATAAATAATAAAGTTTACATTAAAGTTACAAATTAATTTGGAACCACTGAAGATCATAGTCAAATGTTATTTCTTGCTTCAACACTGTGCTATGTATCATTCTTCACCAACCTAGTCTACTTCCCAAAGATCTTGTCTCTTCCTCTTATCACTTATGACTCAGCAACAAGATCCCTGAATATGAAGTGCCCAAAATGTAGCTCCATTTTCACTGGTCTCCTCTTTTCCTGCTCATCCAACTACCATGATTGAATCTCCACTCCTTTTAGTGATGGATGAGAAGAGTATTTTGATTGCCAAAGAATAGTTTTTCTCCCTTTCTCCTTCCTTATCTTCCTTTGTCCTTCCTTCCCTTCCTTCTTTCTTTTCTTCTTTTCTCCCTCTCTTCCTCCCTCCCTTCCTTCCTTTTTAGAACATGTTTTTCAATAATTTTGACTTACATGGGAGAACATCATATTAATCTAAAGATTGTTGACCAGAAGAAGAGAGAATTGTGATAGCTTTCCTTGACTAGAAAACATGAAATTAGAAATAATAATGACTTACATTTAAAAAGCATTTAAATTTTACATAGCATTTTATATCTTATTTGCATCTTACAATCACTCTGTGGGGGAAGTATTCTTGGTATTATAATTTTCATTTTACAGATGAAGAAACTGAAGCTCAGAGAATTTATATGAATTTTCCATGGTCTTATAGCTGGTAAACACCAAAGATGGAATTTAAATTCAGATTTTTCCTGATTACTACTCCAGAGGTCTCTTTGCTATACCATATTGTCTCTCAACAGATGAAATTCAATTCACAGAGCAATTGGATGGTGCAGTGGATAAGTGCCAGGCCTGGAGTTAGAAAAAATGAGTCTTTTTGAGTCCAAATTTGGCCTTAGACCTGTACTAGCTGTGTGACTCTGGGCAAGTCACTTAACCCTGTTTACCTCAGTTTTCTCATCTGTAAAATGGGCTGGAGAAGGAAATGACAAACTTCTCCAAGATCTTTAGCAAGAAAACCTCAAATAGGTTCATGAAGAGTTGGATATAGCTGAAACCACTGAATAACAATACAAAGATCTGATTGGCCATAGGTTTGGATCTGTAATGATCAGGGAAGGCTCCTCACATTTGCCAACCTAATTAGGAAGATCTGAGGCAGCAAAAATTAGAGCTCTTATTAGCTACAGAGACTCCTAGAGCCAGACTGAGCAAGAACTGATTGTTAAATATTTAGGGTGAACATTTATATCTTAGAAATATATAATTTATTGTTTTGTTGATTGTCTAGACTTTAAAAAGTGATGGAGAAAGTGTTAATAGTGCATATTAAATTAATAAATGTCTTGTGTGTTACATTTTGGAGTGTGTGTGTGTGTATGTGTGTGTGTGTGAGACCAAGTTGACACTACTGCTCTGATGACCAACAAAAGCAACTCATTTTGAAGGAAACAGCATTTTGCTTGGAACAGCTCTGTAAGATGGCTATTGTAAGTATTATTTTTCCCATTTAACATATGAAGAAATTGAGACTCAGAGAGATTGAGACTTGCCTGTGGGCACCTAGCAAGTAGTGGTCAGAGCCAAGATATGAACCCAAGTCAGGAGACTTTGGGTCCAGTGTTCTTTTTTGGTGCTTCATACTAGCTTTACCAACTCCTCTCATTCTGTGCTATGCCATTATATGGAACTTATCTGTGCATTTAGGGAAATTGTCTTCCTAAGTCCAAACTCCAAACGGTATTTTCTTGAAATGAAAATTAAAACAACCTCCCACCTATCAAATTGGCCAATATGACAAAAAAAGGAAAGCAATAAATGTTGGAAAGGATGTGGGAAAATTGGGACACTAATGAATTGTTGGAGAATTTGTGAATTGATCCAACCATTCTGGAGAACTATGCCCAAAGGGCAACTAAATTGTGCATATCCTTTGACCCAGGTCTGTATTCCAAAGAGATTATATAAAAGGGAAAAGGACCTACATGTGCAAAAATATTTATAGCAGCCCTTTTCTTGGCAGCAAAATATTGGACAGTGAGGAGATGACCATCAATTGAGGAATAGCTAAACGAACTGTGGCATATGAATATAAGGGAATACTGTTGTGCTATATTGCACTATAAGAATTAATGAACAGGCATATTTCAGAAAAACCTGGAAAGATTTGTAGGAATTGATGGAAAGTGAAATGATCAGAACCAGGAAAACACAGTACACAGTATCAGCAATATTGTGTGATGATCAACTATGAATGACTCAGCTCTTCTCAGCCACACAATGTTACAAAACAAATAAAAAGGACTCTCAAAGGAGTCCATGTATATCCAGATAAAGAACTGATGGACTGAGTGAAGATCAAAATATACTTTTTTTCACGTACTTTATTCTTTTTTTTTGGTGTTTTCCCCTCTTTTTTCCCCTTTTGATCTGTTTCTTCTTTTATAACTGTGACTAACATGGAAATAAGTTTCATATGATAGCACATGTAGAAATCCTATCAAATTGCCTACCATTTTAGAAAGAGAGAAGGGAAGGGAGGGAGAAAAATTTGGAACTCACAATCTTGTAAAATGAATGCTAAAAATTGTCTTGACGTGTAATTGGAAAAAATAAAATTCTATTTAAATGAATAAAATAAAAACCAAAGCCTTCTCTTGAAGTCCAGGGCAATTCATTCTTAACGATTGCATCATGCATGTCTCCTAGAGGAGTTCTGGACATTAGTACTGCAATTCAGATAGCTGCTAAGATCAGGATCAGGAACTACAGGCTTCAGGGCATGATTCTTGGTAAGGAACTGTGTATGCAAGAACCATTACTTCATGTCAGCCCAAAGTAGGGAGAAGAAAAATAGGTAGGAAGTCTAGATGGAGAAATCAATTATCAAAGGATCAAGGAAATAAGAAAGGTACAAACAAATATGCTAAGTAAGCTGGTTGAAATCAGCCTAGGAGGGTACCTTGAACCTAGAACTCCCAAATGTAATCTAATGTTCTTTCCAGGTCACCATGCATTTCTTTCTTTTTTCTAAAAAAAAAGAGACTGGGTATAGTCTAAAATTATGTTGTATTATTATAATATTATATTTATTATCATATTAAATTATTATAAATCATACCAGTTCTCCATATGCCAGAGCTTAAGGCATTGGAAGGTTACTATTTTTGGGCTGGGCCTCTTATTTCACTGGTGTTTAGAATCCTGGGGGGAAACTTCCTCTACCAGTGAAGACTGGCAGCTGCTGTAATGACCAGCTGCTGAGCAACTGCCCAATAGGGCAGATGAGCCAATCTCAATGAAGCAACAAGGCATTGGGAGGGAGAGCTAGGGCATGGTCTGTGCCAGCTGGGTCAAAACTAAATTATCTTTACCAATACTTCCCATTCAGATCCTTTTGGAAACAGCCCTGTAACTGAGCCAAGAGCCCTGGAAATAGCTGTCCCTCCCTCAGACACCATTGTATATTGTTACCTTATTTATTTAACTTTTAGGCAGAATACATGCTGTGAAATGCCAGAATGGATGAATCCAAAACTGGAGTTAAGGTTGCTGAGAGAAATATCAATTTCATATATGCTACTGATGGCACAAGTAAAGAAGAATTAAGAAATCTCTTGATGAAATCTTCTGATGAAGGTGAAAGAAGAGTGTGTAAAAGTTGACTTGAAAGTTAACATAAAAAATTATATAGTTAAGATCTTGGCAATTGGTTCCATCACTTCTTGGCAAATAAAGGGAGAAGAAATGGAAGTAGTGTCAGATTTTATGTTTTGGGGTTCAAAGATCACCGCGGATGGTAGCTTCAACCATAAAATTTAAAGATGCTTGCAAATTGGAAGGAAAGCTATGGAAAATCTGGACAGCTTACTAAAAAACAGAGACATCACCTTGCCAACAAAGGTCCGTTTAATCAAAGCTATGGTTTTTCTAGTAGTAATGTATGGTTGTGAGAGTTGGACTAAAGGCAAGCTGAGTGAAGGGAAAGGCAAGTAAAAAAAAAAAGCATCACTAAGTTGTCCTTGTGGCTTCTTCACCTGAGTCATTTCCTCCCAAGACTCCATTTTAAAATGGTTGCTCCTTTGTTCCTATCTGGGCCCTACTCCTGTGTTGCTGACTCTTTGGACTTTCTTCTCTGTCAAGCCCCTGTGTGGATATATTCCCCCTCATCCCCTTTCCTCTTCATTCCCCCATTAGAATGTCAACTCTTTGAACAATGGATCCAATAACAACAAGATTATATAATGATCAACTGTGATGGACTTGGCTCTTCTCAACAATGTGGTGATTCAAGGCAATTCCAACATACTTGGGATGGAAAATGCCATCTGCATCCAAAGAGAGAACTATGGAAACTGAAAATGGATCGAAGCATAGTTTTTTCACCTTTTCATTTGTTTATTATTTTTCATGGCTTTTTCCTTTTTGGTTTGATTTTTCTTGCACAACATGACAAATATGGAAAAATGTTTGAAAGAATTGCATATATTTAGTCTATATCAGACTGCTTGCTGTCTTGGGGAGGGGGAAGGCAAGAAATGGAGGGAGAAAAATTTGATATACAAAGTCTTGCAAAAATGAATGTGTGCAACAAGATTATGCAATGATCAATTCTGATGGATGTGGCTCTTTTCAACAATGAGGTGATTTAGGCCAATCCCACCTGCATCCAGAGAGAGACTGTGGGGACTGAATGTGGATCATAACATAATATTTTCACCTTTTTTTTGTTGCTGCTTCCTTGCTTTTTTTTTCCTTTCTCATTTTTTTCCTTTTTAATCTTATTTTTCTTATATAGCATGATAAATGTGGAAATATGTTTATAAGAATTGTACACATTTAACCAATATTGGATTACTTGCTGTCTAGGGGAGGTGGGTGGGGGGAAGGGAGGGAGAAAAATTTGAAACGCAAGGTTTTGCAAAACCAAATGTTGAAAACTATCTTTGTGTGTATTTTAAAAATAAAAAGCTCTTAATAAAAAATTTTAAAAAGAATTAAAAATAAACATTGAAAACCATATTTACATGTATTTGAAGGAAAAAGGAATGTGTGTTCTTCCAGGATAGGGATAATCCTGTTTCTATTTTACTCCTGGCATGTAGAAAGTGTTTATAATGCTTGATCACTTGACATGACTCCTTGATGTCTTTTTTCCCATTGCACTATTTTGGAAGATGAAGAGTTAAGACAGTTAATCTGATAGTAGTGTAAATACAGAAAATTTAATTTAAACTATAGAACCATTAGCACTTTCATCCACAGTTCTGCTTCTGCTTCTAGGGCTACAGTTTACAGACAGAATTACAGGTGAAGGAGAATTGTGGACTCAGCAGTTCTTAGGTTTGGAAGGGTCAGAATCTTAGTGGTAGAAGGAACTTCAAAGGGAACCCCAGCATAAGCTAAGGTCCCATCTAGATCCTCCCCAGTAAGTAACCATCTAGCTTTTGCTAGAAGAACTTAATGATGGGGAGCCCAGCTTCTCTGGAAGCAGTCCCTTCTTCTTTGGGCTTACTCTAATTTCCAGAAAGCTTTTCCTTGCTGCAAGCCTAAATCTGCCTCTCTAATGTCACACACCTCCTCGTTCTGCTTTTTGGGGGAAGTTCCATTTCTTTTTTCACAAGACAACCCTTGAAATACTTAAAGACAGCTGTTGGGTCTCTCCTGAGTATTCTCACCTCAAGGCTAAGTATCTCTTCAATCAATACTTGCACGGCATACTCTCCAACCTATTAACCTTTCTGATCACCCTTTTATAGACAAATATCAGTAAACCAATAAATTTTAAGAGCCTACTATGTGCCAAGCACTGATGACACAAAGAAAAGCCAAAGATAGTCATTGCTCTTAAGGGACTCAATGGAAGAGACTTGGAACTAATGAAGCATCATGAAAACAGATATACACAGGTTAAATTAGAGACAATCAGCAAAGAAAAGGCACTGGATAATATTTGTAAAGTACTATGTAAAACTTAACAGGCTATAGAAATGTTAGTAATCATCTCTTCATCATCATTTAATGATCATCATTTCCTCTAACAAAGCTCAAAAAATTATATAGTACACAGCTATACACCAATAGTCTCTATTGAGATCAGCCAGCCCACAGATAGTACCTAAACTTCTACAAAAGCCAGGGATAGATTGGTATGATGACTAGAGAACTGGTTCTGAACATAGGAAGACCAGGGACATTTACTAGGTACGTAGGGTTGGGTCATCACAATCTTTCTATGTTTTATTTTCCCGTCTGTAAAATGAGGGAATGGACTTGATTACCTCCAAGATCCCTTTTTGCTCTAAATTTATGATTCCAGAACTTCTAGGAAAATCACAGTTCAGTTTGTTTATGCCTTCCACAATGACTCCAGTGTGTGGGCAAAGGAAATAACAACTTAATTCCCAAAACAGTGTTTAATTCATTCTTCTAATAGAGAAAATTACTAAATGAAGGACTTCAGAAGTCTACATCTAAGTTTTGGCTCCTCCTTGCAGCAGGTGATTAGGGGAAGGCATAAATAAGGTCTTAGGTTCAATAGTTTTCCATTTCCATTTGCTGTACCATCATTGTCTATATGCTTCCCATGGCGGCTCACTCACAGGTAGTAGGGGTCACCTTTTCCAGGATTTGGTGCAATATTATAACATCATCTGTAAAAGAAGCCTCAAAGCAACTTTGATTGATGTAATGACAAAACATGACTCTAGAAGACTGATGATGAAGCATCTACCCACTTCCCATCCAAGAGGTGATAGATTTAATGCAGTAACAGACAGGCTTTTTTGAACTGAACTGATAGAAAAATTTACTTTGTTAGTTATGACTATGAATATTTGTTACAAGGGTTTTATATTTCTTTTTTTTGCAATGGGGGAAGGGAAAAGAGAAAAAATAGATTTTTTTCAATTAAAAAATAAAAATAGTATCTAAGGCCTGATTTTCAACTGTTTATGATTGAGAATCCCTATCAGTAAACAGTTTTTGAGCACATGCTCCCAATATATTTATAAATTATATACATATACCATAATATTAGTATATTATATATATTAAACATAAAAATAAATGAAAAAAGATAAAGTAAAGAATGAAACATTTTATTTTTGCTTTTTGCTGAGGCAATTGAGATTAAGAAACTAGCCCAGGGTCACACAGCTAGAGAATGTTAAGTGTCTGAAATCAGATTTGAACTCAGGTCCTCCTGATTTCAGGGCTGGAACGCTATCCACTGCACCACCTAGCTACCCTGAATGAAACATTTAAAAAATAATTTTTATTTTATTTAGTAATAGCACATTAAAAAACTCAATTAAAATATTAGTAACAACATTATCAGCAATAATATTTTAGTGAGGGTACTGCAATCAAATGTTTCATTATTTAACGTTTTCAGTGTCTGTCATTGCTGAAAAAGATAGTCTTACAAAGATAAGTAAGGTAAATGCTCTTATTAAATTATGATATTCATTTTTCAATCCCATCCACCAATTAATTATATAGAGATATTTTTGTTGAAATTTAGCTAGTAAATTTTCATCTTCCCAGATGTTAATCACTTCTTGCAAATTATTCAGAAAGCAATGCCTTTCTATATTTTTAACAAATGAGTTCAAAATCCACTAATACTCTACATCTGGAAGATTTTTAAGTAGGTTACAAAATTGTTTCCAAATGTTTTAAATGTGCCAACATGAGAGTTTGGAATAGATGGCACACTTATCATGATCCACAACAAAAGCTTAGTCTTTAAATGTCTTACTAATCAGGATGGTTTTTTTGCCATCATTAGCTAATATCTGAAGGCACAATTTACACTTAAAATGAGGTTCATTGTCAATGATAAAGGATGAAAATTCATATTTCAAATTATCTTGATTGTTCCAATTCTTTCACCAACTTTTTATAAGACAATTAGATCATTGCTTTTCCCCTTGTAATGTGGCTGACAAAGAGCTTATGTTAGGAATAAGAGAAGTGTCAGCTCTTCCATTTCCTGTTGTTTGCTCATACTTAGTATTCTTAGTGTTATCATCACTTAGTATTATAATTCATAATTCCTTTGTAGGAACCTATTGAAATCACTTGTCTATTTTGTGTGGGTTAGTTTAGTTAAAACTAAATAATGTAATCCATCAATCTACTTAACTGGGGACATGTAAAATGTAATATATTGTAACCTGGAGCCCAAGCTCATTTGCATGGGACATCCTCCATTAGTGGAGAACGCTTCCCTTTTTCCTTCTAGTTATTTCCAACTCTCCCACTCACAGAGGCACAGAACAGAAGGTAGTCATTCTCCATCAATGACCTTGAGTCCCAAGTTACATGTTGATGTGAAGGAGTCATTATCAACCTCTCTGTTTTATGGAATTCCCCTTCTACCTAAAAAAAATATTATATTGAGTATTATATATATAATATATATCATATTCATTATATATTTTATATATATATAATATGAGTATTATATGTGCCCCATGAATGCCTGAGATATGGACAGAGTCAGGAAGTCACTCTTAATCTGTATATTAAATATTAGTGAAGCTTAATTTCTTATTTAAAAAATAAAAGCCAAATATATATATATATGTATGTATATACATATATGTAGATATACCTATAGCTGGATATACATATGTATATGTGCATATGAGACTATGTGTACATATGTGTGTATGTATATTTATACACACATATACAAACATCTTTTTGAACAGGCTTGACTGGAATATACACATGAATTATGTATATATAAGAATATGTATGTACATGTGTATATATATGCATATATATATATATATATATATATTTACACATACACACAGACACCTTTTTGAACAGATTTGGCTTCTGAAATATACATATGTGTATATGAGACTATGTATGTATATATATATATATATATTTATACATACACACAAACACACCTTTTTGAACCGATTTGACCTCTGCAATTTATTTCAGCTCTACATTTATGATCTAATCTTGTGTACTTCTTAGAGCATACATAGCCCATTATCAAGAACTTGGAGCAGGGATTCTTAATTAAGGGCCTATAAATTTGGCTTTAAAACATTGGATAACTAACTTCATTTCAACATAACTGCTTTCTTTTGTAATCCCATATATTTTATTTCATGCATTTAAAAGCACGATTCTCTGAAGGGATCTTGCTTCATCAGATTTCTAATGGAGTCCATGACCTTAAAATGATTTAAGAGCCTCTACTTTTGCTGATCTCTAGGGCATCACCATTTTGGGTGAATCCTAAAGAACAAGTTAAGAGAGACTAGACACAAAAGGAAACCCTCCAGCCCTCAGCTGGCTCTGTCCCATCTTCTATTTATGATTTTGAGAGTTTTAGTTCCTGTTTCTGATAGTCAAAAGATTTATCTTTTATTCTCACTGGTTTTTTAGCTTCACGTCTGGGGCCAATCAGAGAAAAGGCCACCATTACATATATTGAGAATATCTTTGATTAGTGTATGAGAAGGGAACAGATGGGCTTTTGCAAATGATGCTCTGCAGGGGACCACATCTCTTAAGTCATGATTGACTAAAAGATGCGGAGAGCACAGGGTGTCTCCATGATCATTGTTTCTTGCTACAAGGGTATTTTACTTGGTAAAC
This sequence comes from Myrmecobius fasciatus, assembly GCA_023553655.1. Classification (NCBI taxonomy): domain Eukaryota; kingdom Metazoa; phylum Chordata; class Mammalia; order Dasyuromorphia; family Myrmecobiidae; genus Myrmecobius; species Myrmecobius fasciatus. The sequence continues at coordinate 803,724 of JAJPUD010000059.1, forward strand.
AAATTTCTGGGGTGCAGTCTCTCCTCTAGCAAGATGTCTCCCATTCATATGTTAAAACTATTTATTGTTTTTGAAAAATGCTGTGGCAGAGATAGCTTTGTTCTGTGGTTCAGTTTCTGGAGGCAAACAAGGAGCTTGCTAAAAGTGTTTGGGTTCTGGGTTCCTTCATTGTCAGGAGAAGGGCAGAAACAAAGTCAAAATGAAAGAGATTTCAAGAGGGTGAATATGCTCTAGAACAGAGATCTTCAAAATGGAGGCTCTGATTTTTGAGAAGCTGTTGGCTACCCTCAATAGGTATGTGTCAGTCAGAGAGTGGGAAGATGAGCGCATCCCAGTCTCTGGTGGTAACCAATCATGGGTCTTGTCTTCAACACACCCACACCTATTTCTTACCTATTACTCCCATTCTACCCCACTTTCAACCTCCCAACTGCCTTGCTTGACTGTTGACACCCATGACAATTATAAGCTAATTGTCACGTGGGTACCCATAGCATGTCATTGCACAGGGGCTATTGGGAAAATTTCCCTCCTTCACTTCCCGGACATACTGATCCTTGTTCAAGAATGAAGGATAATAACTAATCGATAATGTTTCACAAATTCCTCATATATATGTTCCATAATATATCACCCACAAAAATATAGAAATCCTTCTAAGGAAAAGGTAGTCATTCAATGAAATAGAGAAGTTTCAGGCATTCATGATGAAAAGATCAGAGCTGAATGGAAAATTTGATTTTCAAATACAAGATTCGGGAGAAGCATAAGAAACTGATATCATAAATGACTTAATAAGGTTTATCTGTTTACATTCCCTACATGGGAGGATGATACTTGTAACTCATTAAAACTTTCTCATTATTATGATAGAAGAAGTATATGTAGACAGAGGGCACATTTTTTAAAAAAAAGATCCTTTGATAATATGAGTAAAATATGAAAGAATATTTTTTAAATGATGAAATTAAGGGGTGAGAGAATTATCTATAAAAAAATTAGGCAAGAAAAAGTTTTTACAGTGGAGGGGAAGAAAGGGAGGAGAGGATAAGTGAGTGAACCTTACTCTCATCAGAATTGGCTCAAATAGGAAATAACATACATACTCAATAGGGGTATAGAAATCTATCTTACCTTGCAGGAAAATAGGAGGGGAATGGGATATGGGAAGTGGGAGGGGAGAGAATGTTAAAAGAGAGGACATATTGGGGGAGAGAGTGGTCAATACCAAAACACTTTCGAGGAGGGACAGGGTGAAAAGAGAAAGAGAACAAATGGAAGAGGGGTGCAGTTAGCAGTAGTAATTATAAAAAAAATTGAAAAATATTTGAAAATAGAGAAAACTGAGTCAAATTTATAAAAAATAAGAGCCATGTCCCAATTGATAAGTGAGCAAAAGATATGATCTGTGCTCAAAGGGCTATAAATCCATGCATATCATTTGACCTAACAACACTACTAGGAATGAATACCAAAAGAGATTCAGAAAAAATAAAAAGGAAAATGACCTATATGTACAAAAATTAGTTGTATCAGCACTCTTCTCTAGGCAAAAAAATTGGAAACTGAGGGAATGCCCATCATTTGGGGAATGGCTCAATAAACTGTGGTATATGTTTGAGATGGAATATTATGGTTCTATGGGCAATGGGGAACAGGACACTCTCAGAAAAGAAAAACCTGGAAAATCCTCCATGAACTCAAGGAAAGTGAAATGTACTATATATAAAGTAATAACAATGCTCTGGGATGACCACCTATAAATGACTTTGCTATTCTCAGTAGTACAATCATCCACAACTATTCTGAAAGATTTATGATGAAAAATTCTATTCATACCCAGAGAAGGAACTGATTGTGTCTGAATACAGATTCAAGCATTCTCTTTTTGTCTCTTTTTTTTTAACTTGATTTTTCTTGAGGATTTCTATTTTCGTTAGGTTGGGAGATCTATGTTTTCTTTCACAACTTGACTTTTATGCATAACTTCACATGTGGTTTCTTAATTGTGGGTGGGGATAAAGGAGAAAACCTAGAACTCAAACATTTTAAAAACAAAAATAAAAAAAGTTTTTGTTTCAAATGTAACGAGGAAAAATATTAAATAAATAAAAAATTTCAAAATTTCAAAATGTTTTTGATAACATTATTTCTAATACATAATAGGTTTTCTTATCATTTTATATATATTATTTTATGCATTTAAAAACATTATTCTGTATCTGTAGGTTTTACCAGACTGGCAAAGGGGATCATGACACACAAAAATCTTAAGAATCCCTGTTTTATAACCCCATTTTAGTTATAAATTCCATCTTGCTCAGTGATGGCTAAGAAGCTGACTTTTCCTCCTTATGTTAAAATCTCTACCTTATCTTGTTCTTTAGATGTATTTTGTGCATTTGTATATTGACATATAAAGCAATGGATTATATTTCTTACTCCTTTCTTGGATATTGCTTCCCATAAATTATTGGTCCTTTCTTCTGCTATTCTTTCTATGTTATTCCTGCTGCTTTTTAAGTTACCACATGTTAGGGGTTTGTGGGTAGTTTTCTTTCCTATTTTCTCTCCTGTTTACAAACCTTGGGATTATATTTACAAATGTGTTTTCATTCCTAATCGAGTCTATCATTTTTTTCTGTTGTGAATAAATTTTTATTGATATTTTTTGTTTTGTTTTAAACATCAGCAATCTCCTCCCCAGTATTCTTCCCCTCTTCTGCTTCCAAAGAACTATCTCATAAAACAAATAGTATTTTTAAAAGAAAGAGTCCATCATTTTAATATTTTCATCTATGTCCCTGTAATCTAAATCATATTTTCAGGCATCATTTTCCTAGGTAACTATTCACTTCCCAAATCTTTGTCTTCTGAATTTTTGAGTTGCTAGGAGTGATAAAAACATTACCGATATTCTTAAGGTCTTTAGTTCTTTGCTCAGGAGTTCACCTAATGGTGGTATTGTTTTCAGTTTTTCTAAGTTCCTTTTGATGGTATTTCCACATTAATCACCAGAAGTAAGGAGTGGTTGTCAGGATTGACGATTTTGGGGAGGCTCTCCAATATGTCTTGATCCTTATCTTGGAAAGACTGAAGGTCTATATAGGTCAAGTTGGCAAATACTTGCTTTCACATCCATCAACAAGAGTCCCCAACCACTACAGCTGTTCTTTTCTTCCTGTGTCTGTTATTGGATAATCCTTTATCTGAAGGCACCTTTGGAACCACATCCTCATTCCTTGGGGAGCATAAAGTTGCTTCTTCTAGATATGGTCCAACACCTAGCCCTTTCCTAACATGAAATCTCCTATTTTCTATATCCCAAAAAGTCTTTTTTTTTCTCATCTTTCCTTCTTTGTGGTACATTCTTCAACCTTCATCTCCTGACATAGGTGAAAATCTCCTACTTTCTCATTACATATTTTTTATTCTTTTTGGTTCCTTGAGATACTTCTCCTTTAAAGGAAGATTTTCATCTTCCCTCATAATCTGGAGAGGAGAAATGCATTTCTCTGATTTGTTTACTCCATTTTTTTAAAGAATAAGGACTAACTTATATTTATGTACCCATGTACATTACATAATCCTGAAAGAAAGACATAGCACACTCTCTGCAGGCCACCAAAAATTTTCCTTTTATTCCATCTGAAATAAGATCCATAGACCATTATTTTCTTTTTGGAAGCTCTTTTGGATAATTCTTGTGAATGGTTGTTGTTTAGTTGTTTTTCAGTCATGTCCAACTCTTTGTGATACCATTTGGGATTTTCTTGGCAAAGATATTAGAGTGATTTGCCATTTCCTTCTCCAGCTCGTTTTATAGATAGGGAATCAAAGTCAATTAACTTGTTAATTAACTTGTCCAGATCACACAGTTACTAAGTGTATGAAGCCAGACTTAAACTTAGGAAATTGAATCTTTCTGACTGTAGTCCTGGTGCTCTATTCATTGTATTACATAGCTGCCCTACTAGTCCCATCAGATCATTGCATGGCATATTGCCAATTTTTGAGACACAAGACACAACTCCATTGGTGTTGATGTTCAGATATTCTTCTCCACATCCCTTCAAGCTGAGGTCCTTATGCCCAACTGGGGTTGGAAGAATAGGAAGAAAATTAGGAATAAGCACACAAAATACTAGGATTCAAGACTGGGTATGTTTGTTCTATAAGAAATGATGAGCAGGCTGATTTTCAGAAAAGCCTGGAAAGACTTACATGAACTGAGACTGAGTGAAGTGAGCAGAACCAAGAGAACATTATACACAGTAACAATAAGTTTATGTGATGATCAATTCTGATGATTTGGCTCTTTTTAACAATGAGGTGATTCAAGGCAATCCCAATAGACTTGGGATGGGGAGAGCCATCTGTATCCAGAGAAGTATGGATTCTGAATGTGGAGCGAAGCATAGTATTTTCACCATTTTGTTTGTTTGCTTGTTTTTTTCTTTGTGTTTTTTTTCACTTTTACTCTGATTTTTCTTGTGCAGCACGATGAATATGGAAATATGTTTTAGAAGAATTGTACATGTTTAAACCAAACAGGATTGCTTGCTGTTTTAGGGAAAGAGGAATGGAGGGAGGAAGGGAGAAAAATTTGGAACACAATTTTTATTTTATTTTATTTTATTAATACTTTTTATTTGCAAAACATATGTATGGGTAATTCCTAAACATTAAGCCTTACAAAGCTTTCTGTTACAAATTTTCCCCCCCTACTCCCCACCCCTCCCCTAGATGGCAGGATATCCACTAAGTGATAATTATGTTAGAATACTTAAGAAATCGAATATATATATATAGTTATTGCCACACATCATTTTTTGTGCAGGAGAAATCGTATCTACAAGAAATAATAATCCGATAAAGGAAATACAATGCAAGCAAACATCAATCGAGAGCCTGAAAATGTTATGTTGTGGTCCACATTTCACATCCCTCTCTCTGGGTGTATATGGCTTTCTTCACTGAACAATTGGAATTGGTTTGAAGCATTTCATTGTTGAAGAGAGTTATGTCCCTTAGAACTGATCCTCATATAGTATTGTTGTTGCTGTGTATAATGATCTCCTGGGAACACAATGTTTTGCAAAGGTGAATGTTGAATTTTTTTGGTATGTATTTAGAAATATAATTTCTAAATTCTAAATACATTTAGAAATGTATTTGTATGTATTTAGAAAAATTAAATACTATAATGATAATCTTAAAAGATTACAAAAAAAGACAGTGTGTGTATCAGAGATGAGTGTTGGAGTTGGTCTCCTTGATTATGAAGTCAGTTCTCTGTCCTCTGTGTCATATTGCTTCTCATACAACAATTTAAGGCTTACAAATTATTTTCTTGACAACAATTAAGCTGGAACTTGAATTAGGTTTTTTGACTTTAAGGCTGATGCTATGGCTAAAAGATGTGAAAGGATGATATAGTGGTTGTAGGGGAAGATTCTAGATGAGTGGAATGATTTGAACGGTCAGAGAGATAAAAATGAGTGTGATATGTACAGAGATCTGGGTACATTTTGAGAGCTGTGGGAGATAAGGTTGGATAAATAGAATAAGGAAGGTCTGAGGAAAAGACATTTCTATTGGGATGAAGAATTTGGATTATTTCAAAGCCAATAGGGACAAATAGGGAAATTTTAATTTTGAGCAGAGGAATGACACAATGAAAGCAGTATCTTTGTTGATTAATCTAGCTAAACAAAAACTATTGCAAAGTGGCTTCCTTTTGCCTGCTTTAGCCACAAGGTGATTAAGATATAATGAAAAGAACCCAGAGACTGGGCATGAGGAAGGACCTAAGTTTGAATTGAAGTTTCTACTCTACTGGACAAATTATTTACCTTTCCTGAGTCTTGATTTTCTCTTTTGTGAAAGGGACATCAGAGAGTCATAGATTTAGAGTCCAACACATCCTTTCTACAGATTGTGAAACTGAGGTCTACAGGTATAGTGTGCTTTCTAGAGCCCCCAAATTGGGGTGCCAAAATATACCATCTGAACTAGCTCTCTGGAGGATCTCTCTATGATTCTTACTAGCTGTGTAACCTTGGGCAAGCCACTTAGCCTTTGTTTACCTTAATCTACCGGAGAAGGAAATTGTAAACCATTCCAGAATCTTTTCCAAGAAAACTTCAAAATGGCATCATGAAGGGTCTGATGCAACTGAAATGACAGTAACTTTCCCAAAGCTTAATATAATGCCTCAAATAAAGTTAAGTGTGTAATAATGCTTATTAGTCTTAATTGAGTCACAGATGGAGCAAATCCTAGAAGAGACTGGGGTAGCAGGTTAACCATAGAAAGGAGGAGAGATAGCACTTTCTCTGAGAAAGGAGAGGAGAAGAGAGAGAAGTGGAGAAGGAAAAGTTAAGAAGGCATGGGTCAAACAGATTAATTTTCTCGGCAAAGGTAGAAGAGGAGTTAAATACTCTTTGGAAAGCAAATGGACAGAGTAGGTTTGGGGGTTATAGAAGGATAAAGAGGATTTGGGATGTTTTGGTATGTTTTGGATCAATTAGAATTCTTAGAATTGTTCGATGTCCCTATTTACAGGGTCATATGGTCTTGTGTACTATCTCCCACTAGTCCCTCTCTCTCCCATACATTATGGTGGCCATCAGAGCTATAACAAGGGTGGGCCACTGGGATTTTGTCCCAGAAGGGGGAACTTAAGGGTGCCAGCTCAGAGGTGCCCTTTATCCCCTTCTGGTCCCAACACTGGCAATTCTCCCTCCTCCCCATTCAGCAGCATAGATTTTTGCAGGCTTCCCCTCCACCCACAGTCTTTTGAACCACCCTTCTCCCATCCTCCCTGTTTTTGCCACTTACCCCAGGTTCAGACATTATCAGTTAGAGTTCTGGCAATTGGCAAAGAGTATCACAGAGCAAATACCAACAAGGAAAGGGCAGAATGTACTTCCAGTCAATCCCTCCAAAATAGCAATATTTTGAATTGAGTTGGGGAACATGATCAATAGAAATAGGTTGTCAGACTCCAGAGGGAACAAGTGACCCAACCTGAAGATGAGTCCATTTTTCCAGGACAATTTGAAAGCCGCCTTTTAATCTGTTTTTTTCTCAGCCAAGTCCGCCTCCTCAGGAGCAGCCTTCTCTGCCCTGGCTCATGTGGGGCCCTTTCTCATCTGGCCCTGGGCGCTGGGGAGCTCTTCTGAGAGCAGAGCAGCCTTTGAAGTAGGGACAGGACTCTTGTCTCCATGGAGCCCCATGGGAGGGTCACACCAGATGAGACCCAGCCCTTGTAATTTTGTTTCTAGGTCCAATCTCAAGAGAAAAATCAGCTTTTAAGATGATGCTCAGAGACAGATGGTAGTATGAAAATCAAACATGGGAGAAAACAGCATTTGTTTCCAGCCCATTTATGAATCTAACTAGTTTTCACTGGCTAAAAAGTTGAGCAGAATTGCAATTTCAGATATCTGGACTTTGCCCTTAAACAGAACCCAAAGTGCTCCCAATTGGAGCAAACCAAAGAAAACTGACACTTGTCTGTTGAAACAAAAATAGTCAGATGAAGAACCTGAAGCAGAGATATCCTGTCTTGTATGTTTACTAGCTGTGTGTACCTGGATCAGTGAGTTATCCTCTTTCAGCCTCAGTTTCCTCATCTCTACAATGGTATAATAATGCTGCCTACCTCATAGGGTTGTTGTAAGTAACAAATGAGGTTTTATATCTATGTCTATTTATTTATCTCTCTCTAACTACAAATAGATATATACATATACACATACATAGATATAGATAGATATAGATAAATACAGACACACACATATAAACATATGTGCACATATGTAGGTAGATATAGATACACATCACATACACATACATATATGTATATCTATCTATCTCCTTTCTGGACTCATTCTCCTAACTCTTTCCTCTCCTTCATGCTGGGTTCCCTGACATGTTCTTCCTAGGACCTTTGGGGTAACCTGAGGAGCTCTCACACCTTCATTCAATATTGATTAACCAATTAATTCACACAAAGGGACATTTTACTGAAGCAGCATAGCAAGGACAATTTTTTTTTTTTTTGCTGAGGCAATTGAGGTTAAGTGACTTGCCCAGTGTCACACAGCTAGGTAATATCAAGTGTCTGAGACCAGATTTGAATGCAGGTATTCCTGACTTCAGGACTGGTGCTCTATCCAGCAAGGACAATTGTTACAGAAATCATCTCCCCTAAAGTCTGGGACACATTCTTCTAAAAGTACATTCAGAGTCCAGGAAAGAGAGAGGCAAAGTGGGTAACCCACAGCTCTTGATTGGACAGAAGTTTTTTCCTACTTTCCTGAAGTTCCTCTTTGATGTGCTGGCACTCTTGTAGCTATTTGCTGGTGTGGCCACTTTGTTCTCATTGATGTAGAAGCTGCCCTTAGTTAATGTTACTCTGGAGACACTTAGCTATGCAGATTGAAAGTCTAAATCTTTGAACATTGTACATGGCAACAAGAAGATTATGTGATGATCACCTGTGATGGACTTGGCTCTTTTCAACCATGAGGTGATTCAGGCCAATTCCAATGCACTTGTGATAGAGAAAGCCCTCTGCATCCAGAGAGAGGACTGTGAGAACTGAATGTGAATCACAACAAAATATATTGTATTTTCACCTTTTTTTGCTGTTGTTTGCTTGCTTTTTTCTTTCTTTCTCATTTTTTTCTTTTTTATCTGATTTTTCTTGTGTAGTATGATAAATGTGGAAATATGTTTAGAAGAATTGCACATGTTTAACCTGTATTGGATTACTTACTGTCTAGGAGAGGAGGTGAGGGAAGGGAGGTAGAAAAATTTGGAACACAAGATTTTGCAAGGGTAAATGTTGAAAATTATTTTTGCATATATTTTGAAAATAAAAGCTACTATTTTTTTAAAAAGGAAGTCTAAATCTTTGACTTTTTGAAGTTCATAAGGTCTAGTTAATGATTATGGGGAGGAGACTCTTTCCTCTCTTGCCAAATAATTTTCTGCTCAGAGTCTTCAGTAGAGCTGCTTCCCCATTAGGTTGCTCTGTTATTAGAATGCTTGATTCAGAACTAGTAGAATATTTTCTCCAAGTCCCACAAGGTATGACTAATTCTATTCAAACACAAGACATTTCTTATATGGAGCCATCTGCTTTCATTCAATTCATAACTAGTTTATATCTTAGATTGATTGATTCAATATAGGTATATTGAAACTGTTTAATAGTCATTATTAAGTTCTAGGTGCTGTGCTAAATGTGAGGGATACAAAGAAAGGCAAAAGTCAGTCTTGTCCTCAAGGAGCTCATGTGTGGACTGTTCATATATATATATATATATATATATATATAATAAATGAGACCTATATAGGCTAAATAGAAAATAATCAACAGAGAGAAGGCTCTAGAATTTAAAGAGACTGGGAAAGACTTCTTGGAGAAAGTGGGATTTTATCTGGGACTTGAAGAAAGCTGGGGAAGCTGGGAAGCAGAGATTAAAAGAGAGAGCATTCCATGTTATGTCAAAAGTCCCAGAGCTAAGAGATGGAGTATCTTGTCAAGGAACAGCCAGGAAGCCAATGTCATTGGATTGAAGACTACATGGTGGAGTGTAAGATGTAAGAAGATTGGAAAGGATTGGATAGAGCAGGTTATGAAGGGCTTTGAATGCCAAAGAGAGATTTTTGTATTTGATCCTGAAGCTGATAGGAAGCCACTAGACTCTTTTGAGCAGAAAGGTCAGACCTGTGCTTTAGGAAAATCATTTTGATGGCAGAATGGAGGGTAGACTGGTATGGGGAAGATTTGAGGCAGGGTGATGGACCAGCAGGATAGTACACTAGACCAGGCATGAGGTGAGAAGGGCCTAACAGTGTCAGAGGAGAAAAGGGGGTGTAGAAGAGAAGACCTGTTCTTAGATTGGATGTAGAAAGCAAGAGAGATATAATGAGTTGAGGATAAGGTCTCTATATGGAGCCTGGTCTCTATATGGTGGCACCCACAACAGGAGGAAGGAAATTAGGAAGAGGGAAGGATTTGGGTGAAAAGAAAATGAGTTTAGTTGAGTTTAAGATGTGCCTGGGACATCTGGTTTGAGTGTCTAATGGGTTGTTGGAGATAGGAGACTACAAAGTAAATAGAAAGGTTGGGGGTGGATGAATGATTTGGGTGTCATCAGCACAGATATAATCACTGAACCTATGGAGCTGATGAGTCCACCAAATGAACCAATGTAGAGAGATAAGAGGAAAAGGTCCAGGACAGAGCCCAAGGGGACGCTCATTGGTGTCCAAGTACCAAGTGGACCAAGGCATTGGGTTGGAGAAAGTTGCCTTTCCAAGAATTGAAACCAGATGTAACCAGGAGGAAGACCCAGCAAAAGAGTCTGAGAAGCAGTCATAGAGGTAGGAAGAGACCAGGTTAGGGCAGGGTCAGAAAAACAAAGAGAGAAGAGAATTACATGTCAAGAAGAAGAACCCTTGACAGTGTCAAGCTCTGTGGAGAGGTTAAGAAAGCTAAGAACTGAGAAAAAAGCTTTGTCAGTTTAGGAGATCATGAGTAATTCTGGAGAGAGTCATTTCAGCAGAATGATAAGGTCTGAAGATAGACTGTTGAGTGTTAAGAAGAGAGTGAGAGGAAAAGGAAGTGGAGACATTGATGATGGCTTGTCCTCACACCTAGCTTGCATCTTTGACTGACTCTGAACCTCAAAGAATTGTTTTTGGTGGGTAACAGCATCAAATTATAGAGCATCTTGTTAGTTATATTGACTTGGGCTGAGGGGCATGAGACATCCCCTCTTACAAACATGAAGTCCTTTGTAAACTTTAAATTATAGAAATACTATTGTTGCTCAGTCATGTCCAACTTTTATGACCCCATTTGGGATTTTTCTTGGCAGAGATACTAGAGTGAATTGCCATTTCCTTTTCCAGTTCATTTTACAGATGAGGAAACTGAGGCAAATAGGATTAAGTGATTTGCCCAGCTAGTAAGTGTTTGAGACCAGATTTGAATTTAGGAAGATGAGTCTTCTTGACTCCATACTCTATCCACTATACTATCTCACTGCTTTATATAAATATTACACATTATTTAACAAATTCTATATGTCACCCAGAGAATAGGTAGCAGAGCTTCAATTTCAACTGCAAACCTAGTTCTCTTCCCATTGTACCAAGCTGAGTTTCATCAAGGGTTGGAACTCTGACAAGCTGTTTCAATTTCTTGGAGACACTGAAAAATTATCAAGATGGTCTGTTGAGAGGAAATCAAATAGAGTAAAAGGTCTAGGCCATGGAAGGAGGTAGAGTAAAATGTCTAGGCCACTGGATGAATTAATATTTTCTTCTCACTTTCAATATCTGGGGCCAAAAGGTGGGGAAGCAATTTTTCCAGTCTATAACTGAAAGGTTGGCATCTAGACCTTTTCTCCATTTTTTATTCTTTCTGGCTTCCATCATGGCACCCTCCCTGCTTGACCAATGCTATCTAACCCACACAGAGTTTAGATCCACATCTAAGCTGCAGTGACTACTAGCATGAAGGAAAATGGATTAGATTGTATATCTCTGAGGAATCTCAGAGAGTTTCCATTGCTCAGTTATCTCTGAATATGTTTAAAGGATTGGATTCTACCACTGGACTAAAGGACATGCATTTCCTTCCAGAGGAATTCACCATCTTCAAGTTTCTTCTAGTCTATTGGCTTCTCCTTTAGGTTCTGAGCCTTGAGGTTATGATTTTATTTTTTCCTGGTCCCCCCAACTTCAGCCCTTCAGCATCTATTCCCTTTACCTGCTTTGGCAATTCTCTTCTCTAGAGGAGAATGAGTTTTTTTTCCCCTCTATTCTCCCTTTCTGTACTGTTATATAGGACTCCTATGGGCTCTCTCTTTCCTTATTTCTGGAATAAAGCATCCTAATAATCTCTTCTTCATTCTGTCTTGTCATTTTCTATTCATGGATTATATCTACAATCCCCAGAGTCACATCATTCATTCATCTGCCTCTTACTTCTTCCCCTATTTGTCCTTAACATTCTCAAAGAATTCTCTTTTCCTCATTGCACACCTGAACATTTGGCTTGGGAAATCATCCCGATATTTTACCTATGATATCTCTAATACTTCAACTCAAATTTACTTTTGATGTCTCACCAGAGATAAGCTCGAGTTAATTGAAGACAATTCTGGGATTATGCAAGTTCTTGACAGGATTTTCTAAATTAGAAAGACCATGAGTAACAGCCAGGTGATAGAATATATCTATTACCTCAAGACTAGCTTAGCTCTGTTCCCAAGATGCAATATGCTTTATAAAGATAATCTCATTTGATCCTCACAACTATACTGGTAGGTGGGTGTTATTCTTATCCTCATTAAGTGAATTGCCCAGGATCACACAACTAGGAAGTGTCTAAAGTTGCATTTGAAGTCATGACTGTCCAGATTTCAAGTCCAGCTTTCTATCCACTGCTACTTACTTGCCAGAGAGTTCTTTTAAAATAGTTAAAATTTCCAATTTGCATTTTAACCCTGATACCTTCAGATTATTTGGGTAGAATATCTAAATTCATGATGCTTTTTAGGGGTTGATGAATTCTGTCATTGACTCAATCATGAAGGTACAGTCAACAGATGAAATAAGAGTTGTGTTTACACAACACAATTTCAAAGGGATTCTGTTTTGATTTTCCAATTTCACTCATAGAAAAGAGTGTGTCAATTGATTCTCCTATTACTTCACTCACCATTCTTAAGACTTCTTGACCAAAACACCTTTCTCTGGTCATCACTCTTATGCATTGCCTTCTCCTTTGATTTAGAAGATTCTTGAGAAGAGAGAATGTCCTGCTTTTGAATTTCTACTCCCAGTTTAGCAGCGTCTGATATATAGCAAGCCCTTACATAAATGCTTTCATTTATCTGTCCATGCATTCATTTATTTTTTTCACTTGTTCATGAATGCATGCATATATCTATCCATTCATTTATTCAGAAATTTCTCAAAATAAGTGAATGGCTCCATGGGCTTCCATTCACACTCAGGGCAGTGGATCAGCTGAAGAATTAAGCATACTGTTCCTTTGGGCTATAGCATGGATATCATAACTCCAGGATTAAAGTCCCAAATATTCCTTTCTTGGTGAAATCTGTTTTTACTTGCCTTTTATCCATTCCTACCAAAAGCCAAACTCCAGGGGAAATGTTTTGTTCTTGGAAAGTGCCATCTGGAGAGACACATTAGAGAGTGAAGTTTGGAGTAGCTTATCACTCCATTTTGCCATTGACATAAAAATGGGGTCAGGCACTTTGAAGGCCACTTTTCCCAGCAGCTTAAAAAGATAAACAAACCAAAGAGCAGATAAGTGTTTCAGAGTTGTTTCAAAAAACAAACTTTTTTTCATGGGAAAAGCCACTGTTGCAGCTGCAGAATAAGGATCACTTCCAAAAGAACTTTTAGCCATGAGCTGCCCCTTCCTCAGTTAAAGCTGAATCATATAGTCATTAAACCTGAGAGTTTGAGAAGTAGGAGGAAAATCAATGAAATAATTTCCTTTGTCTTAAGAGTCCAGATTCAAACTATTAGGGCAAAAAAAAAAGTGCAACTCAGACCCTATTTTGACCAAGAAATGGGGAATGATCTAGACAATAATCTCCCCATTAGGTTTTCTTCTCCTCCCACCCCAATTCACCTGAATTTTCATCCCCATCTATTGAAGTTATTGATCCTGCCTCTTGAGGGCTACCTTAATGAGTCACAGAAAATCAAAATCATCTGATTTTTTTCCATAAGTTAATTTGATCACATAGATATGATATGATATGCTTCTAGGAAGAAATGAAGCTTTCCAACCAGGGGAGGACTATAGAAATTAACTATCACTGCTTTTGATTTAGGAAATAAACTCCAGACTTTAGTTGGGTTTAGAAAGCTAGCCTCACCAGGGCCACCCACATTTAGATGACTTTAGCCTAAGATCTTGGTTATGTAGGCTAGGAAGGACTCTTTTCTTAGCTCAGAATTCTATAGACTAACATTACCTTAGCTGGACAAGGCTCTGACAAATGAGTTTCTTTCTTTCTTTTTTTTTTTTCTCAATAATATTTTATTTTTCCAAATACAGGTAAAGACAGTTTTCAACATTCATTTTTGTAAGGTTTTGTGTTCCAATTTTTTCCTCCCTCTTTTACCTTACCCCTCCTCAAGACAGCAAGCAATCTGATATAGATTATACATATACAATTTTTAAAAACATATTTCCATAGTTGTCATGTTGTACCAGAAAAATCAGACCAAAAGGGAAAAAAAAACCACAAGAAAGAAAAAGCAAAAAACAAACAAAAAAGGTGAAAATACGATGCTTTGCTACAATACACTGCATTGCTAAGAAGAGTTGTCTGTCATAATTGATCATCATATAATATTACTGTTACTGTATATAATTTTTTCTGGTTCTGCTCACTTCATTCAGCATCAGTTCATATAAGAATTTCCAGGTTTTTCTGAAATCAGCTTACTCATTATTTCTACAGAATGGCAATATTTTATTATATTCATATACCATTACTTGTTCAGCCACTCCCAATTGCTAGGCATCTCCTCAATTTTCAATTTAGGGAGCTTATTTCTAGGGTGATAAAGAAACAAGATAAAATGATTCCGTCACTTTCATGATGGGGCTCAAACCCAAGCTGTCTCCATACAAAATAGGAAAACTGGACTGATTCACAAGGGAATCTGACTACTGAGTGATCTCATTCATTGTTAGCCATCCCCTCCCCCCCTTCCCCACACTTTCCTGGGAATACTTTGGTTAGAACAACTCCTTTAATTAAAACATGATCTTGCCAAAGAGATACAGGAGTTATAATATGGTACTCTTGAGTAAGGGAAGAATTCGCTATCCAGAGGAATATAGGAAATGTACTTCAATGATAAGAACTATAATCTGACTTCAATTCTAGCCTTTTCTTAGAATGAAAACCACAAATCCTTTCAAATTAGGGATCGTTTAAATTGTGTTTGTAGTAGTCTATAGGATACTTTATCTTGTAACTGCTACATACTCTGCTGAGTGTCTGGGATCAAGCTCTATATGCTATATTTATGTTTTATGCTTTTTGTTCTCCCCCCCCCCCCCGAAATTCCATCTGGTACTTGAAAATCCCTTATACTAAAGTCCCATTATAGTATGGCAGTGACTGTGAGCTCTTAAAGGCTATGTCAGTAGAGTACAAAGTCTGGTAGGTTTTAATTTACCAAGTTTAAAAAGTTTTCAGCATAATTCAGGTGAACAGAATATTCATATATTATCTGAAGAGCAACCTACCTCACTTCAAAAAAGGTTACTGGTGGAAGGCTGGCTGCTAGGGGATGGATTATTTTTTGCTGTATCACCTCATGAAACAAGTATAGGTTGTGAAATGTCAATGGAGGAGGTATCCACTCTAGTGTAATCGTAGGGTTTTCCAAGTACCAAATACTTGAAGTTTCCAAGTACTTATATAGATAATGTCTCTTGTTCTGAAATTCCCAGCATCCTGGAAAAAGCCTGGAAGGTTTAGGAAGTGCTTAGAAGTTACTATCACACTCCCTATCTCTCTCCCTTCCTTCCCATCATAATTATTTTCATGGTCTTAGGCAGATTTCCCCCCAAAATAAAAAGGGGAAAGGAATGCTCTATACTACACAGGTGGGTCATCTATTAGTAATTTCTCTGTAATTGTTTTCTGCATGTATGATAGCTTATCCTTCTTTTGTATGATCCCTCTGGTACCCAATGTCTACTGTAGTATAAAGTACTAATTTAAGGGCAATGAAGAGTGAACTTGGATTTAGAAGGTCTAGGTTCAAACCTTAGTTCTGTGTAAACATCGGCAAGTTACTCATTTTTACTCTGATTCTCAGTTTTTTTGTTTATAAAACCAATGGGTTGGACAAGATAGCCTTTGAGATCTCTTTCAGATCTAATTTTAATATTGTGATATGGAAGGAGGAAAAGGAAGAAAAAGCATTTTTTCATTGTAGGGTTGTTTTCTGTTGGACCAATTGTTCTTCTCCCTCCCTCCCTCTCTCCTTCTCTCTTCTTTTTCCCTCCTTCCCTTCCTCTCTTCTTTACCTCTATCTCTTCCTCCCTCCCTCCCTTTTTTCCTCTATCCCTTCCTATCTCCCTTCCTCCCTCCCTTAATTTCTCCCTCCCTTCCTCCTTCCCTTAATTCCTCATTTCCTTCCTTCCTTCCTTCCTTCCTTCCTTCCTTCCTTCCTTCCTTCCTTCCTTCCTTCCTTCCTTCCTTCCTTCCTTCCTGCTCTTTTCTCTCTGCCTCTGTCTCTCTCCCTTCCTTTTCCCCCTTCTTCCCTTTGCCTCCCTCTTCCCCTCCCTCCCCCCCCCCCTTTCTGAGACCAAAAGCAAACTTTTCCAGAAGGTAGACCAAGCAAGGATTTAGTGAGTCTGCAGAACCTTTAATCTTTTCTTTAGAGAAAATGGATGCCTGAAAAAATTAAAAACAGCTTTATATCTAATATAAAGCCCTGGCTGCTATTTCTGACCCATGTACACCCTCCCAATATCCCAGATGGCAAGTGGTCTTTCATTTCTTTAAGCTCTTTCAAGATTTTTTTTTTAACATCACTAACTACTTAGTAATTCTGAGCACACTAAAAGGTACTGAGCAAGTGTATAGAAATAGAAAACAGTAAGTGGGTTCCTGTTGAGCTCTGTGGTCACACTCACGTTGCTTGGTCTTTAGAACACTGGTTCCTGTTGGTTATCTAGCCAGGAAATCTGACCATGCCTTTGCAAATAATTTTCTAACTTGGACATTTCCCTAAATGTTAATATGTCAAAATTACTTTTTTTTTGTCCCTTTGCTAAATGCCAGGGTTTAATTGCTCTCACTTAAAACCCAAGCTTTGTCCAGCATGGACAGAGATATCTCTGATTCTTCATAATTTAATTCAATTCAACACATGTTTATTAAATCCTTCTTTCATGTAAAGGATTGTGCTTGGAGCTATAAGAAACCACAAGCTAAATTGAGGACCTAAAGAAACCACCGACTACATTTAAGTAGTCTGGGTGGTCCTAAATTGGGTGTTGAGATGCAGAAGGAAAAGAAAAAAGGAGAGGGGAGAAAACAGCAAGAGAAATAAAGACTCCAGTCTATTAGGTGGTCAATCTGACATTTAATGAAGACATCCTTTAGGACAGTATTTGTGTATACTTGGAAGTAACAAATATTCTTAACATGACATTTGTCAAGCTATCATTGATTTGGGGCATCCTTCTAATTTAAAAAAAAATACTTATTGTTGGTTCAGAGTACATTTAATTTTCCCTATTCCTAGCCTGGGATAAAGACTAGGCTTGAGATTTCTGTGGTATAAGAAGCTCCAGATGAGAAACTTCCTTTACTAACTTTTGAAACTTAAAGAGTATAGAGCAACTGAAGCCACAGAGCCAGTATGGGTCAAAGATGGGACTTGGATCCATATCTTCCTGGCTTTAAGGCTACTCTCTGGCAACTATACCACACTGTCTCTAGATGTGAAGTACTTAACTTTGTGTCTGTAAAATTTTTTGATAATTTTATAATTTCAATTAATTTTCTTTGTAATTAGTTTCAATTTCAATTAATTTCAAATAGTTTCCTGGGTGATCCTATGTATTTTATTTTTGCATTTTAAAATATTTTCCTGAGAAGGGGGTCTATTTGCTTCACCAAAATGCCAGAGGAGTTCATGACACAAGAAAACTTAAGAGTTCCTACTCTAGACCAAATAGAATAAAAATGACAGGGCAAGCAACCAATTATTTTAATTAAATATCAGCTTGTTAGGTTTCAAGTCTCTAGGTCTCTGGGAGCACTTGGCAGGAAACCTTCTCTGTTTGATAACTGTCTTAGAATGCCAGTGAGCATTTGCTTCAAAAATTTTTTTTAACAGTGTTTTTCTCTCAGTAGGCCTTCAAGAAATACTTGTTGAATGAATGAATTTCAACATACTCAATAAATATTGCGTGCATTACCGAAAGAAAGTATGTCTGGCTGCCCTATCATGCTTAAAAAAAAAAAAGGCATTCTTTCTTTATGTGGTAACTATTAAACTCAGTGATTGATTAATAAGAACAATTATCTTCTAGAATCATAGAAGATGATATCAGAAACCAGAATGACCAAAAGTTAGGGGGAGAGTGTTGAGAACTGGATAAAAAAGTGAAAGACAGTGCAGTATGATGGAAAGAGCACTAAATGAGCAATTAAAAGATCTGGCCATATATCCTTGGTTAAGCCAGAAGTCATTTTGAAAAGTCTAAATTTTTATATTTGTGCAATCAGGCTAGTAATACTTGTACTACCAATCCTCCACAGGGCTGTTTTATGACATTTTGTAAAGGGTTAGATAAATCTAAATAATTCCTGTTATACAAGCTGTCCCAAAAATCTCTGTGCAAGCTTTAAAAAAAAAAAAACTTTTAAAGTTCCTTTAAAAAAAATAAGTTCTTTTAAAAGCTGGTATTTTATAATTCTTTTATGTGTTTATGGATGATAAAAGATTGCATGCAATCAACATTTACATGGCACACAAAAACTCACTCCTCCCATTCCCATTATTGTAATGAGATCAAATGACTCAACTTCAAATCCCAGGGGATCAGCAATTGAGTGGATTACTTAAGAGAGGGGGACAAAAATATCTTCTCCTTCTTCAACCAGTTATCTTAAATCTATTGTCATATCTTATCATTTCCAACTTCACAACATCTGTCATGTACTTCTCCTTAGAATCTTTTGTAAAGGCTTTCATAACTTCTGGACTCCTGAAATAGCTTTTTAATTGGTTCTCCCTGATTCAAACCTCTCCCCACATCAATTTGAGCTGCCAAAGTGATTTTCCTTAAAGCAGGTGTCATTATGTCACTTCTGTCCTACAATAAGTTCCAGTAGTTCCCTAATATTTCTAGGACCAAATAAATTTTCTATTTGGCACTTTCACCATCTGGCTTCTTTTTATTTTTCTAGTCATCTTAAACTTGCCTCCTCTTCACCCTTTCCCTTCCACAAAATATGATACAGCTACACTGGACAGCTTCTTGTTCTCCCCTTTGAGTTGGAGATCCCCCTTGACTGAAATACTTTCTCCTTACATCTCCCAGTTTCTCTGGCTTCCTTCAATCTTGACTCAGATTCCACCTGCAGGAGGACTCTCTGATCTTCCAGCTGCTAGTGGCTTCCCCTCTCAGATTATCTGTATCTATTCTGCATATATACTGTATTTACCTAATTATTTACATGCTGTCTCCCCCATCAGAATATAAAACAGGCTAGTGTCCCCAGTAGTTAGCTCTGCCCTAGCCAGGAATCCTCTATTTTTTCATTTTCTTTTTGTATGTATCTATGAATGAAACTATTATCTTTCTAAATTGATGGCAAACACCTTGAAGGAAGGGACTGTTGCATCTTTGTATCTCCTTAGCATAGCTTCTAGCATACAGAGATACTTAATGTTTGTTGACTGAGAGCATCTGAAGTTGTATCAGCAGAACATAGTAACTGTCTCTATGACTGGTGTTACTACATAAAGTGCTTGCTTTGGAAAAGAAATGGATATATCTTGGATGGGTTATAGAGGAAGTCTACTAAAAAAATATCTGAATGCTAAATGATTACTGAGAACAATTAGAAAAACAAAGCCTTTTCAATCTAAGGGAAATGTGAAAATAGCCCTTGGAACGTGGGGCCAGTGGTTTCTTCCATAGGTACAAAAGGAAGAAAAAAAGAATAAAAACAATCTCATTTCTCTGACTTCTACAGAAAGCCCACCCCATAAGCCAGGGGTTATAATACCATTTATGTCACAAGGGAAAGCTGACGCCCTTCTCAAACTGCCATGGTGAGAAATTTCTTCAGATCATCTAGACATGTCCTGTGAGCCATTTCCCAGGAGGCATGACCTCTTCATTCAGAAACAGCATCATGGCATGTCTGGGAAATGCCACAGCAGGACATGTCTGGGAACTCAAACTGCTCAGCATTATGGATAACAAAATTCCTTGTCACCAGCCCTACCATCTGTTCTCCTCATTTCCATCAATGTTGCCATAAGCAGATACTCTTGAACATATTTTCAACTGGTCTAGGTCCCTGTTGAATCAGCCTTTACAGATTGGGTCAGCAAAATCTCCAAGCAGCATCTGTAGCCAATCCCAGAAGATATGATCCCATTGGAACATGTCCTTTGGGCTCATAGTGGATGGGAACTTAGTGCAATATTTAAACAAGAAAATTGCTACAGCCAGATGTACTTTCATTGCAGATATAGCTCTCTCTTAGAGAACTCTTGACTCTAAGACATTGTGACTTCTTACTTCAATATTCTCTGTGCTGTTTGTCAATGTTGCCAAAAGGAAGACATAGTCTAAATAAGATGTAGATAGTATTTGCACAAAATAGACCAACATAACAATCATCACTAAAAACAGGGAAGGAAACAAATGTCCCACCATCATTGGCTTCTCATATCTACAAAAATCAGCATCACATTCATGTCCCTCTGATATCAATCTCCAACCTATATTTCCAGTCCACACAACTTGACTTAGTTACCATTTCCTAAATACCCATTGGGCTTTTCTGCCTTTGATATTTGTGTTTATGCCATTTCCTCTGTTGGGAATACCATTCTAACCCATTTCCATATGTCAAAATCTTACTCACTCTTCAAAGTTCAATTTGAACGGTCTAGTTCAAGGATGTGAAGATCAATCTTTTCAACTTCTAACATTAGCTCCGTTTTGTCTTTTTCTGAACAATCCATTTATAAAGCCTCTTCCCATCCATATGAGTGCCAAAACACTTAGTTTATTCTTCTTGAGAGGACTAGTTATTATATTCTTCCTTGTACTGAAGTTGCTAATTTTTGCATCTGTTTTATCTCCCTACTAGATTATAAACATAGTAAGGGCAAGGTTAGTGCCTGGCACTTAATACCTACTGAATGAATAAAGGTGAATTTATGTGGCTTTCTATGTTTTAAACTCTTCATTTATAACTCAATCTGGCATCTCTGCAATAATGGTATTTCAACTTTAATTTTTTTATTCTACCAAATCTGAAGGTGGGGGAATAAGATCCCTGGGATTCATTTTGGCCACAAGGCAGACATCATAGTTATCATGCATGAGGACATCAATGGCTACAACATTCCACTGATTTTCCCATGGGTCCAACTCCAAGATTTCCTTGGAGATAATCTCATGACGATCTGAAAAACAGCAAAAGGTAAGATCAAGTGTTACTGGTTTTGGTCAAATCCATTAGATCAACTTTTAGAACAAATGTAGTGCTCCTCATGAAGATTTCAGTCTAGTGGGAGCACATATTTTAAAATTTATGGTGACACTATGCACATGGACAGGGGTGATAATAATGGGAATTCCTCTTGATCTGTTAGTAGATGTAGGCTGGAAACTGAGCATGAAACTGGCCCCTTCTGGAGGGCCATCTGCTAAAAGACATGTACAATTAGAGGCTATTACATATAGGTCACCGTGGGAAGGTGCCATCTCCTCTATCCCCTAAAGAGGAGTTATATAAAAGATAACCAGCCACTGAGATTGGCTCACTTAGAGGCTTTTAAGAGGTTCAGAAAACGCTTGTTGGTTAATTTATCAATAGATTCCCAAAATGTTATATGGCTGCCAGTCATGGAATCTAACAGTTTCCAAGGAAATAAAGTCAAGGATAACCCAAAGGATCATGAAGAGGCATATGGCGGGGACAAGCAGGCTGCAACACATGAAAAATATAGTCTTACACAAATAGAATATGGAAAGTATGGAATCTGAGAAACATATGACTTAAAAAATGGGTGAGTTATAGAATGAGAGCAAGAAATACTAATGGAGAGTTTGGATGAATACGTTGGTATTCATGTATTGTGAAGAGAATTCAGGAACTTTATGTGTTAGGAACTAGCATCACAAGGGCATAAAATGAGGGAATTTGTGATCTCTTTGGGGGACAAATAGGAAAGTCAGTGTGGCTGGAATTTAAAATATATGAGGGGGAAGTATGTGGCAAAGGCTAGGTGTGAGTCTATAGATTGGAATGTATTCACTTTAGTAAATTTTCATCACTCTCCCCCTCCACACACACACTTTTTACCTTAGTTTCTATTTATTGCTTCAACTGTTTGTTTTATTTTGTCAAGTGGCTGTTTTGCTTTGTTTTTTAATTGAAAGCCTCTAGCATTTTTCTTCCAAGGAAAATTCTTATAGAAAAATCTAGTTTATCTATAAAACTCATTTTGTCTATTAAGTAATTTTTTTTGCACCCTTCATATTGCTAGATTCAGTTCTCTGTCATTCTAGGAAAATAGGAACAATTGAGGTTCCAGACCATTTTCTCCTTTGTCTAGCTTCTTCAGCAGCAACCAATCTGTGTATGAACCCACCGAGGAATGTCACTGTGCTTTGGAAGCAGTCTGGGTAAGGCCAGGTGGTGGGTGCACCAGAGAGTACTTGTACACACACCAAGCTAAATGCCCTGCCTACTACAAAGCCAACAAGCCCACCCACATGAAGCCAGGAAAGGCTTTCTTGCAGCCCACCCAGCTTTTTTCCCTGGGCCTGAGATAGAGGATATGGAGAGCTCTCTCTCTGTCTCTGTCTCTGCCTCTGCCTCTGCCTCTGCCTCTGCCTCTGTCTCTGTCTCTGTCTCTCTCTCTCTTTCTCTCTCTCTCTTTCTCTGTCTCTCTCTGTGTCTCTGCTTCTATCTCTCTGTCTCTCTCACTCTCTGTCCATCTGTCTCTCTCGTGTGTGTATCTCTCTCTGTCTCTCCCTCTGTGTCTGTGTCTCTGTCTCTCTCTCTCTCTGTGTTTCTGTCTTTGCCTCTGTTTCTGTCTCTGTCATGCTTTCTCTCTCTGTCTCTGCCTCTATCTGTCTGTCTCTCTCTTTCACTCAGTCCATATGTCTCTCTCATGTCTCTCTGTCTTTGTCTCTCTGTCTCTGTGTGTGTGTGTGTTTCTCTCTGTCTCTTTCTCTCTTTGTCTCTCTCTCTCTGGCTTTCTGAAATGAAGGCAAATGATTTCCTTATGTACTTGGCACTTAGCCAGAGCTCAACCCCAGTTGTGGCAATTCTGAGGCAGCCTCTTTATTCTGTTCCCTGGCTGCCCCGGGACTCTGCCATGGTGCTGCACTGAGCCTGAGTCCTTCTAGAATAGTCTCCCTTTCCTATCTTCTAAATCCAAAAGACCCCATTCAGTCAATAAACATTTATTAAGCACCTACTGTGTGCTAAGCATTTGAGTATACAAGGAAAGGTAAAAGACAGCCCTTACTCTCAAGGACTTCACAGATTATGGGAAGATAATATGCAAATAAATCTGAACAAGCAAGCTATAAACAGGATAAATCAGAGATATTAAACAGTGGAAAGGCACTGGAATTAAGAGAGACTGGGGAAGACCTGTAGAAGGTGGGATTTTTATCTGCGACTTGATGGCAGCCAGAGAAACCTGGAAGTGAAGATGAGGACAGAGAAATTCTATGCATAAGACCCAGTAAAAAGTCTAGGAGTTGGGAGATGGAGGGTCTTGTCTGCCCAGCTAACTAGAAGCAGTGAGGTGGCCCAATGGATTGAGCATTAGGCCTGGAGTCAGAAAGAGCTGAGTTCAAATATGGCCTCGGAAACTGACTAGCTGTGTGACTCTGGGCTAGTCACTTAACCTGTTTGCCTTTGTTTCCTCATCTGTAAAATGGGAACGATAGCAGCATCTGCCTCTCAGAGTTGTGAGGATGAAATTAATATAATTTTCATAAAACACTTTCTGAACCTTAGTTATGTAAATGCTACCTGCTATTAACTAATCTGTGTTGATAAAAACCTGATTCCATCCTTCCCTTCTTTAAAATACATTAAATATGTCTCCAGCATAACATTGGCCTTACTCACTTGTTCCTTAAGTATCTATTGACTTATTCAGCTGCCTACCAGTCAGCAATTTATTGATACCTTAATTTTAGGGGTCCATATAAAATGACAGATATGTTTATTAGTTTGTGTGTTTATAAACAACATTTTATTATTAGCTACTAATCATTATCAGGTGATGAATGTATACCTCCTCTACTTTCATCACATCATGAGTTCTTTTTTTTTTTTTCAGAATTCTATGTTTATTCCTATTTAACTTGATCTTTTTTAGCTTCCAGTGGAGGGACAACGCTATCTCCTACAAGAAGTTCTTATTCTTGTTTTTAAGAACCTCAACTTTTACATTTTAATGAGTAATGAAAAAATTAGGATAAAAGATTATCATTCAGTATCATTTTAATGCAGAAAGCATGGCTTTGATTTGTGTACATGGTCATGTACAAGGGCAGAATCTGTCCTTAAGCCCATGGATCCTTTTTCAGATTTATCAATGGATGACTTAGAGAATAGTGCCTCGATGTTGGGAGAACTGCTTTCAACCCAAATTAAGTAGAGCCATTTCAGTGAATATCACAAAATATAGTGCTTGGCCACCACAGAAATGATTTATCTTATCAATTGCGGCATTCACTGGGCCAAGCACCATCATACGTCATGTCTAAATTTAATTTGTTTTCAGTAATGTATGATAACTACTGTAATCTATATACTTTCATATCTAAATCACATAATGGATGAGATGGAGAAGAGCAAACTTTTATGGGAGATTAGTCAAAATAAATAACTCCTAACTCTGCCAATGTCAGAAAAGAATGCTTCTGAGTTGCAAACTTATTAGGTCAGCATGAAAATGGCAATAACAACACTGCCTCATATATTTATAAGCTAAGAGCTGTCCCAATTTTTTTATATGCATCTGATGAGATATTTTAAATAGATGATCATGGAAGATACATACATGCCCTGTTATCTGTTTGTAGACATAACTATATATGCACATTAACATATTCACATATGTAGAAGGATCCATATTTTCAGACTAGAGGAAGTATATATTCTTAAATCTCTTTTAAATAATCTGTTCCACACTGTTGCATGTAAAAGTTGGATTGAATGATTTTTAAAATCCCTTAAAGCCTCAATTATTTTACAATTATTTATTTACAATTATTATTACCATTAAATTATTTTACAATTCAAATCAAATGGAGCCCAACACTTCTGGGGGTGTAATAATTTGGGATTTACCACATCAAGCCATGTAGTCTTGAAGGAGACTTTTGTGTACCTTAGATGACATTTATTACCAATTACTAGTTCTGAGGATTTACCATTTAAATCTTCCTGGCTTGGCTTTCTAGGGTCCCCTCCAGCCCCAATGGTCCTCAGTGTAGGCTGAAAGCAATCTATGACTAATATGATGCTAAAAGGAATATCTGGGGCCTCTACCACTTTTCTAACCTCTGTAACAGGAAAAAATTGAGGACACCTAATAACACTCCCTGAGGAGATGACCAGTTTTCAGTTAATGATGAAACACAGCACTGAGTTCTGTAGCTACTGAGAAAAACATGGATGTGATTGCTAATGTAATAAACAACACAATTGTCATATTTATAATAAAATAATAAATAAAAATGATAAATAAAGAATAGGAATATAATATTACCATCCCCTAAAGAGGTACAAGGATCTGAGATCTTGGTTTCATTTTCTTGGCTTTATAGCCGTGTCTTATACATTGTAGGCACTTAATAAGTGTATGTTGAATTGAATGGAATTAATCCCCTAATTGAAAATAACAGTAATATCTGTATTGATCAAATGAGATATTTGTAACCACATAGTAGGTGATTAATAAATGCTTATTTCTGTCTGCCCCCTTATTCTCCATTGTCTGGCCAAGATAGTTAGAAACATTCAGGAGGTGAATATCTGTACTTTTGTTCAGTCATTTTTCAGTGGTGTCCTACTCTTTGTGACCCCACTTGGGGTTTTCTTGGAAGAGATATTGGAGTGATTTGCCATTTCTCCAGCTCCTCTGTCCTTAGGTCTACCACCTTCAGCTCATTTAACATTTGAGAAAACTGAGTCAAACAGGTAAGTGACTTGCTTACACAGCTAGTAAGTGTCTGAGGCCAGATTTTGAATTCAAGAAGCTGAAACTTCAGGTTCCAAACCCAAACATTGAATGTAGTCTTTGTACTTGCCAAACTGTAAACTCAATGAGCAAATCCAGGCTCCACCAGAAGTCAACTACTAATATTTAAAAACATTTTTCAGAAGGAGATATGTTACTTTATGTTCTGAATTGCATATTCCCATCATGTTTGTTTTACTAGTCAGTCAAGATTATATTGACTAAAGAATGTATTTTGGAACAGGACTCTAAGCCTATCTTATACTGCTAGTGAGTTTAACATTACTGCAAAGTGCAATGGATAAGCTAAACATTGCTCTCCTAAGGGATCGTGGGAAACTGCCATTTGGGGGAAGAACAGAAAGTCCCCATTTAGTTTCTTGCAAACAAAACCTATTAAAGTTGCTTATTTTTTAGACTGTTCTAGTCATTACTTTGTCTCTGCCTCAGTAATTCGGCTTTGAAATATCTTCATTTTTCTTCCAACTAAATATTACCTCATTTATCAGTATGTCTCACTATATTTAAAAAATTCACTTTGGTTAGTTTAATAGAAAGCTTGGCTATGGCACCTGTTAATGTGTCTATAATTGAGTCCTTTTCTTGAAACTATATAAAATAAAGAAATATCTGGGACTTCTAGAGTTCTTGGTCAATTCATCAACATATTTAAGTAGGGACAATGTAATATGGTAGAAAGAGGGGTAGACCTAAGGACAAAGGACCTAGATTTGAAAGTAGCTCTCCCAATTATTGCTTCTCTTACATTGGGCAAGTCCCTCAAATTGCACAAAGTAAAATGTAGAGGTTGGCTGAATGTTTAAGGCTCCCTTCCATCTCCAGACTTATGATTTTATGAGCATTAAACATAAAGATATATTTAAAAATAGAAAACCACTGGATGATGCATAGAGTAGATAGTTAATCAATAGTTGTTGAATAAATGGATGGATAAAAGTTTTATTGGCCCCCTTTATCCTAAAGCAAATGCAAATGAATAAATGTATGGGACTAAGCAATTTCTACAGCCTAAAGCACATAGAGGAATAGTTAATAATATTTATAATGATTTGGACATCATGTATTTTTCAAACCCCAAAAGAAGAGATCAAGATTCTAGACATTCTTACTGAAAGACTTCAGGAAGAGAGTTTTCTCTTATGGTTACTAATAATGGTTAATGAACAATAATGAAATGGTTAATAATAACCAATATCTTGAGGAGATTCAGAGCTCTCCCCTTCTACATTCTTTATTTTAAAAAGCTCAGTTTATTGATGGACATTATGAGATACCATTAATTCTCCTCATCTTGGTCAGACTCTACCCAACCTTAACAAGGAATTTAATCTAAGGTGGGGAAGATCATTGTGTTCTACTTAAATGTGGGTGAATAGCTCAAGGTTTGGGTGGTCTGAGTATATTTTTATGGTTGTTCTTGGTTTTAGTTTTAGTTTTTATTTTTTTGCTTTGCAAGGCAATTGGAATTAAGTGACTCTCCCAGGGTCATACAGCTAGTAAGTATTAATTATTTGAGGCTGGACTCAGGTACTCAGGTACTGACTCCAGAGTCAGTGCTCTATCTACTGCACCATCTAGATGCCCCTACATAGATATTTTTGACATGTCACTCTTAGTTCCTTGTTGAACACTTAAAGATATATAAACCATAAGCTCATGCAGCCATGATTGTTTTTGGTCTAAGAAAGACAGCCAAATAAAATCCTTTTATTAATAACTTGTTGGCTTTATTAGTAAAATGATTAAAATAACTAGAAATTAAGTATTTCAAACCTTTTAAAGCAAGCCAAAAGTTACTGAAGAATCATGAAATAAGTGATCTACCATTACAGAGACATGACTGTGAAATGTTTAGGATAAAGTCAATGATTCTGCCTCCACGATCATCTTGAAACTGATGTAATATAGCAATAATTTTGTGGTCCCTTAATTTTAGGGGGGCTTCTGTTCTAACAATGTCAGTAATCCTAAATCTTCAGGCTTTGGTTCTGACTTTGAAGTCTGCCTCAGGAAACTCCCACCCCAATCTGTCTGATTCTGAATATATTACTCCTCAATTCATTGCTTGACAGATAATCTGGTCAGTGAGCATTTGATCAGTGATAAACAAATTCTGGAGACCACTCCTCTTGGCCATAGAATTAGCATGCCAATGATAGAAAGCTGGATAAATGTGTCTCTTTGCTTCTGTTTCTCTGCTGAATTCTCTTGGAATTTAGTCCACTTGTAATTGGCATTAAATTACAATAAACTTTGCCCCTTGACAAGGAAATTGGTTCAAGCCTGCAAATTCTTTTGAGACACCTCGCAACACTGGTCTGTGACCCCAAACTTTTGGGGTCCCCTTCCCACCCTCAACAAAACCATCTACCTCCAAGTTAAGGCTCTTAACACTTCTCACCTGGATGACTACAATAACCAATGAATCAGTGTCCTTGTCTCCAATTTCTTCCTTTTTCAATTCATCCTTCAATTAGTCAATCAATCAATACACATATATTAAGCACCTATTATGTGCCAGACACTATGCTAAACACTGGGGATACCAAAAGAGGCAAAAGACAGTCCTTAACTTCAAAGACCTTACAGAATAATGGGAGAGATAACATGCAAATAAATATGTACAAAATCTATATATTGGATCTCATTCTCTCTCCCTCTCTCCTTTCCTCTTTCCCTCTTTCTCTCTGTCTCTCTCTCTCTCTTCCTTCTCTTCTTCCATCCCTTTTTCCCTCTCCCTCCCTCCCTTCTTCCTTCTCTCTCTCTCTCTCTCTCTCTCTCTCTCTCTCTCTCTCTCTCTCT